>CAJQUN010000042.1:0-600000 GCA_907163345.1 Haberlea rhodopensis
AACACCATATGAGATATGGACTGGGAAAAGCGTATCCTAGTATGTCTTTTATGAAGATTTGGGGTTGTGAGGCTTTCGTTAGACGTCACGCCACTAACAAACTTGGACCCAAATCTGATAAGTGTTTATTTGTGGGGTATCCTAAGGAAACGAAAGGATACTATTTCTATTATCCACTGAGAACAAAATAGTTGTTGCTCGGACTGGTGTATTTCTTGAAAGGGAATTTATTTCTAG
This sequence comes from Haberlea rhodopensis, assembly GCA_907163345.1. Taxonomy (NCBI): domain Eukaryota; kingdom Viridiplantae; phylum Streptophyta; class Magnoliopsida; order Lamiales; family Gesneriaceae; genus Haberlea; species Haberlea rhodopensis. Next base: position 238 of record CAJQUN010000042.1, read on the forward strand.
AAAAACCAGTGGGAGAAAAATAGAACTTAGTGAAGTTCAACCACAAGAAAACACTGAACCTGAGATTGAGATGGAAACAGAGCAGGCACCACAAGCTGTTGTGGAAGAAGTACCTGCTCAAGAGACACAAGCCCAGCGTAGGTCTGTAAGAGAACACCGGGAGCCACAGAGATATGGATTTCTTGTGACTCAACAAGGTGACTTACTACTTATTGATGAGGATGAGCCGTCATCTTATCAACAAGCTATTATGGGCAATGATTCTGAGAAATGGCAAGAGGCCATGAAATCTGAAATGGAATCCATGTATGCAAACCAAGTATGGACTTTGGTTGATCCACCTGAAGGGGTACGACCCATAGGGTGCAAATGGATTTTCAAGAAAAAGACCGATATGGATGGTAATGTACAAACCTATAAAGGTCGGCTGGTTGCAAAAGGATTCAAACAAATTCATGGTATTGACTATGATGAAACCTTTTCACCAGTGGCCATGGTTAATCCATAAGGATCTTACTTGCAATAGCTTGCATTTCATGATTATGAAAATCTGGCAGATGGATGTCAAAACAGCTTTCCTTAATGGAAATCTGCTCGAGGATGTGTACATGACACAGCCCGAGGGTTTTGTCGATCCAAAGGATGCTGGAAAGATATGCAAGCTACAACGATCCATTTATGGATGAAGCAAGCTTCTCGGAGTTGGAACCTTCGTTTTGATGATGCAAATCAAAGAGTTTGGTTTTATCAAAAATGAAGATGAACCTTGTGTCTACAAGAAGGTCAGTGGGAGCGTAATCATTTTCCTAGTGTTGTTGTAGATGACATACTTCTTATTGGAAATGATATCCCTGCCTTGCAATCTGTAAAGATTTGGCTAGGGAACTGCTTTTCGATGAAAGACTTAGAGAAGCTACCTATGTGTTAGGAATCAAGATCTATAGAGATAGATCGAGAAGGGCTTCTTGGTCTAAGTCAAAGTACATACATAGACAAGGTGCTTAAAAGGTTTAGCATGCAAGAATCCAAGAAAGGATTCGTGCCTATGACACATGGTATTTATCTCTCGAAGGAACAGTGTCCTTCAACACCAGATGAGAGACAACGCATGAGTAAGATTCCATACGCGTCAGCTATTGGATCTATCATGTATGCCATGATATGTACTCGTCCCGATGTATCGTATGCTTTGAGCATGACGAGCAGATATCAAGTTGATCCAGGTGAAGGTCACTGGATTGCTGTCAAGAATATCCTGAAGTACTTGAGAAGGACTAAGGATACATTCTTGATTATGGAGGTGAGGGAAGAGCTCAATGTAATGGGTTACACTGATGCAAGCTTCCAAACCGACAAAGATGATTTTTGATCGCAATCTGGATATGTGTATTGCCTAAATGGAGGTGCTGTGAGCTGGAAGAGTTCAAAGCAAGAAACAGTAGCCGATTCTACAACGGAAGCTGAGTATATTGCTGCCTCGGATGCAGCAAAGAAAGCTGTTTGGATGAGGAAGTTCATTTCTGAACTGGGAGTGGTGCCTAGCATTAAAGATCCGATAGAACTCTATTGTGACAACAATGGAGCGATCGCATTGGCTAAGGAACCAAGATCTCACCAAAGATCCAAGCACATACTTAGGCGTTTCCATTTCATTCGAGAAATCGTTGAAAGGGGAGATGTTAAAATATGCAAAGTACCCACAGATGATAATGTATCTGACCCATTGACGAAGCCGCTGTCACAGCAGAAGCATGATCGTCATACTAGATCTCTAGGCATTAGGTATATGTCTGAGTGGTCTTAGTGCAAGTGGGAGATTTGTTGGGATATGCCCTAAGACAAGTCATTAGATGATTGTTTAAGACATACAATGTTTATGGATTTATGAATGGCAATTCATTATTATATATTATTCTTTTAACTGTGCATTGTGAATTAATATATATGTTAATGTCCTTAGAATAATATTGTATTATTCTTAAAGATGTTCCTAGTCAAGTATTATCATGAATGGGATAATGATAATACGTAGAGACTAGTATATGTTGATCGATGAATTGTTCATTGATATGAGATATCAAATCAACATATGGGTACATGTTAGAGAACGATGTACTGAACAGACCCACCATGAGAATGCAACATGGATAGTTAATTGATCGTCATATGCAATTCTCATAGTGATAATAATGTATGTAATCCTTACGACTTGTGATCATCAGAGATCCCAACATAAGGAGTTATGTATCTTGATATCGTCAAACGTTACCCGTAACAGGGTATACTATAAAGGCGACTATTGGATACACTACGAATTATGTAGAGGGATGTTTGACTGATCGAGATAGGATTTGTCCCTCCTATATAACAGGAGATGTGTTTGGCCCTTGATCAAGTGAGAACTAAAATGCATGGCCATGCTCGAATGAGTCGATATGAGATATCGAGCTTATTCGTTTATTCTAGTTCTACTTGGGGATCAAGAAATAGAGATTGAATATACGAGTATGACTATTCCATGACTCGTGTTCAATCTAAACACAAAGGACAAAGGGATTAAGTACATGGTTAATATTATCACAAGTTCTAAAGGTTATGTCGAGTCATTGACATTCTCGTAATTTGGGTAGCATCGATGTGTTGCTAGATACCCGCTCGATGCTTGCGACATAAAATGAGATTTTATTCACTGCCAACATTACGAGATCCTATCGGGTCGCACAAAGATTAAATCGAGAAGGGAAATTAAATTCATGGGATGAATTAAATAATTAAGAGGAGTCTTAATTAATAATCATAAGGATTAATTAAATCATGGGCTTAAGCCCATGAAGCTTTAAGAAAGCCTTTAATTAATTATATTTAATATGATTGCAAGGTGATAAATTAGAAGACAACTTTCATATCACACTAACCTAAATCAAGAAGGAAGCACACGGCCTCCACAACCAAAAAGGCTCTCGGTTTTCTCATCATAGCCGAGGAGAATTTGAGTTTGGTGCGAGCCATTCGATTGAGAATCGAGTGTTCTTTCTTGTTCCGATTTAATAACTTGTCTAGCAACTTGTTATTAAATCATCCCTTCACTCGATTCGATCGTGTGGATACCGTTGAGGCAAAACCATTCGAGTTTTGCTATTGACTCGGAGAAGGCGTAAGACGTGGTGCAGCTCCGTGGATTCGGCTTCAAACGCGCTACAAGGGTAAGACACTTGTAATTCTCTAATCCGATATGAATCCCTATGTATAGATCACTGGTTTGTAATCCCAAAATTTATTCCGCTGCGTTGTATGCTCATGGGGTTACTTACAGTGGTATCAGAGCCAGGTTCAAGGCTCATATCGGATTTTATGTGGTTAATAGTTTAATCATGTTAGGAATTAATATTGCATGCTATTTAAAACTGTATTTTCATATATGATATGGAAAAATCGATTTTGTGAAGATCATCGTATGATAATATATATGATATAATTGACGGATCGAAATATATGATAATTCGTGATCAAAAACCGGAACATGGCTCGTGTAGGCTCACGGCCGAGGCCACCTAGGTGCTAGGGTTCGAACCCTAGTCACCATGGCTCGGCCGCCGCTACTAAGTGGCTAGGGTTTTGAACCCTAGTCAAATTGGCCTCTCGGCCGCCGCCTAAGAGCTAGGGTTCAGACCCTGGCTCGAGCATGGGTCAAGCCGTCGCACTATCTAGGGTTTTGAACTCTTTTGGCTCGATAAAGTATTGAGAAGGTGCAAGTTGGCTCGATAGAATCAAGATGGTGCAAGGCGGCTAGGGTTTTGAACCCTAGCAGCGCCGCACCCAAGCCGCCGCATGGACCATGGCTCGGCCATGGGCTAGGGTTTCGAACCCTAGGCCCACTATTGGTCCAGCCGTGGGTCTTGGTTCGAATCATGGTGGTTCGTGTTTTAGTCGCTTTAGTTCGTGGCATGTGATGTCCCGAGCGTACGATAATTTTTCAAAAATTATTTTACAGTTTTAATTAAAATTAAATTTAAAATGTTTAGAATTTAATTAATTAAATGTTAATGCATGCTTTATGTGTTGTTTGAGCATGGTGCGTGGTTATAGCCCTTTGACCTATTAGATAGGATTTGTGAATGATTGTAATTTATAATACGACCTGCGTGTCGTGCCTTTCTCTATTTCATTCTAAATGTTATCCCTCCCCTATGTTCCCCTCGAATGTGAATCGAGGAATTCTATATCTTGTAAAATAGTGTAGTTTATTTTATTGATGGTGATCAATGAAGATGGAGCATCGTGCCGGGATGAGGAGGCCATTCACAAATTGGAGCCAAAGGAAGGTGCTTATGAAGTTACCTTAGGTTGACTCATAGGAGTTTCTCATTGGCTTGAGAAACTCATTAGTAGGGGCTATAACCATGTCACGTTTTAATTATGTATGTTGATGCATGATTTATCTTATGTTTTAGTTTGATAATATTATTACACATATATGTAGATATGTATACAACTATATGTAGTGGACATATTTTAAATTATCAAATTAATCATGAGATCAATAAATCCCTCTAAAATATTAAGTTTTAGATGCCTTCCAAATAAAAGTACTCGTCAATAACTTCGATTGTACATGTGTGGGTTTGCCAAAGCAAAGCACCGTGGCAATCTTAGTAAGGCGCGAAAGGATAAAAGTGATATCCGTCATACTTTAATTGGGTACGACTTAACTAGGTTATCTCAATAGGATTGGGAACCTAGAGGCATGTGTTGGATTATAATTCATTTGATGAATTGAACAAAGTGTTGTTCGTCCAACTATCCAAGAATTATATGTGATGTAATTGACAAAGTGTTGTCTACCTAAATAACCGAGTCTTGGGCGATTAGCCAAAGCTAACTCAAGATTAGGCGAAATATGGATCTTGGCCCACTAAAAGTTTCGAGGGTTGATATTTTTCAAATAAAATAGTGGGAGTATCATTTAATATAAGACCATGTTAAATGATTTAAATCATAAACTTATTTTGCATATTTATATTGTAGATATCCATGGCAACTACAAACGTTACTAGCACTTTATCACTGCGATCGGTCCTTGAGAAGGACAAACTAAATGGGACGAATTTCCTAGACTGGCATAGGAACTTGAGGATAGTCCTCAAACAAGAAAAGAAACAATATGTTCTAGAGGAACCCTTGCTCGCTGAGGAACCTCCCCTAACAGCTACAAGAGCTGAAAAGATGCTTACAAGAAGCATCAGAGTGACGCACTTGATGTTGGGTGCCTCATGCTTGCCACTATGAACTCTGAGCTTCAGAAGCAACATGAGGAAATGGAGGCGTTCGATATGATCGAACACTTAAAGCAGTTGTACCAACAGCAAGCTAGACAAGAGAGGTATGACGTCTCTAAAGCGTTATTCCAGTGCAGGATGGTAGAAGGAAGCTTAGTTGGAACTCATGTGCTCAAGATGATTGGGTACATTGAGAATCTGGATAAGCTAGGTTTTCCATTGGACCAAGAGTTGGCCACCGATGTAATCTTGCAATCGTTGCCGGAGAGCTTCAGTCAATTTGTAGTAAATTACAATATGACTGATATGGAAAAGACTCTGCCCCAGTTGCTTGGTATGTTGAGAACATATGAAGCAAATACTAAGAAGACTAAGGCCACAAATGTCCTTATTGTGAATAAGGGCAAAGGAAGGGCCAAAGCCAAAGGCAACAAGAAAGCAAAGAAGGTCTTTGCTAAATCTAAGCCAAAGTCTTCTGCACTGAAGCCAAAGGGAGGGATAGCAAAGGAAGGGAACTGTTTCCATTGCGGTGAGACCGGCCATTGGAAAAGGAACTGCAAAGTATATCTGGAGGATCTAAAGAAAGGAAGTGTGACTTCCGCTTCAGGTATTTTGTTATAGAAGTCAATTTATCTACTTCTTCATCATGGGTATTAGATACTGGATGTGGATCTCACATTTGTGTAAATGTGCAGGATCTCAAAAGGAGTAGGACATTGGCAAAAGGTGAAGTTGATCTCCGAGTTGGAAATGGAGCAAGAGTTGCTGCATTAGCTATAGGAGATTATCATTTAGCTTTACCTTCTGGTTTATCGTTGATTTTAAAAGACTGTTATTTGTGCCTTCAATTACTAAAAACATTATATCTATTTCTTGTTTAGACAAGTATGGTTTTTCATTTATAATAAAGGACAATTGTTGTTCTATTTATTTAAATGATATGTTTTATGCTGATGCACAAATGGTGAATGGTCTTTATGTATTAAATCTTGATATGCCTATCTATAACATAAATACTAAAAGGATTAAAAATAATGATTGTAATCCGACTTATCTCTGGCACTGTCGCTTGGGCCACATAAACGAGAACCGCATATCTAAACTTCATAAGGATGGAGTATTAGATTCATTTGATTTTGAATCATATGAAACATGCGAATCTTGTTTAATGGGCAAGATGACTAAAGCCCCTTTCAAGGGACATGTTGAAAGGGCAAATATTTTATTGGGACTAATACATAGTGATGTATGTGGACCAATAAGTACACAAGCTAGAGGTGGTTTTCAATACTTCGTTACATTTACTGATGACCTCAGTAGATATGGGTATGTGTACCTAATGAAACATAAACATGAAACCTTTGAAAAGTTCAAAGATTTCAAGAATGAAGTACAAAACCAACTTGGCAAAAGTATCAAAATCCTTCGATCAGATCGAGGAGGAGAATACTTAAGCCAAGAGTTTCATGACTATCTAAAGGAGTGTGGGATAGTCCCACAACTCACTCCTCCGTATACTCCACAATGGAATGGTGTATCCGAGAGGAGAAATCGAACCTTGTTAGACATGGTTAGATCAATGATGAGTCATGCAGATCTTCCGATATCATTTTGGGGACACGCTCTAGAAACAGCGATTTTCTTACTGAACCGTGTTCCATCTAAATCAGTGGAAAAGACACCATATGAGATATGGACTGGGAAGCGTCCTAGTATGTCTTTTATGAAGATTTGGGGTTGTGAGGCTTTCGTTAGACGTCACGCCACTAACAAACTTGGACCCAAATCTGATAAGTGTTTATTTGTGGGGTATCCTAAGGAAACGAAAGGATACTATTTCTATTATCCCACTGAGAACAAAATAGTTGTTGCTCGGACTGGTGTATTTCTTGAAAGGGAATTTATTTCTAGAAAAACCAGTGGGAGAAAAATAGAACTTAGTGAAGTTCAACCACAAGAAAACACTGAACCTGAGATTGAGATGGAAACAGAGCAGGCACCACAAGCTGTTGTGGAAGAAGTACCTGCTCAAGAGACACAAGCCCAGCGTAGGTCTGTAAGAGAACACCGGGAGCCACAGAGATATGGATTTCTTGTGACTCAACAAGGTGACTTACTACTTATTGATGAGGATGAGCCGTCATCTTATCAACAAGCTATTATGGGCAATGATTCTGAGAAATGGCAAGAGGCCATGAAATCTGAAATGGAATCCATGTATGCAAACCAAGTATGGACTTTGGTTGATCCACCTGAAGGGGTACGACCCATAGGGTGCAAATGGATTTTCAAGAAAAAGACCGATATGGATGGTAATGTACAAACCTATAAAGGTCGGCTGGTTGCAAAAGGATTCAAACAAATTCATGGTATTGACTATGATGAAACCTTTTCACCAGTGGCCATGGTTAAATCCATAAGGATCTTACTTGCAATAGCTGCATTTCATGATTATGAAATCTGGCAGATGGATGTCAAAACAGCTTTCCTTAATGGAAATCTGCTCGAGGATGTGTACATGACACAGCCCGAGGGTTTTGTCGATCCAAAGGATGCTGGAAAGATATGCAAGCTACAACGATCCATTTATGGATTGAAGCAAGCTTCTCGGAGTTGGAACCTTCGTTTTGATGATGCAATCAAAGAGTTTGGTTTTATCAAAAATGAAGATGAACCTTGTGTCTACAAGAAGGTCAGTGGGAGCGTAATCATTTTCCTAGTGTTGTATGTAGATGACATACTTCTTATTGGAAATGATATCCCTGCCTTGCAATCTGTAAAGATTTGGCTAGGGAACTGCTTTTCGATGAAAGACTTAGGAGAAGCTACCTATGTGTTAGGAATCAAGATCTATAGAGATAGATCGAGAAGGCTTCTTGGTCTAAGTCAAAGTACATACATAGACAAGGTGCTTAAAAGGTTTAGCATGCAAGAATCCAAGAAAGGATTCGTGCCTATGACACATGGTATTTATCTCTCGAAGGAACAGTGTCCTTCAACACCAGATGAGAGACAACGCATGAGTAAGATTCCATACGCGTCAGCTATTGGATCTATCATGTATGCCATGATATGTACTCGTCCCGATGTATCGTATGCTTTGAGCATGACGAGCAGATATCAAGTTGATCCAGGTGAAGGTCACTGGATTGCTGTCAAGAATATCCTGAAGTACTTGAGAAGGACTAAGGATACATTCTTGATTTATGGAGGTGAGGAAGAGCTCAATGTAATGGGTTACACTGATGCAAGCTTCCAAACCGACAAAGATGATTTTTGATCGCAATCTGGATATGTGTATTGCCTAAATGGAGGTGCTGTGAGCTGGAAGAGTTCAAAGCAAGAAACAGTAGCCGATTCTACAACGGAAGCTGAGTATATTGCTGCCTCGGATGCAGCAAAGAAAGCTGTTTGGATGAGGAAGTTCATTTCTGAACTGGGAGTGGTGCCTAGCATTAAAGATCCGATAGAACTCTATTGTGACAACAATGGAGCGATCGCATTGGCTAAGGAACCAAGATCTCACCAAAGATCCAAGCACATACTTAGGCGTTTCCATTTCATTCGAGAAATCGTTGAAAGGGGAGATGTTAAAATATGCAAAGTACCCACAGATGATAATGTATCTGACCCATTGACGAAGCCGCTGTCACAGCAGAAGCATGATCGTCATACTAGATCTCTAGGCATTAGGTATATGTCTGAGTGGTCTTAGTGCAAGTGGGAGATTTGTTGGGATATGCCCTAAGACAAGTCATTAGATGATTGTTTAAGACATACAATGTTTATGGATTTATGAATGGCAATTCATTATTATATATTATTCTTTTAACTGTGCATTGTGAATTAATATATATGTTAATGTCCTTAGAATAATATTGTATTATTCTTAAAGATGTTCCTAGTCAAGTATTATCATGAATGGGATAATGATAATACGTAGAGACTAGTATATGTTGATCGATGAATTGTTCATTGATATGAGATATCAAATCAACATATGGGTACATGTTAGAGAACGATGTACTGAACAGACCCACCATGAGAATGCAACATGGATAGTTATATGATCGTCATATGCAATTCTCATAGTGATAATAATGTATGTAATCCTTACGACTTGTGATCATCAGAGATCCCAACATAAGGAGTTATGTATCTTGATATCGTCAAACGTTACCCGTAACAGGGTATACTATAAAGGCGACTATTGGATACACTACGAATTATGTAGAGGGATGTTGACTGATCGAGATAGGATTTGTCCCTCCTATATAACAGGAGATGTGTTTGGCCCTTGATCAAGTGAGAACTAAAATGCATGGCCATGCTCGAATGAGTCGATATGAGATATCGAGCTTATTCGTTTATTCTAGTTCTACTTGGGGATCAAGAAATAGAGATTGAATATACGAGTATGACTATTCCATGACTCGTGTTCAATCTAAACACAAAGGACAAAGGGATTAAGTTACATGGTTAATATTATCACAAGTTCTAAAGGTTATGTCGAGTCATTGACATTCTCGTAATTTGGGTAGCATCGATGTGTTGCTAGATACCGCTCGATGCTTGCGACATAAAATGAGATTTTATGTCACTGCCAACATTACGAGATCCTATCGGGTCGCACAAAGATTAAATCGAGAAGGGAAATTAAATTCATGGGATGAATTAAATAATTAAGAGGAGTCTTAATTAATAATCATAAGGATTAATTAAATCATGGGCTTAAGCCCATGAAGCTTTAAGAAAGCCTTTAATTAATTATATTTAATATGATTGCAAGGTGATAAATTAGAAAGACAACTTTCATATCACACTAACCTAAATCAAGAAGGAAGCACACGGCCTCCACAACCAAAAAGGCTCTCGGTTTTCTCATCATAGCCGAGGAGAATTTTGAGTTTGGTGCGAGCCATTCGATTGAGAATCGAGTGTTCTTTCTTGTTCCGATTTAATAACTTGTCTAGCAACTTGTTATTAAATCATCCCTTCACTCGATTCGATCGTGTGGATACCGTTGAGGCAAAACCATTCGAGTTTTGCTATTGACTCGGAGAAGGCGTAAGACGTGGTGCAGCTCCGTGGATTCGGCTTCAAACGCGCTACAAGGGTAAGACACTTGTAATTCTCTAATCCGATATGAATCCCTATGTATAGATCACTGGTTTGTAATCCCAAAATTTTATTCCGCTGCGTTGTATGCTCATGGGGTTACTTACATAATCAATAGATTATTTTAAATGGTCTAAACATGTCATGAACATATACCATTTCATCAATCCAAATACTGATCACCAATCCCTAGTCTGTCCATCAAATTGTATTTTAATGCCCCTCGCTTATTTACATATAGACGGCATAGGATAACCTCGCTTCAATGGACTGCGGGACTCCCACCCCTCGCCTCTCATTGAGCGGCAAATACCCTTTCCTCGTCCTATATGATAACCACGCTCAAATGTGACATGCGGCGCTCCCACCCCTCGCTTCACATTTAGCGGAACCAAACCAAATAGCGGCAAGCATTAAAATCATCAAGGGATGACCACGACTCATGGGATATGCACCAATAATCATATGCATCTATAAACATCATGCATAACATGTATTTGCATCCACTATGCAATACCACATATATACTTGCATCCACAATGCATAAACAATAAGTATATAAGATACATGTACCGTTGGGGTGCCCGTACGTCCACTACGTACCTTTCCAAAATATAGGATATGGTAGGACTTCAATTCCTTGGCTGCGTTGCCACCTGGGTTGGTTCTACATATTCACAAATACCAATATTAGAATCCAATAATAGTCCAATACCAAAAAATCCCACAAAAATAACCAAAAACACCATTTTTGGTGTCTCGCGATCGATCGCCATCAAGCCCCGATCGATCGCGAGATCACACTGCCTCGCCCAACAAAATCCAACAATCCGCGATCGATCGCGGAGCTAGCGCCGATCGATCGCGGCCTCGCCGATCGATCGCGCCCATCTCGCGATCGATCGCTGAAGCTCTCTGCCTCAGCACTGCTGCTCGCGATCGATCGCGAGAAGGCACCGATCGATCGCCGAGCTCTGGGCAAGCGAGAATCGGGCACTATTCACCCTTCTCCTTCCCAAACTCAAACAAACCCACATAACTCAACAACAACCACACCCAACTACTCAAAACCAACAATAAACATCTACATAAACTCATATATTTAACATCCACCCAAAATAATACCAAAACCACAACAACCCAACACAAACCCATTTTAAAACCCTTCAAAATCAACCCAAACTCAAACAAAACCTTGCAGAATTAACCATGAGGCATCCATACCTCTTGGGGATCTCAAATCACCCAACAATCTCCACAACACAAGATTTTGCAAAGACTCCTCTTCACCCTTGAGCTCAAGCTCGAAAATGGGAAGGGAAAGGAAGGGTTTGGGTGTTGTTTTGGTAAAGTTAAAAAGTGAGAGTGGATGGTGGGGTTGGGGTAATAAAAGGTGAGTTGGTTTAATTAAAAAAAAACATACCAAAGTAATTCCATGGTGTATAAAACACCCCAACATGATATTTTTCAAAGCATTTACTCATAATGCACCAAATATCAATTACACACATGATTTCTAATCAATTGCTACCAATGGCAAATAAATCATGCTTCCAATAATATTTACCCAACATGCACCACATGCACCCTGAAATGCTACCCCGGGTCACCCTATCCACATGACCATGCATTTCCACATAATAAATAAATCCAATGCATAATTAATTACCACATAATTAATCATATAAGCACAATTATTGCCCAAATGCAATTAACCATTTCGGGGATATCACAATACTCCCCTACTTAAAAAATTTCGTCCTCGAAATCACATGCACTTACCCCAACAGAAACAAAACATAAACACATACCAGATAATAGTTCCGGGTAGTGCTGCACCATATGCCGCTCCGTCTCCCACGTAGCCTCCTCGACACCCCTGCGATCCCACTGAACCTTGATCATAGGTATCACTTTGTTCCGAAGTCCACGGTCTGCTCGATCCAGAATTCTGACAGGCCGTTCCACGTAAGATACATCTGATTGTAACTGAACTTCGGAAGGCTGTAACACATGAGACGGATCCGGCTCATACTTCCGCAGCATCGATACATGAAACACGTCATGTATACCAGATAAAGAAGGCGGCAAAGCCAGTCGGTAAGCTAAGGTGCCAATGCGCTGCAAAATCTCGTACGGTCCAACATACCTCGGAGACAGTTTCCCGTGCATCCCAAATCGCACAACGCCCCTGAAAGGCGAGATCTTCAAAAAGACCTTATCTCCCAACTGAAATTCCAACGGTCTCCGCCGTTTATTTGCATAAGCTGCCTGTCTGTCCTGGGCCGCTTTCATTTTCTGCCTTATTGTCTTTATCTTTTCTTCCATCTCCCGAATCAACTCCGGTCCTCCGACCGATCTGCGGTCCAAATCATCCCAACACAAGGGTGATCTACACCGTCTGCCATAAAGAGCTTCAAACGGAGCCATCTGAATACTCGCCTGGTAGCTATTGTTATAAGAAAACTCTACCAAAGGCACTGAATCCTGCCAAGAGGCATCGAACTCCAAAACACAAGTTCTTAACATGTCCTCGAGCGTCTGAATAGTGCGCTCGGTCTGGCCATCCGTCTGAGGATGATAAGCAGTGCTCAATCTGACTTCAGTTCCCAAGGCTGACTGAAGACCTTCCCAGAAATGAGATGTGAATCGCGGATCTCGATCTGACACTATGGAAACGGGGATCCCATGCAATCTCACCACATCTCTAATATACAACTGCGCCATCCTCAAAAATGTGAAAGTCATGCTATAGGGGATAAAGTGGGCTACCTTAGTTAATCTGTCCACAATCACCCAAATAGCATCAAAGCCTGAAGCACTCCTCGGCAAATGAGTCACGAAGTCCATGGAAATGTGCTCCCACTTCCACTTCGGTATCTCCAAGCTTCTCAACTCGCCGCCAGGTCTCTGTCTCTCTGCCTTAACCTGCTGGCAGATCAAACACCTCTTCACAAAAGCGACGACATCTGATTTCGTCCTCTTCCACCAAAACTGACCACGCAGATCTCTGTACATCTTCTTCCCGCCTGGGTGGATGCTAAGTCTGCTACTATGAGCTCGCTCCAAGATCCCTTTACGCAACTCCGGCGTACTCGGAACCACTCAACGGTCACCCAATCTCAAAGACCCGTCATCGGCCACTCTGAACTTCGTTGGCTGACCAAGATGTACTAAAGATAACCACCTCTGAACCTCATCGTCTGACCTCTGAGCTCTCCTGATATCCTCATAGATATCTGGCTCGGCTAGCAAAGTCGATACATACACAGGCGATGCATCATGTCAAAGTCATAGCCCAAATGACAATAGGAGGTCATCATAGCCGACAGATGAATGACGTCCTCAGCAGAACTCCTCACTTTCCGGCTCAAAGCGTCTGCGGTCAAATTAGCTTTCCCCGGATGGTACTCTATCTCGCAATCATAGTCCTTGAGTAGATCCATCCATCTCCTCTGCCTCATGTTCAGCTCTGCCTGAGTGAATAAAAATTTGAGGCTCTTGTGGTCCGTGTATATGGTAAACGAAGTACCATACAAATAATGCCTCCAGATCTTCAGGGCAAAGATGATAGCCGCCAATTCCAAGTCATGAACTGGATATCTGGTCTCATGCGGCTTCAACTGCCTCGATGCATAAGCTACCACATGCTTATCTTGCATCAGAACACACCCAAGGCCCTGAAGTGATGCGTCAGTATACAGAACAAATCTGGAGTTCTCCGTAGGGATCACTAACACTGGCGCCGTCGTCAACCGGTGCTTCAACTCCTGGAAGCTCTCCTCACAAGCTTCTGTCCAAAAGAAAGGTACACCCTTCTGAGTCAACTGAGTCAGCGGCTTGGCAATCTTCGAAAAGCCCTTGACGAAGCGTCGATAATACCCGGCCAAACCAAGAAAACTCCGAATATCAGGCACAGAAGTGGGGGCAGCCCACTCCATCACAGCCTCAATCTTCTTGGGATCTACAGATATCCCGCTGCTTGCTATGACATGCCCCAGAAAAACTACACTGCCCAGCCAAAATTCACACTTACTGAGCTTAGCATATAACTGATGCTCTCTGAGAATCTGAAGCACTGTCCTCAAGTGTTTCACATGCTCTTCTTCACTCCGGGAGTAGATGAGAATGTCGTCAATAAACACAATGACGAACTGATCAAGATACGGCTGAAACACCCTGTTCATCAGACTCATGAAGACTGCTGGAGCATTCGTCACGCCGAACGGCATCACTAGGAACTCATAATGTCCATATCGGGTCCGGAACGCTGTCTTCTGCACATCTTCCTCTCTGACCCGAATCTGATGATACCCGGATCTCAAATCAATCTTGCTATACACCCTGGTACCTTGCAACTGATCAAACAGATCGTCGATCCTTGGAAGAGGATACTTGTTCTTCACTGTAGCCTTATTCAGTTGCCGGTAATCGATACACAACCGCATCGAACCGTCCTTCTTCTTCACAAAGAGAACTGGTGCGCCCCATGGCGACACGCTCGGGCGTATATATCCCTTGTCCAAGAGATCCTGCAACTGTTCTTTCAACTCTCTCAACTCAGCCGGTGCCATCCTATAAGGTGCACGAGAGATAGCGGATGTCCCTGGCAACAGCTCGATCCCAAACTCAACTTCCCTAGCCGGTGGGAATCCTGGGATCTTTTCTGGAAATACATCAGCGAACTCTGCCACTACTGGCACATCCTCAACTCTTAGTTCTTTATCCTTTCCAGACGTGTCCACGGCATAGATAAGATAGCCCGTGTGACCACGTTCCAACAACTAAGTCATCTTGATCGCTGAAATCAAGATGCAGTCGAAGTCTGACATGCCCAACACAATCAAGTCTGATCTCAATTCGTTGCCCTCAAAATAAATGAGGCAGTCTGCCATAAACTGATCAGCAACGACATTTCTTCCAGTGGGTGTCGAGACAAGGAGAGGCGTGGGTAAAGAAGACGTGCGCATATGGTGTCTTTCCACAAAACCCACCGATACAAAAGAATGGGAGGCACCTGTATCGATCAAAATAAAAGCAGGGTACGTAAGTAAATGACACGTACCGGCGATCACCTCCTCTGGGGCTGCCTGGGCCTGCTCCCTGGTCAGTGCATACACCTGCCCCTGGGGTGGTCCTACTGTCTGACCTCCCGATGGTCGAGGCCCAAACTGCTGCCTCTGCTGCACTGTCCTATCCTCAAACCTCGGCCTGCTGCCCTGATACTCTGACTGTCCTCCCCGTGTGGGGCAATACCGAGCAATGTGGCCCATCTTGCCACAGACATAACATGCAGGACACTTGTTTGAAGAATGTGGCCCTCCACAATTGTTGCACCTCGGCTCTCCCGGCCTATCCCCTTGTGAAGATCCTCTATTGGCCGACCAATTACCCTTCTTGTTATCCTGCTTCTGACCAAAATGTTTCTTTCCACCATACCGTGAGGATGAAGAGGCACCACGGGGTTTAAATGGCTCACCCCGAGGCCTCAAACTGTCATTGGTCTGCCTCTGTTGCGGTACCGGTGGTGGCATAGCGTAAGCTCCCACTCCTAGCTCAGCAAGCTCCGCTCTTGTGAGAGCATCATCAAAAGAAGTTGGGTTATTAGTGATAACCCGGTCATAGAGCTCCGGTCGCAACCCCTTCATGAAATTCCTCATCTTAGCGTGCCCACTGGTGGCAATGTGGGGAACGTACCTCAGCAATGAAGAGTACCGTGTGGCATAGTCTGCCACTGTCATGTTCCCCTGCTTCAGACTTGTAAACTCGTCCTCCTTTGTCTGTCTTGCCGCAGCGGAGAAACACCGGTTCAAAAACCTAGTCCTGAAGAGTGTCCAGTCAATCACAGCACCCAGTGCTCTCATTTCCATTACTGTGCTCCTCCACCACATCAGAGGTTTCTTGGCTAATTGAAACTCCGCCAGTCGCAGCCAAGCTGTCACAGCACAAGGAGCCGATACAAAGATCTGCTCAAGTCTTTCCAACCACTCTTCAGCCTCTTCTCCGGACTCTGTCCCCTCAAACCGGGGCGGATGGTAAGACAGAAATTGCGTCAAGCTAATCTCACCCGGTAGAAATAACTGAACCACTGGTTCCATGCCTACGGCCGGTGGAGGTAGAGGGTTCACTTGACCGACGCTTGCGTTCACACTACCAATATCTCCAACTTCCTCATTAGCAGCCATGCTGTAATACAAATGTTAACAACAATTCCAAAGCAGTATATATGTTATGCCGTTAGATAACAGGAATGAGAATAAGCACGTTAGTATAACAGGATATACATTAATATGCACCACATGCATAAACATGCTTCAAATGTAAGCACCTAGCCTATCATGCTAAGGCTACCCTTCACTCGTTCCCGGGTTCTCTAACCACTGCTCTGATACCACTAATGTAAGGACCCTAATCCTTAAGTGCGGAATCAAGGCATAATAGAGCTAAAATAAACAAATCAGAGTCTAAAAGAACATGTTGAGTCTATGAGCTTAAGCATTACATGCCAAAAATAAGGACTACCAAATGGATTAATTACATTCCAATCAAAAGAATGTGTGCAACTATAGTTTTATACTACTCCTAGAGTAGATACTATCCAAAATAATCCTGTCATTTCATCCTCAATAGAATGCTCGTCAAGCTCACCACCTCAACCCGTTCAAGCCCTTCTATCATGCCAAAAAGGTACCTACAAGGACAACCCCCAAACATGAGCAATAATAATCATTCATATTCAACACAATATGAAGATAAAGCGTAAATGCATAATCATAATAAAACACTTCCTGTTTTCCCCATGCATTTTAAACGCTTCCCGTTTGGTTGTCCCTGTACCATAACTCATGAGTATAATCAATAGATTATTTTAAATGGTCTAAACATGTCATGAACATATACCATTTCATCAATCCAAATACTGATCACCAATCCCTAGTCATCACAATGTATTTTAATGCCCCTCGCTTATTTACATATAGACGGCATAGGATAACCTCGCTTCAATGGACTGCGGGACTCCCACCCCTCGCCTCTCATTGAGCGGCAAATACCCTTTCCTCGTCCTATATGATAACCACGCTCAAATGTGACATGCGGCGCTCCCACCCCTCGCTTCACATTTAGCGGAACCAAACCAAATAGCGGCAAGCATTAAAATCATCAAGGGATGACCACGACTCATGAGATATGCACCAATAATCATATGCATCTATAAACATCATGCATAACATGTATTTGCATCCACTATGCAATACCACATATATACTTGCATCCACAATGCATAAACAATAAGTATATAAGATACATGTACCGTTGGGGTGCCCGTACGTCCACTACGTACCTTTCCAAAATATAGGATATGGTAGGACTTCAATTCCTTGGCTGCGTTGCCACCTGGGTTGGTTCTACATATTCACAAATACCAATATTAGAATCCAATAATAGTCCAATACCAAAAAATCCCACAAAAATAACCAAAAACACCATTTTTGGTGTCTCGCGATCGATCGCCATCAAGCCCCGATCGATCGCGAGATCACACTGCCTCGCCCAACAAAATCCAACAATCCGCGATCGATCGCGGAGCTAGCGCCGATCGATCGCGGCCTCGCCGATCGATCGCGCCCATCTCGCGATCGATCGCTGAAGCTCTCTGCCTCAGCACTGCTGCTCGCGATCGATCGCGAGAAGGCGCCGATCGATCGCCAAGCTCTGGGCAAGCGAGAATCGGGCACTATTCACCCTTCTCCTTCCCAAACTCAAACAAACCCACATAACTCAACAACAACCACACCCAACTACTCAAAACCAACAATAAACATCTACATAAACTCATATATTTAACATCCACCCAAAATAATACCAAAACCACAACAACCCAACACAAACCCATTTTAAAACCCTTCAAAATCAAACCAAACTCAAACAAAACCTTGCAAAATTAACCATGAGGCATCCATACCTCTTGGGGATCTCAAATCACCCAACAATCTCCACAACACAAGATTTTGCAAAGACTCCTCTTCACCCTTGAGCTCAAGCTCGAAAATGGGAAGGGAAAGGAAGGGTTTGGGTGTTGTTTTGGTAAAGTTAAAAAGTGAGAGTGGATGGTGGGGTTGGGGTAATAAAAGGTGAGTTGGTTTAATTAAAAAAAAACATACCAAAGTAATTCCATGGTGTATAAAACACCCCAACATGATATTTTTCAAAGCATTTACTCATAATGCACCAAATATCAATTACACACATGATTTCTAATCAATTGCTACCAATGGCAAATAAATCATGCTTCCAATAATATTTACCCAACATGCACCACATGCACCCTGAAATGCTACCCCGGGTCACCCTATCCACATGACCATGCATTTCCACATAATAAATAAATCCAATGCATAATTAATTACCACATAATTAATCATATAAGCACAATTATTGCCCAAATGCAATTAACCATTTCGGGGATATCACAGGTTCATATCCATCAACATAAACCAGCATATGCAAATCAAATTAGTAATCACATATCCATATTGGGATTTGGCTCACCCCCAAGGGGGCTGTTGTTGTATCTGTGTGTG
The DNA here is from genome assembly GCA_907163345.1 of Haberlea rhodopensis. Lineage (NCBI taxonomy): Eukaryota > Viridiplantae > Streptophyta > Magnoliopsida > Lamiales > Gesneriaceae > Haberlea > Haberlea rhodopensis. The sequence goes on from CAJQUN010000042.1 coordinate 19,214, forward strand.
GACAATGACAGGTCATACATGTGGTCAGGTGGTAAGTTCCTCGTGCGATGAGGTCATGCCAAAATTTTTAGGGCCACATGTTATAAATGTTACACTAATCTTCTGATGTTTACGCTATAATTAACATTGTTTATTAATCACATAATTAGGATTGGACCCTCAGAGTAAATGTAAGGCCCTCATGCCGTATTATCGAAAATCATGTTTAACTTCTCAACAATTATGTGATTCATCTTATGTTAATCATATAGTTGAATGTGATGTCCCGACATTGGATAATGAGAATTAAGTACAATTTGTACATTAATTTGTTAATTAGTTAGAAGTTAATTAATGAGAATATATTATAATAAATGAGAGTGGAAATTGACCTTGTACATCAATTGACAGTCGGGTCAGAACAAAATGAATAGACATATATATTTTTGATATATTTGGATTAACACCAAAATTTTGTTAAAATAATTCAATAAATATATATTTTGCATTAAATTGATATTTAATTTTTGTGATTGAAATAGGGACACGAAACCAAATGTGGACTGTACATGTAATGTGTCAGTACACTGGTGACACCCCGATGTTCATAATTGGTCGGGGAACACACAGTAAAATGTGTAGAACACACACAGGTCGCGGACATACACTAAAAGGTGCGAAAACACACACTGCTCGCGTGATTCCCGACCATCGTGTTCTTATCCTCTCCGTTCGCCGACGTCCAACCACCTCTCAATGAGCCCGACCTACCACCGTGCTCACAACTCAGAGGCGCATCTTTCCATACCAAATAATCAAAGTTTAAGTTCCGAAAAGTTGTTCGATTTTATTCTGGAACGAAGAACATCGCGCGACCTTGGTTTTCTGCACTTTTGGTTCGATTTCTTTAATTCTACTACTAACTGGATGAATCCAAGGTACCGAATATCTTCCTTGCAACTCAAAGGAGCTTCTGTGCATCTTTCTATCGCCGCCGGAGCTCGCTGGAATCGGAAGAAAGCCGTGCGTGCACTGATTTGGGTAGAATTTGACGTCTGATTTTTCCTACTTTGCTTCGATAAATACTAGTTAATTTGGACTATAATTGTTGAAAAATAATTTGAATTGGTGAAAAATAATTTAGCAAATTAAATTTAATGTAATTGCATTAATTCAGTTACCCTAAATTGGTTAAGTTGTGACTAAAATTGATAACCAATTTTTAATGATTAGTTTATTGAATTGTGAATTTATATTGATATACAGTGAATACATTGACTGTACAAGCTCATGTTGACCCATCTAGATCGAGAAGTAAATGCATGTTACGATCGGTAACATACGACTGGTATCTGTATCATCTGATATATGATTTGATGATTTATGCGACTTACGTGAGATTATGTGGCTACATGATTGTATTTAAATTATGTGGCATTCATAACATGCATGATTGGCATATCGGTGTATGAAAAATAAATTTTTTGTTAACACACATCATTTTTATACATACATCGATGCATGACATACACGTTGAGCTATGATCCTTGAATACCCTGATCTTTCTTGGATTCTGATATCGGTATTGCAATACTATGTCGCCATTACATGGCTCGATAGGCATAGGGAATTGTGGTCCCCTTTGATTGATATGATTTGTTGAGACGGGAATTGGTGGCACCTTGCTGATGTCATCGTCTGGAAATCCCTATATGATTATGTGATGTCAGGACGTGGGACTGGTGGCTCTTTGCCGATGTCCATCCATCTGGATACCCTATAGGCTTGACAGGCTGGAGCTATTATGATATGGTTGGACTTTCGTTTATTGATTCAGATATACCCAGTGGATGGGTGTATGATATGATACCGACATGACATGGCATGCATTGCATTGTATCATATATCACCATTTATCAGTAAATGTTGTATATATTTGATCGTTCCATATTGGGCTTTGCTCACCCCCAAGGGGGATTGTTGTTGTCTTTATGTGTGAATAATGACAGGTAGTACAGGTGTCCAGGACCTCAGAGAGGGTACATCCGGTGGGAGCCACACTTGAGAGGTACTTATCCCAGTAGTATATGTACCAGGGATGTGTCTCTGGAGTGTGAAGAGTTTATGTATATTTGTTTCTTTTAGCCCAGTATGGATATGTGTTTCATAGTATGTTGATGGATATGAACTGATGGTATATATCTATATATTTTTCGTATATGTCTATTGATAATGGTGATATGTTTCTCGTGTGATGAGGTCATTACTAAATTTTAAGGGCCACGTGTTAATAAATATTAACCAAATCTTCCGATGTTTACGCTATAATTATCATGTTGTGATCATTAATCACATGATTAGGATTGGGTCATCACACTACCTCTATGGTGAGCACTTCATTATTTACTCCGATCATAAGAGCTTAAAATACTTATTCACTCAGTTAGAGTTGAACATGAAGCAGCGTCGATGGATGGACTTGCTAAAAGATTTTGATTGTGAGATCCAATACCAACCAGGGAAGATGAATCTGGTAGCCGATGCTTTGAGCCGAAAAGTTCATGATGTCGTAGTAGCATTGATCCATGTATGGCAAAACTATGCACTTCTAGGTGGACTTAATGGAGAATGTTTCCTTGTCTCCATGATGCAATTCGAGCCACAGATCATATCGTCAATCAAAAAGGCTCAAGAGACATATCCATACATTCACAAGTTAAAAGAGGCAATTTTTGCTGGCCACCCGTCTAGATTCATTCTAGCCCTTGATGGTTGGCTACAGATGGATGACAGGTTAGTGGCACCGAATCTTACAAACTTGAAAGAAGCATTATTTCAGGAGGCGCACTGCAGCCACCACAGTGTTCATTCAGGAAGCCAAAAAATGTACCTTACATTGAAACCCCATTTTTGGTGGGAAGGTATGAAGAAAGACATTGCCAAATTTGTGGCAAGATGTTTGACTTGTCAACATGTTTAAAGCAGAAATGATGAGACCGGGTGGTATGCTGCAAAGTTTAGAAGTGCCACAGTGGAACTGGGAACACATTGTTGTGGATTTTGTGACGCATTTGCCCATATCAAACAGAGGTTGTGATGCAATCTGGGTTGTGGTTGAACGATTATCCAAGTCAGCTCATTTATACCGTGTGAGCGTACCTACTCGTACAAGAAGATGGTGCGATTGTATGTGAACACTGTGGTTCGGATACATGGAGTACTAGTTTCTATTGTCTCCGACAGGGATCCAAGATTTACATCAAAGTTTTTGAGCAGCTTTCAGAATAACATGGGTACCAAATTAGCGATGAGTATCGCCTACCACTCGCAGACATATGACCAAACAGAGAGAACCATCCAAACACTTGAGGATATGTTGCGGTCAGTGGTGATGGATTTTTGTGGTAATTGGCAAGAATCACTATCATTGGTCAAATTCTCCTACAACAATAGTTTCCAAAACTACTATCGGGATGGCACCATTGGAGGCCTTGTATGGAAAGAAATGTCGATCCCCGATATGTTGGAATGAAGTTGGTGAGAGGCAGCTGGCCCAACCTGAGTTTGTAGAGGAAATGCAAGGAAAGATTGAAATAATTCGAAAGAAAATGAAAGCAGCTCAGGACAGGTAAGCCAGTTATGGAAATAAAAGGAGAAGACCATTGGAATTCCAAGAGTTGGGGACTAGTATTCTTGAAAGTGTCACCTTTCCGTGGGATGATGCATTTTGGGCGCCGGGGTAAGTTATCACCTCGCTATATTGGTCCCTATCAGATTGTGGAAAAGATTGGTGTAGTGGCATACCGATTAGCTTTGCCAAAACAGTTGCGCTGATACATGATATCTTTCATGTATCCATTCTGAGAAAGTATGAACCAGATCCATCTCACATTCTGCAGCCTAAAGAAATTGAGGTAGACAGTTCCCTGTCTTATGTGGAACACCCGATCAGAGTCTTGGACAGAAAAGAGAAGATATTAAGGAACAAGACTATTCTCTTAGTGCTAATATAGTGGAGCCGACATGGAACAGAAGAATCTACATGGGAGTTAGAGGCCAAGATGCGACAAGAATGGCCGCACTTATTCGAAGATACTCATTTGTATTCCATGCCTAATGCTTATGATTATTCGATGTATTTGTAAACCGAATTAAGGAAATTAATGTTTCGAAGTTGTGACTTTCGGATATCAAGGATGAAATCTTTTTAAGGAGGGGAGAAATGTAAGGCCCCGTTACTAATTAATCCGGATAATTAACGATTAAGCAAACCCGGATGATTAAAAGTCGAGAATAAGAATTAATGTGTCCTGGATCACAACACCTTATAAAATACATCAATTATACATGAATTCATGCAAATTTCGGCCAACACATTGCCAAAGGAACCACCAAACATCTACTAAGACACTTGGAGGAACTTGGCTTTGAAATCATTAAAAAACTCCACCTCCCACCTCTTGTTTCCATCGCCCCTTTTCACACTTATTAAGGCATGGGTTTTTGTCTTTCCAACTCAAAAACCATCTGATTTCACTCCCTCTTTTTTTGAAAAAGCCTCCCAAAAATTCTTGAGGAAAAATGATGAAAATCCCCATGCAAGCTTAGTGTTAAGAAGGTAGAATGAAGGAAGCTTAGAATCTTCAAGAAGTTTGAAGATTAGGAGCTTGGAGTTTGATTGACTGTGGATTATTCTAATCTTCAAGGGTATGATCTATTTTTAAACTAATTTTAGTTGGTTTTGGTGGATTAAAATCGAAAAGCTAGGAAGAAGCATGCAAATGTTGATATCATTTTTGTTAAAACAGAATTCGCAGAAAATATGTTTCTGGTAGTCCGTCTCTTCGTGTTTTTGACAGTTTTAATCTTCGAATTTGGTTTTGAGCAAAACATAAAAGTTATAGATATTTGAGTTTGATTTATGTGGCCAAAATTTGAGACGCTTTGGATTTAACAGCGAGTGAGATATGATCATTTGACTAAAGTGTGCCCAGAATGGTTACTGCATGTACTATTAATGCACATGCAGTGAGGAATTCTGAACTTTTGACTAATTTCCCTTTCGATTTTCATGTCGGTCTTCAAATGAAAGTTGTAGATATTTTAATTCTCTTCAATTGTTTTTAAAAAAGATGACTTATTTTGACTTAGTTATGAATTTTATACCATGCGTGTACAATCTGAGTCCTGCATGTGGGCAGAATGCAGTGTGTTCTTCGGATTCCTGAGCATTTTTTTGCTAGGAACGCCGGAAGATATCTAGAATTAAGTTTTGTAGTGCTTTAAGTTGGTTGTTATTGGCCACTGGAATCACTCCATTTGGATATAAAATGAAAAGTTATGACTGTTTTACTAGATCTGCTCAAGCTAGAAAACAGATTTTTAAAGGTAATGTTTTTAGGGTTGAAACTCATTTTAGATGGATTAATCATGTTGGGAAAACGATTTCTAAGTTTTGGTGATTACAAACACCTACCGGATGCTAGACTCCTACCGATGTCAAAGACCAACTGGATAAAGACTCCTACCGATGTCAAAGACCAACTGGATAAAGACTCGTACCGGATGTCAAAGACCAACTGGATAAAGACTCCTACCGGATGAAGACATCTACCGGATGAAGACATCTACCGGATGAAGACACCTACCGGGTGATAGACATCAACTGGACAAGACATCAACTGGATGACTACCAACTTGATAGACACCAACTGGACAAGACATCAACTGGATGGCCACCAACTGGACAAACAGCTACTGGACAACTATCAACCGGATAGTCTCACACTAAACAAAGACATCAACTGGTCATAAGAGGATGAACGACCAGTTGAACAAAGAAAACCAGCAGAAGTCTAAACTTCCAGTAAGAGCACTAAGCAACGAGACAAAATAAGTACAACATTCTCTGACAAAGGTACAACAGAGCGCGCACCCTGCTATATCTCCGCCACCATTACCGTCAGAGTGAAAAGAGCCGTTGCTTAACAAAATAGGAAAGAAGACAATATGAATTTGGAAAGCTAATCTCTTCCATGTACAGAAAAGCTACCGTTGGACAACCAAACCTATAAATACGTCCAAGCAAAGGATGAAAAGAAGCTGAGCGATTTTCAACAAAGAGATATACTTCAAAGCAAACAAGAAAATCATATTACTGATATTCCAACCGTTCAGCAAAGAGCAGACAAACAGCGAAACTGAATCTGTGATAGATTATTCCAATTGAAGTCTGCTGCTCAAAAACACTCGAAGCTAGAAAGTTTATTCTGTAAAGAGTGTTATAGAATCTCTTGTAATCAAAAGTTAAGAAGATTGTGATTGCTAGGAGTTTAGGCCAAGTGTGTTAGTGCCTAAGAAGGTTGTATACTGTAAAGTGTAAACCAAGTCTTCTAGTGAATCCTTCCTGCAAAGGAAGAAGGGGAGACGGAGAAGCGTTGTGCTTCAAACTTCCAGAAACAACTCTTGTGTTATTTGTTTATTGCTTTATTACCTCAGTTTTTGTTCCTCACAAGTTCAGTAGACGTCTTCCGCACTATAATAAGTGTCTGCTGACTTGCCTGATATTGAGAAGCAACTGTAATACTTAACAGTTTACAGTTAATCAGAAAAAGAAATCGAGTTTGAATCCAGTGTTTATTCAACCCCCCCCCCCCCCCCCCCCCCCCCCCGCCCCCTTCTAAACACTACCCCGATCCTAACAAGTGGTATCAGAGCTTAGGTCTTCTCAATCTTGAGAAATTACCAATTGCCAAAAACTGATGGCCTCATTCAGCAAGATTCCAATGTTCAAGAAAGACGAATATGATGACTGGAGAATCCGTATGCAAGCACATCTAAGTGCTCAAGATGATGATATGTGGTATGTAATCACTGAAGGACCTATGAAGATCATGAAAATCAATACAGCTGCTTCTATCACAAGTGGTGATCCACAAATGGTAGAAAAGGAAAGATCTCAATGGTCAAACGAAGAAAAGAAAAAGGCAAATCTGGACAACGTTGCTAAGGACATTCTGTTCAAAACTTTGGACAAAATATGTTCAACAAAATAAAAATGTGCTCAACAGCCAAAGAAATCTGGGAGAAGATTGCCCAACTCTGTGAAGGAAATGATCAAACCAAAGAAAACAAGCTTACTGTGGCTTTAAGGAAGTTTGAGCATATCAAGATGATGAATGGAGAAACTCTCAACGAGTATGATGAAAGAGTGACTGGAATAATTAATGAACTGAGCAGTCTGGGTATGGAGTTACCCAACAGATAAGTCACTCTCAAAGTAATGAGAGGTCTCCCAAGAGAATGGGATGTCAAGACCATTGCTATGAGAGAATCGAAGGACATCAACAAGATAGATCTACATGATCTGTTTGCTGATTTAAAAGCCTATGAATTCGAATTAGGCATTCGGGTTGAAGATGAACCAAATACCAGCCAACCAACCAAAGCTCTCACTGCATCGGAGTCTCTGCCTACTTCTACAGAGATGACTCCAGAAAAGATGTGTAATGATGCTATGGCAATGTTTGTAAAGAAATTTGGGAAATTCATGAGAAGAACCAGAGATCTTATCAATCATATCCTCGAAGGCAGAGTTCCAAAGGAAATTCAGAAGAAGAAGAGTGAGTATGCTTCAACTGCCTCAAACCAGGGCACTTCATTGCGGACTGTCCTAAACCCAAAAAGGATGATCACAAAAGAGGATCCAAGGATTACAGAAAATCCAAGGAGACCAGAAGATCATCCAAAAGGGACATAGATCAAAAGGTTTTAATGGCAGAAGAAAGCAAGAGCAAATGGGCTGATTCTGAATCAGAATCAGAGGAGTTATCTAGCTCATCCAGCGAAAGTGAAGACGAGGAAGTCCACTGCTTAATGGCAAATGATGAAAATGAGGTACACGAATCTAACCTATCTGAATTTACACATAGTGAACTCACCAATGCATTGCAGAACATGATCAATGAGTATCGAACGCTAAATGAATCCTTTGAAAGCTATAAGACTGAGCACTCAATCCCAACTGAAACGCATAAAAACAAACTTGATTATGAACAATCAAGGGAGTTGAACTGCTTAAGGGAAACAGCCAGTCTCCTAGTGAAAGAAAGAGATGAAGCCAAGTGTGCCTACCAGAAACTTAGCAAACTGGTTAGCACTTGGAATGCGTCCACTACCAGAAAGGATGAAATGCTTGAATCTATAAGGCTTGCTGGTGATTTAACCGGCATAGGCTATAATAGTAATGAAAGCAGTTCATCAGATAATAACCTCAACCGTGTATAACAAAAAGCAAGGTTCAATCAATGAACTTTGTAAGATCTAACACCGTATATGACCCTTACGAGCTGGTTAAAGAACCTGTTAAAGCAACACTCATCAAGGAACAGGCACAGCACAGGGGTATCGGTTATGTAGAACCACTCAAAGAGGCTAAACCGAGGCAAAAGTTCAGAAATGAACTTAAACCCACTGGTCGAGCAGCTAGAGAGGTTAAACCCAACTGGTACTACAACTGTAAGCCTGTCCAGAAGAGGTATATGCTCAATAACAGGAACTACAAACCGAAAGCACATGCATACACATATTATCACACTCCACAGTCAAGATCATCACCATCATTTATAAATGCACACACATTTCAGAACACACACCGACCTAAGTCACTCAGGGTCATACAAGTGTGGGTTCCGAAAGGACTAATCCTACCCGGACCCAAATAGGATTGGGTACCAATCATTTTATCGCTTTAATTGCAGGAAACTAGAATGCATCAAGTTTGGAGCTCAGAATGGTTCCTGGACAGCGGATGCTCTAGACATATGACAGGAAATGCGAGCTTATTGTCTGAACTGGTGGACTCCACCGGACCCAGAATAACTTTTGGAGATAACGCGAAAGGTAAAACCGTGGGTAAGGGTAAGATTATCTACGGTAACATCATCATTAAAGATATTCTTTTAGTTGAAAATATATGCTATAACTTGATTAGCATAAGTCAACTGTGTGGCAATGGTCATTCCGTAGAATTCAATCAGCACTCATGCATAATTAAATCTACTGATGGCAGTATATTACTTGTAGGTAGAAGGCATGATAACACATAGCCTACCTCCTCTACTTGCTTAGCTGCCCTGAATTCTTCCAAAAATTGGCTTTGGCACAAACGGTTTAGTCACCTAAATTTTAAAACTATTGCCAGTCTGCGTAAACTTGATCTAGTTATTGGACTACCCCAAATTGAGTTCTCAAAAGACAAGATCTGTGCAGCATGCCAACTTGGTAAGCAAATCAGATCCTCCTTTAAGAACAAAGGAAGTAAATCTTCTTCTCGGTGCCTAGAGTTGCTGCATATGGATCTGTTTGGTCCTATACCAGTAACAAGTCTAGGGGGAATGAAGTATACTCTAGTGTTGATAGACGATTACACTCGTTTTACAAGGGTCTTGTTCCTAAGTGGCAAAGATCAGGCTACTCCAAAGCTGATCAAATTACTGAAAAGACTCCAAAATGAGAAATCGTGTGGGATAGATAGAATTCGCAGTGATAAAGGTACTGAGTTCACCAATCAATCACTCGAATCATATCTAGATGACCTTGGTATTAAACACGAATACTCTGCTGCTAGAACTCCTCAACAAAACGGAGTTGCTGAGCGTAGGAACCGCACTTTGAAAGAAGCTGCGCGAACTATGCTCGCGGAATCAGAAATATCGCAGAAATTTTGGGCAGAAGCTGTCAACACAGCATGTTATACGCAGAACAGATCAATGATTAATAAGCGAGCAAATAAAACCCCTTATGAGATCTGGAATGGCAGTAAGCCAAATATTTCTTACTTCCATGTGTTTGGTTGCAAATGTTTTATTCACAACAATGAAAAGACTCATCTCACCGCTTTTGATGCCAAATCTGATGCTGGAATATTCCTTGGCTATTCTACAGTTAGTAAGGCCTTCAGAGTTTTTAATAATAGAACGCTTACTGTAGAAGAATCAGTGCATGTAAAATTTGATGAACCTACTGACTATACTGTATCTAATCTGCAAATCAACAATTTGAGTAATCGACTTGAAAGCACTTATATTGATGAAAAAGTTGATGATGAGATAGAGTACAGAAGTAGGACTGACTGCTCCTTGGAACCAGAAGTTCCTGAAGCTCAAGCAGAGGAGTCTGCTGGCCAACAAGTACTGCAGCCAGCTACAAATTAAACAGTTGCACCTACCCCTGCTGCAGTAGAAGGAACAAATGAGAAAGATGAGTCTATCAGAACTTCTGATGTGCCCCCTCATATCCAGCCAAGTGAAGATCTCAATCCTCATGGATCTTCGCTCCGGTGGAAGAAGGATCATCCACCCGAGCAGGTCATCGGTAACCCTCTTGCTCCTCTACGCACCAGAGGACAAATGATTAATGAATTTCTTCATGCTGCTTTCATATCTCATATAGAACCTAAGATGATTGATGAATCTATATTAGACCCAAGTTGGGTAGAAGCAATGCAGGAAGAACTAAATCAGTTTGAGAGAAACAAAGTATGGCATTTAGTTCCACGTCCACCGCATCACACAATTATTGGCACTACATGGGTATTTAGAAATAAGCTAGATGAAAATGGTACAGTAATTAGGAATAAAGCAAGACTAGTTGCACAGGGATACAGGCAGGAAGAAGGTATTGATTTTGATGAAACCTTTGCCCCTGTAGCCCGATTAGAAGCCATTCGCATATTTCTTGCCTTTGCTGCATTTAAAGACTTTAAGGTCTATCAGATGGATGTTAAGAGTGCATTTCTTAACGGCAATCTCCAGGAAGAAGTATATGTTGAACAACCTCCTGGATTTGAAAACCATCTGCAACCATCTTATGTTTATCATCTGAACAAAGCTTTGTATGGTCTGAAGCAAGCCCCCCGTGCATGGTATGAAACTTTATCAAAATATTTGATTGATCATGACTTCACCATTGGCACGGTGGACAAAACGTTATTTAAATTTAAAAAAAGGAGACCATACTCTGCTAGTTCAGATATATGTTGATGACATTATTTTTGGCAGTACTAACCCAAAATTATGTGAAAGATTTTCAAAGATAATGCAGGACCAATTTGAGATGAGCATGATGGGAGAATTATCATTCTTCTTAGGATTGCAAGTCAAGCAATCTAGTGAAGGAATCTTGATAAATCAGTCTAAGTACACTAAAGAGCTGCTGAAGAAATATGGAATGAGTACCAGCTCAGCTGCTGCTACACCAATGAGCTCATCTGCCAAACTCGACTTGGATAATTCAGGAATACCAGTCGAAGTTACAATGTATCGCGGCATTATTGGATCTCTATTATATTTGACAGCCAGCCGACCATATATTATGTTTGCAGTGTGTATGTGCGCCCGGTTTCAAGCAAATCCCAAGCAGTCGCACTTCACTGCTGTCAAAAGGATCCTCAAATATTTGAAAGGCACTAAGAATGTTGGTTTATGGTATCCAAGAGACTCAACCTTTAATCTTATTGGATACTCAGATGCTGACTATGCTAGATGAACAATTGACAGAAAAAGCACCAGTGGGTATTGTCAATTCCTTGGAGATCGACTGATATCATGGGGATGCAAGAAACAGACATCCATAGCAACTTCCACTGCCGAGGCAGAGTACCTTGCTGCTGGAAGCTGCTGTGCTCAATTGCTCTGGATTCAGCAACAACTCAGAGATTATGGAATTGAATCCACAGAGGCTCCCATATTTTGTGACAATACGTCTGCCATTTCTATAACATACAATCCAGTTCTTCATACGCGTACTAAACATATTGACATCCGTCATCATTTTATCAGAGATCATGTTATGAAGAAAGAAATTCGACTGGAATATATTTTTACCGAACAACAAGCAGCAGACATTTTCACAAAACCCCTACCGGACGCTAAGTTTTCTTACTTTCGAAATATTCTTAGTTTAATTGAAATTACTTCTTGATTATTTTGTTTTGGTAATAAATTCAGGGGGAATTAGTTAGTTTATTTGCATAAATTTAGGGGGAATTCAGTTTTAATCCTATCATGGTTATTTAAGCTCAGCTGGTAATACAATGGTCAGCTGCAGTAGGTGTATCCGTACCAGTAGGACTCTACATCCAGTAGATGATTTCCTACCAGTCGAACCCTACATACCAGCAGATGTTACCAAATATGCTTTGAAAAAAATAACCCTCGATACTTATTAACCTAATGAACGTCGGAATTCAAAATTACTTTTGTGTAAAATAAATTATTTCACTCCCGCCTAAATCATGTCCTCTTATTTATTGGTTAATTTTTTTAATCGTTAGATGATCGCCACGTATACATGTGTCCGCTCATCTACAGTACGACGTTACATATACTTTCATTTTAACCGCCATTAGTTTCACTACTCTTCTTCTCCAACAATTCACTGCAATTATTTTTTCTTTCAGAAAATTTTACTCTAACAAGATTGCTGTTGTTTCTTCCTCATATTCATCCAAAATGTCAAAGAATATACCGCCAAGCTTCATCAACAATGCTGTTCACGTAGATTTTCATTCTATATACACATCATCTGATGAGGAGACAAAGGAGCTGATTCAAAAGCTGGATACCGCAGGACTCTTGGTAATCCTGAGCCAGGCCCCCTCATTCTACAAGGACGAGCTACATGAGTTCTTTGCTACGGCCAAAGTTGTTGATGACACCGTGGTGGCATCCGTATCTGGACAGTTGGTTAAAATCACCCAACCTGAATTTACCACACACCTGTGCCTTCCTTCCACCGGACTTACTAATTTTTCCACTGTTCCAGTAGAACTACGAGAAGAGATGCGCCTCACAGCTTCTGACTCTGCTCATCGCCTTCAACGTCCTCCCTTCAGGAAAGTATTAATGAAGAGTCACTATCGAAAACTGGCGGACAACATCTCCAAGGGGCTCCTATGTAAAGCTGGATCATTTGATATGATCACCCCTGAAAAATTTGATGTTATGACTGCAATATGCAAAGGATTGGAAATAAACTGGTCAGCTGTGTTATTTCAAATACTGACTAGTCTCGTAGTCTCTGGCAAGGGTCAATCAGGCTTTGCTCTCCCGCTAAGCAACCTTTTTGACAGCAAACACATTAAGATAGGGGCTCTCACCAACCTCCATCCGGGGAGACTTATCACTGCCAAGTATCTTCAGCTTCACAGGCAGAGAAGTGGCAGAGACGTTGGGGTAACTAAGCGCCGATTGACGCAGGTCATCAGCGACTCTGAACAAACCGTCTCAGAATCCGCTGAGTCTTCTCCTCCTCCTCCCCCTCCTAAGAAGCCCAGAACAAGAAAAGCTGCTCCTCCGGCTGTCCGACAGAAAGACATTGCAGCTTCTGATACCATCTCCTCCGCTGGTCCGACAGAAAACATTCCTGATAGAGAACCCAGCCCTGCAAATCCTACAAATGAGGAACCCACTGCTTCATTAGCCATGGTGCCTGCTCCATCAATGATTCCAGTTGACCCTCCGTCAGCACTGGTGAGCTCTCAACAAGCACCATGCTCTATCAGCTTTAGGACACCCAAGTCCTTGTGTCCGTACTGTCATCCAAAGACCACCCCTGCTGGCAAAGGAAAAACTCTTACGGCTCCAGTGTCCACTCTTGTTGCCTTCGAGATCCAAATGGTCATGGATACAGTTGAAGCCAAACTGCAACCACAACTAGACATTTTTTATCGTTGGGTCAAGGCTCGAGTAAAAGTTCGATTTGATGATTTCGATCCTATTCTGGATTAGGCCAGGGAAGATGAGAACCAAATCTTGGCCTATCTTCAAATCTCAGACCCCGAGAAAGCCTGAAGCTGCGGGATGTTTTTCGCCTGATGAACTATGTGGGCGAACTTCAAGCCCTTGTGGAAACCCGCCTTCAACATTTCAATGGTGATTTAGGCACAACGAATCATGATAGAGCCGTTCTAAATGCTCTTGGACCCAAGCTGGAAATGGCTGAGCTCGCTCTTCATGATATTCGCATATCCACTGGAATTCACTCATGATCCACTGCTGAAAATGTTGCAAGCCCCGACCAGCCGGATTTACAAATGGCTATTGCAAATTTGGAGATTGTCCCTTCTACTGTGGAGATCACTTCTCTTGCCCTGGAGACCACTCCCATTGGAGCGGAGACAGCATCAACTGCTTTGGAGGCAGCCTCTTCTGCTAAAGAACTCTCCTCTCCAACTGCTCACGGTGTCTTTTCTGCTCCCAGCTTTTATCTTGATCAACAAACCCAGCCGATGGTTGTTGATCACATCAATGTGGACACAGTAATTCAGACGGTAGTTCAGCAAGTTACCATATCTTCTGGCAACCATGAACCCAGTGAGTCTTCACATTCCAATGATCACACCCAGTCGTCTGTTGCTGCAGTTGATCAAGCCACTGCTGAAATGGCTGCCCCACTGATTGAAGAAACTGCTACTATAACTGCTACTATCTCAGACTCCCCAGCTGCCCCACTTATTGAAGAAACTGGTCTGCCATCTACTGCAGTTGTACTTACTCATCCTGGTGTTCTTGTTCCTGCTGCTGAACATCAAATACTTGCTGTGGATCCGTCCATGGCTCAAGAACCGTCAGCCCAGATCTCGTAGTCCGCGCCAACCACCTACCGAAAAGCGCGACTATTCCCAACATTGGTTTGGGAGAAAATAGTATCATTTTCTGATCCCTCTTTAATTATTCTTATCTATATACTATTTTTAGTTGACTTTTTCTTTGTACTTACTGATCAACATAAATGCATTCACACTAATTGAAACCTTTCTTGTTCTATAAATAGCGACTCTTGCTTGCTCACATAACACACATTCACGAACCATGATTCTTTTCAAGCCTTTAAAAATTCCTTGGTTTACATCTTACAATTGTTCCGTTTCATGGATTTATTACTTATCTAAATCAACCCCTCATGGGTTGATTACTTATCTAACCCAGCTCCGTTAAGCTTCAGCGTTTGGATCCCTGCTCTGATGCTCATCATCAGTCAGGAACTGCAATCATGAGTTATATGGGTGCTGATGACAAAAAGGGGGAAGACAGAGATAGAGTATTCTGATAGGTGAATCCATGAACCATGGAAGCTGCCTGATGAATATACATATGACTCTTCCGACTTCCTCTCTGAAACAAGGTAGACCGGCAGAGATAGAGTATTTTCATTAGGTAAATCCATAAATCATGGAGGCCAGATGAATATACATATGACTCTTCCCGACATCATCTCTGAAACAAGGTGGATCGAGCTCTTCCTCTCTGAAATAAGGTGGATCGAGCTCTTCCTCTCTGACATTAGATGGATCAAAGCTCTCCAGGTCTACAGTGCTTGTTTAAAAATTTGTCATGCATCAGCTATATTGCATAAAACTAGATTTGTCTTAGATTCTATTTAAGTTATTAGAATTCATCTTAAATAAAGATGAATCTCTCTCAATTGTCCAGTTTGATTACAACTTGTAATCTGCTTATATTTATAACAAATGAAAATTTCTTTATGTCTTCAAGTATTTTCAGGATTCTCATCTTATTTACTCGAGTAGGAAATCGATTATTGCTTAGTTTTGTCATCACCAAAAAGGGGGAAATTGTTGGGAAAACGATTTCTAAGTTTTGGTGATTACAAACACCTACCGGATGCTAGACTCCTACCGTATGTCAAAGACCAACTGGATAAAGACTCCTACCGGATGAAGACATCTACCGGATGAAGACACCTACCGGATGAAGACACCTACCGGGTGATAGACATCAACTGGACAAGACATCAACTGGATGGCTACCAACTGGATAGACACCAACTGGACAAGACATCAACTGGATGGCCACCAACTGGACAGACAGCTACTGGACAACTATCAACCGGATAGTCTCACACTAAACAAAGACATCAACTGGTCATAAGAGGATGAACGACCAGTTGAACAAAGAAAACCAGCAGAGGTCTAAACTTCCAGTAAGAGCACTAAGCAACGAGACAAAATAAGTACAACATTCTCTGACAAAGGTACAACAGAGCGGCGCACCCTGCTATATCTCCGCCACCATTACCGTCAGAGTGAAAAGAGCCGTTGCTTAACAAAATAGGAAAGAAGACAAGATGAATTTGGAAAGCTAATCTCTTCCATATACAGAAAAGCTACCGTTGGACAACCAAACCTATAAATACGTCCAAGCAAAGGATGAAAAGAAGCTGAGCGATTTTCAACAAAGAGATATACTTCAAAGCAAACAAGAAAATCATATTACTGATATTCCAACCGTTCAGCAAAGAGCAGACAAACAGCGAAACTGAATCTGTGATAGATTGTTTCCAATTGAAGTCTGCTGCTCAAAAACACTCGAAGCTAGAAAGTTTATTCTGTAAAGAGTGTTATAGAATCTCTTGTAATCAAAAGTTAAGAAGATTGTGATTGCTAGGAGTTTAGGCCAAGTGTGTTAGTGCCTAAGAAGGTTGTATACTATAAAGTGTAAACCAAGTCTTCTAGTGAATCCTTCCTGCAAAGGAAGAAGGGGAGACGTAGAAGCGTTGTGCTTCGAACTTCCAGAAACAACTCTTGTGTTATTTGTTTATTGCTTTATTACCTCAGTTTTTGTTCCTCACAAGTTCAGTAGACGTCTTCCGCACTATAATAAGTGTCTGCTGACTTGCTTGATATTGATAAGCAACTGTAATACTTAACAGTTTACAGTTAATCAGAAAAAGAAATCGAGTTTGAATCCAGTGTTTATTCAACCCCCCCTTCTAAACACTACCCCGATCCTAACAAATCAGCTTGACATAATAAAATAAGAAATGAATTCCTTTGAGTTTTTGAACTTTGAGCACTAGAATCGAGTCAATTGGACGTCATATGAATTTATTATGATTTTTATACAAAAATGGGTCAGGCTAAAATTTGAAGGAAAGTGCTAGGAGTCATTGTTAAACTTGAAGTAGATATTTTGCATTACTTGAGCACTTAGTGATATTTTTGTAGTATACATGATCAGGTTTAATAATTCTGGGGTTGTTGAGAAGCACTCGGTAGAGTTAGTTCTGGTTCGAGGTACGTATAAAATCGGTTTTATCACGATGTCCGACAAAGACATGTGATATTCCTGGGGTATGACTTACTTGTCATTGCTTGCTATATATGTCACTAAATGACATGTTGAGCTGCAGTATGTGATTACGTGATACATTTGTACTGCATGATATATGATGACATGATATATTGAGATGCATAACATGAGATTATGATATTTCATGATGCATTGACTCGCATGGACATTGAGCACACCATGTTGATCATATCGTTTCTTTCGTCGATACTCATATCATTTCGTTGGTATCTGTGATGTGTGTCTGGGGATGATGGGCACGCCGATGGCTTGGGGTGGAGAGAGTGAGCTGAGAGATGTTGTAGCGATGTGTGTGCCGCCCATACACGAGGGATGATGGACCGCCGATGGCTCGACTGAGAGAGATGTCATAGCGACGAGCGTGTCGACGCCCTGCTCGAGCTTGATATTGATTGATCATCTTTCCTTTGGACTCCTGATATCTTGATATTAGAGACTTGATACCTGTCATACGCATTTGCATTCATGCACGGCATGCATCACATGATACTTTTTCATTCATTGTGATTTTTCATGTTTCTCGTACTAGGGTTCTGACCCCGTTGTGGGGCTGTCATGTCTTTGTTGTATGGAAATGACAGGCATTGCAGGTGGATTGATGTCAATTGCTAGAGGAAGCTTCTAGGAGTACTAGAGCACCGTGAGCACGAGCTCAGGTTTTTGTTGTCGAGCATGTTCCCCAATATGGTATTAATAAATTTTTAAAACCTATTTTTATTCACTGGGGGATGCCCTGAGTATTGTGTATGCTGACGTATTTTTGTACTTTTGAAACTTTATTGATGTTAAACGATGGTTATGTGAGAAATGTGAACTAGAAATACATATTTTCAGTATTAATATTATATATGTAAAAGCGAAAAATTTTGGGCCATGAATGGATAACTTAAATAATCTTCTGTTGTGTACGTACAAATAATAATTATGTGACAATTAAACACTTGATTAGGGCTGGCCTTCACAATTATAGTGTAATTGATTTTGAGGATGATTTTGCATTTAACTGTGATGTTAGGATATTTGTCATTTAAAAGCTTTGTGAGGGGACTTAGATGCAATTGTTGCTATGTTTTTGTCTTGATAGTGCTAAGGTGCACAAGATATCATTCACACCCAATAACTATCTTTCCCCTTTTTACGACCTAAAATAGCCTCCCTCTCATGTTGGTGCTCAACTTACATTCAATTTGGTTTTTTGTTAAAGAAAACTTGGGGTAAGTGTATTATTATGCTTTGGAAGTGTTTTGGATGAATTTGAACATGAATTTTAATGTTTATTCTTGGTGCTTTAAATGTTAAATCATGAATCTTGTTGGGCTTGATGGTTGTGTGGGTTATGGTGTAAAAACTTGTGTTACTTTGTGTTTCACTTCATGTAATTGTGAGTTCGTGCTAAATATTATGAATGAAGGAAAGATTATTTTAGATATGGGTGATTGGGAAGGTTTTGAAGTGTTGAAAATGGTGATTTTTGAGTTTCAGGGGTCGATCGATCAATTGGCCAGAGGGACCGATCGACCAGTCACTGGCAATAGCCAAAGTAAAAAATTTATCGACATACCGGTCGATCGGTATAATTTTTTAAAAAATTGTTCATCAATTTTCTGAGATGATTCTATAGGTCCATATATGATTATTGTTTGGATTTGAGATTGTGAGGTTGAGCAAAATAGTTATGCTAATGAAATAAAGTTTAATGATTTGAAGGCTTTGTTCATGAATTTCTATTGTATTGTTGAATTCATGTAGAGTCAGCTCAGATCTCTGGACATAGAGGAGGATAGCTTAATATTAATCTTGGACCAAAAGGTACGTAGTGACGTACGAGCAATGTGATAGTGTTGTTTTATGCTTAACTGTATAGGCTAAAATGTGATGCTTATGAACTTAAGCGATGATTATTATTGGACCGTCATGTTAATGAGGATGAGTATTAATGGACTGTCATGTTATTGACGATGTGAGTATTGGAGCGTCATGTTATTGACGATGAGTATTAATGGACCCCTATATTATTAGCAATGAGTATTTTTGGACCGCCGTGTTATTGGCGATGAGTATTGTTGGACCGCTATATTATTAGGGATGAGTATTATTGGATCGCTATTTGAATGGCAATGAGTATATCGATATATGTATTGATATGAGATTATGTATTGTGGAATATTTATGTTGAGAACGGTGACGATTTCAAGGATCAAGTGTGGATCTATTGTGTACAGGAAGTATTATTACATCTTACTGCTTTAAGAATGTAATTTTATTCATTTTGATTATGAATATTGCTGGTGTGCTGACACTGTGTGGGATTGTCTTGTAGGAAATAGGTGGCAAGATAGACTTTTGGGAGGACATGGGAGTGATAGCATCGTGTTGAGCCTTAAACGCATGGTTGAGTTTAATGCTTTATTTATCTCCGGATTCTTTATGAGTTTTGATGATCAACAAAACTTGTATTTGTTATATTAATGTGTCTACTTAGTGTTAATGGTTGAAAAGTGGATTGATTGGAGAAAATCAAATGTACAAAGCCTGGGCTGGATCGCCCCAGGCGATGGTGACAATCGCCTGCAGCCAGGAGGACTTCGCCACGCACATCGACTGGAGCGACGCCGAGGCTCGCGCGCAGGGGAAGTTCGCCTGAGGCGATGTCTTGATCGCCGAGGCATGGCCTGAACGCCTGAAGCGATGGCTACTTCACCTGAGCCGATGGAAGTTTTTGAGCAACTGAGGCTACGACATTGATTTGTGGTATTGATCGCCTGAGGCTATCGTGACATCGCTTGAGGCGATGTGTGCTAGTTTGTGACCGTTGGGGCGCGCCGATGGTGATCGCCCGAGGCGATGTGCGAAGCGATCTTGGAGTGATTCAAGCCTTGAGTGTAGAAACGGCTAGTAGGAGCCTTGGGGCCTCCTACACTATAAATATGGATTTTTTGGAGCATTTTGAAGACATGAAACAAGTCTATAAACTACAAGAAAGCTTTGCTTATTCAAATTCTATCTAGCATTGCAAACTTCATACATTTGTGTTGTATTGGAGTTTGTGATTCATTTCTTGTGTGAGAGTGATGCCCGGGATTAATGGTGTTAATCCCGATGTGGTAATAATCCTTAATGGATTTTAGTTGTGTCAATTATGAATTAATTGCGATTTTGGGACTCCCGGGGATTTTAAATCCGGTTTTTGGAGTCATTGGATCCAAGGGATGAGATTGTATTCTCATTGTGGCGATAACCTTGGAATTTGGTTTTTGGTGGAATCTGGGGTCCGGAGTACTTTGTACTGAGGCTGGTAATGGATTTTGAGTTGGAGAGATAATTATTGAAAACAGATGATTTTTAATGAGTCGTGATGTATTTGTGGAAGGATTGGTATTTTGGAGTTTTATTACTATATATACCAAGTAGACTCGGTATTCCGTCATTGCATGGAATCTCTCATCTCTCTTCCCTCTCTCTTCGCACTCCACCTCCTTCCCCAAACCCTTCTCCTTTCTCTTTGGAGAAAAGTGGCTGGAAGCTTGACTCGGGAGCCGAATTTCTTGAAGAAAAGTTGGTAATCCTCTTCCCCTCGCCTTTAGCTTCGATTTGATTATGGTATTGCTGATTTTTGGTTAAGGTTTGGGTTGGATTTAGAATTGGGGATTTTTGGTTAAAAATCCTAAGTTGAGTTTTGGAGTTTGTATTGGTTTCAAATGGTGTTTTGGAGGTGTTGAAGGTGTATGGGATGTTGGTTTTGAGTTTGGATGTGAAAAACCCCATTAAAACTCGATTTTTTTGGAACATTGCAGGTCGCGATCGATCGTGGCTTGGAGCCGATCGATCACGACATAATTCTGGAAATTGGGTGACGAGAATAGTACTCACGATCGATCGCGAGATGTTACCAATCTATCGCGAGTGGCAGGGAAAGTTGGCGATCTATCGGCATTTGTGGGCGATCGATCACGGCTTCATGTTCTTCGGGCAATATGGTTGCGCGATCGATCGCGGCCCTTGTTTGTTGTGTTTTTTTTAAATGTTGGAAAATGTTGGGATTTCGGAATCGAGGTTTAATTAGCCAATTTCCGAGGCAATGTCTACATTCCAATGGGAATGCTATACCTTTAAAAAGGAATGTTTGGAGCCAAATTTTATTAATAAAATGGAATACTCGGTTGAGTAATTGGTTAACCTTTAAACTTACAAAATGGAATATTTGGGTATTATGCATGCTTAACCCGCGGTTTTTTAAAATGGTAAATCGTCATGGATTGATGATATATATATATTTGGAGGTTGTAAACGTGCTTGGGCACGTGGTTGCATGCTTTTGTTTGATTGTGAGTTATTTGTGTGTTAGCACATAATTCATCGGGTCGTGGGACTCAGGCAAGGTCGGACTCAAACTACGGAATTATAAGGTACGTATGACGTACGACCATAGCCCTTTAATATAATTGCAATTGTTGAGTGCTTGGTACACTGTATTGCAATGAATGTGTATGGGAATGCATGATATATGAACGGTTATTGAAATGCATGGTTTATGATATTTGCTACAAATGTATATATATGCATTGGGATTTATATGGTGCTGCTTTTGAGCGAGCAATGATTGGGATGTTGTCGCCTTTGAGCGAACATCGGTTATGACGCCACTGCTGTTGAGCATGCGCGAGAATGAAATGCTGCTATTGTAGAGCGAGTAATGGAATAGAACTATGGAACCATAAGTGAGGTATTTAGAATATCTGAAATCATTGTTAATGATTTGATATTATTGATTATGATATCGGTATATAGCAAATGGACTTGTTAATCAATGTAATGATTAACTGGCATTTGGGAATTTGATGGTTTCAGTTGTTTTGAGAACAGGGACAGTACAGCGAATCCGGATGAGGATGATACCATCCAGGGAGTATATTTTGTATTTCATAGCATTTACATTATTGTAAATTATGAATTGTATTATTGGATTTGGGATATTGGTATGCTCACCCCGTGTGGGGGCTGTCTCTGTTGGGGCAGGTGATTACGTACATCGATGGCTTTGGAGATGAGCTCGAACTATGGATTGGAGGTGCTACCAAGGATCTAAATACCAGTGACGGTATTGAGCACCCTATTTTATACATTCGATACACACATACCTATTTGATGCTCGTATGTGAGCACTATTATGTGTATATGGCATGTATAAAAAGGCAAGGGCCTTTCTCTCTTCATTTATGAGTAGCATACAATTAATTATTGAATTGCTAAATGAACTGAGAACATGTTAGTGTATTATTATTTGTGCATGAGATGTATGTGGACTTGGTTGGGGAAAACTAGACATTATATGGAATAATGTAAAGAATCTTATTATATGCACGATTGGCTATGATGATAAGTGGTTTTCCCCCTGCATGTATGATTGTATGCACTAATGGCATGGTTTAATACACTAATAACGGGTTAAGGGCACTGGGGTCCTTACAGAGAGTCTTGTGTTATTCGTGTTGTTACACCGTGAAGGTGTTATTTATTTATTGTAAGGTCCTCCAACACCGACGCAAGTTGGAAATTGTAAAAGTCATCAACAAGTAAAGTTGGTGCAAGTGTTGTGGCTATCCTTGGAGCCCTTAAGGCCAAAAAGACTCGTGAAGAGTGTGGGTAACTCGGGAAGAGTTTTGTGTGGCTATCCTTGGAGCCCTTAAGGCCAAGAAGACTCGTGAAGAGTGTGGTGCTCGTGAAGAGTTGTTTTTACTCGGGAAGAGTGTGGTGTGGCTAACTTGGAGCCCTTAAGGCCAAGATCATTTTCGTTCTAGTGCAACCTCGGTTAAACGTTTTCTAACCGGGAAGAGGAGACTTAGGCGATTCATCGCCGAACTTCTATAACAAATTCTCGTGTCTTTTATGGCTTTTTAATTTACGCATTTATTTATTCCTTCATTTTATTTATTGTTCGATTGACTTGAAGTCTTCCGTAGTGCAAACTCGTTTATTTTGCAAATTCATTTAAAAAGCTAAAGTAGCCAAGGAACATCATCCCCCCCCCCCCCTCGGTTCCAACAAGTGGTATCAGAGCCATTTGATTTTTGTTTTAAATCAAAAAATTTATATGGCTAATCTAGCAAATGAGTTTGCTCAAGGTCAATCGACAAATCGACCTCCGCTCTTCATGGGAGATAACTACGGATATTGGAAGAATAGAATTTCTCTATACATCCAATCCGTAGATTATGACCTATGGAAAATCATTGTAAAAGGTTCACACATTCCTTTAAAGGAGGTTGGGGGAATAAGTATTCTCAAAGAAATGGACGATTTTACAAGAGCGGATATGATTTTAATTTCGTAAAATGCTAAAGCTATTAATATTTTACATTGTGCTTTAGATATGAAGGAGTACAACCGGATCTCGATGTGCTCAACCACAAATGAAATATGGGACAAATTGCAAATTGTCATGAGGGCACAAATCAAGTGAAGGAGACAAAGATAGACCTACTACAACTCAAGTATGAGACGTTTGAGATGGAAGTTGGAGAAGACGTGGACTCGATGTTTAGAAGGCTCGCCCAATCATAAATGAGCTTGCACAACTTGGAGAGAAGTACCCTCCAAAGCATATATGGAGAAGAGCACTTAGAGTCTTACCACAAGAATGGGATGCCAAGAGGACGGCCATCATCGACTCCAACAAAGGAGAAAGTGCATCTTATGATCTTGATGAACTTCATGGTACATTGGTGAACCATGAGCTTGAAGTGTCAACAAGGAAGGGAATAAAGGAGGATGATAGATCCATAAGAAAGGGGATAGCCTTGGTCGGGAGGAAAGATCATTCCGATGATGAAGATGATGATGATGAAGAGATGATCTTGTTCACAAGAAAGTTCAAGAAATTCTTCAACAAACACAACAAGCCAAAGACCTCCGGTGCCACCAAACATGATTCAAAACAAGAGGTAACTTGCTATAATTGTCAAGATAAAGGTCACTATGCTAATAAATGTCCTAGGAAGAAGAATGTGGATAAAGGGAAGAAGAAAGCTCTTATAGCCACATGGAGTGATAGTGACTCCGATGAAGAAGAAACAACAAACCTTTGTCTCATGGCCAAAGATGACACAAATGATGAAGGAGATGAAAGCAACGATGAGGTACCATCTTTTGATGAATTATTAGATTCCTATCATGAGCTTATTGATGTTCTTGGCAAAACCAAGATGAGTAACAAATTATTCAAACATGAGGTAGCCAAGAGAGATGAAGAAACTAATTCATTGAAAAATGAATTAAGTTCTTTGAAGAAATCTTTTTGCAAGTTTAGTGATAGTAGTTTAAAGATGAATGAATTGCTTGGCTTACAATGTTGTAGCTTTGATGAAGCCGGACTAGGCTTTTCAAGCAAATCTAAAACATTTTCAAGTTTATTGACTAAAGCTAAGCATAATTCTCATACTTGCACTTATTGTTGTAAAAATGGTCATACAAAAAATAAATGTAGGTTTGCTAAAATCCAATACCAACCTAACAAGAGGTGAAAATGGATTCCAAAGGCAATGATGAATGCTAACCCTCAAGGACCCAAAATCAAATGGGTACCAAAGAATCCCAAATCAAAAAATTGTTTTGTAGGGACAACAAAGGAATGGATGATGAAGGGACTAGCAACTCAAGGGAGGAGATTATCTCATTCACCACAATAGAAGAAGCGCGAGGTATATGACCAATGACAAGAATGTACTCTTGTCATCAAAGGTAAATTTATTTTGTGCATTTAAAGAGCAATTCAAAATTTAATTGGCACAAATTAATTGTGATCAATAAATAATGAAGCTCAATATTCATTGATAGTAAAATGCATTTCCCCTTAGCATGTGCACATATAAATTGTTTTGATGCATGATTTATGCTTATCTCTTTATAGTAAGTATCTTGATATGCCTTGAGTTCAAATTTGAATCATGCTATGTGAAAATGTGAAATTATGTGATTAAGCATGCTATAAGTGTTTGGATGCTCAATCTTTGATATAATGCTATCATGACCTTAATAATTTTATTATTTTATCAAATGATGCTTTAAGAATTTTAATTGGGCATGAGTGCATGAACTATTGGTAGAACATATGCATGTTTTGCACATTTAGAATTCATTGTTGATTGCCTTAAATGCATGTTTTTATTCCTCTCAGTGATTTAATCTTATGCTTGTTATGGCTATTACATGCTTGACGAGGAACATGTGTAAATTGTTAAAATATGGCTATGTGTCAACATATATTTGTGCTATGAAGGGGGATAATTTTGTGATAAATTTGAAGTTTAATACATGCATAGTTTGAGGGGGAGAGTTTTTATATGCATGGTTTGAGGGGGAGAGTTGTTTGTTTTATGCTTTACTTGGTAATCTTGTATGTGCTATGCAATTGTTAAGGGGAGTCATGTTTACTCACATTTTATGCATATTACATATTCAAGTTTATCAAGTTTTGTGATCATCAAAAAGGGGGAGATTGTTGAGCCTTAAACGCATGGTTGCGTTTAATGCTTAATTTATCTCCGGATTATTTATGAGTTTTGATGATCAACAAAACTTGTGTTTGTTAGACTAATGTGTCTACTTAGTGTACATATTTAATGGTTGAAAAGTGGATTGATTGAAGAAAATCAAATGTTCAAAGTCTGGGCTGGATCACCCCAGGCGATGGCGCCAGGAGGACTTTGCCACGCACATCGACTGGAGCGACGCCGAGGCTCGCACGCAGGGGGAGTTCACCTAAGGCGATGTCTTGATCGCCTGAGGCGATGGCCTGAACGCCTGAAGCGATGGCTGCTTCGCCTGAGGCGATGGAAGTTTTTGAGCAACCGAGACTACGGCATTGATTTGTGGTATTGATCGCCTGAGGCTATCGGGACATCGCCTGAGGCGATGTGTGCTGGATTGTGACCGTTGGGGCGCGGCGATGGTGATCGCCCGAGGCGATGTCCGAGGCGATCTTGGAGTGATTCAAGCCTTGAGTGTAGCAACGGCTAGTAGGAGCCTTGGGGGCCTCCTACACTATAAATATGGATGTTTGGAGCATTTTGAAGACAAGAAAGAAGTCTATAAACTACAAGAAAACTTTGCTTATTCAAATTCTATCTAGCATTGCAAACTTCATACATTTGTGTTGTATTGGAGTTTGTGATTCATTTCTTGTGTGAGATTCTTGTGTTCTTCGTGTTGTTACACCGTGAAGGTGTTATTGATTTATTGTAAGGTCCTCCAACACCGACGCAAGTTGGAAATTGTAAAAGTCATCAACAAGTAAAGTTGGTGCAAGTGTTGTGACTATCCTTGGAGCCCTTAAGGCCAAAAAGACTCGTGAAAATTGTGGGTAACTCGGGAAGAGTTTTGTGTGGCTATCCTTGGAGCCCTTAAGGCCAAGAATACTCGTGAAGAGTGTGGTGCTCGTGAAGAGCTATTTTTACTCGGGAAGAGTGTGTTGTGGCTAACTTGGGGCCCTTAAGGACAAGATCATTTTCGTTCTAGTGGAACCTCGGTTAAACGTTTTCTAACCGGGAAGTGGAGACGTAGGCGATTCATCGCCTAACTTCTATAACAAATTCTCGTGTCTTTTATCGCTTTATTTAATTTACTCATTTATTCATTCCTTCATTTTATTTATTGTTCGATTGACTTGAAGTCTTCCGCAGCGCAAACTCGTTTATTTTGCAAATTCATTTTAAAAAACTAAAGTAGCAAGGAACCTCATTCCCACCCCCCCCCCCCCCCCCCCCTCTTTGGTTCCAACACATTGTCATGCCTAGAAGAAAATCAGAAGATCTTTTTGGGTTGATGTCATGACTAGGATCATAGAACTTATAGTCATGTTTTTGTTGGCCAATATGTATGTCATGAAACTGTTACTATATTCTTTTTATGTCAATACTAGAGACATGGAATACTATTTTTGAAATACTCTTGTGATCTTTTTGTAATGATTTGGAAACTTGATAAGTTAATGAATACTAGTTGAAGAAATCTCAATATAAAGGTTATGGTGACCATGTACAAATTGGAGAAACCAATTTATGTGACTTCCTGTCAAAAGTTTCAAATTTTCCACATTATTATCTAGTAAGTAATCGTGTTATGATTTGGGGCCTTACACTGCAGCATATTACCATATATTTATGTGATTACATTCAACACAATCAATTTCATATCTTAACAATGACGTAACTCTTTTTAATTATTAACTTAGCAGTATCCAATGTTATTATACTATCATATGAATGGGCATCACCTCATAGTTTTCTTAGACATTATTCTCATCACATATTATCATTTGACTAGTATTCGGTACCAAGTAATTACTATCATTAATTAGTAATTACCACACGGATAAATCATCATTTATATGCATCTCAATCACTAACTCATCATCATAACCTAATAATAGTCCAACGTGAATATTCATATATCACATGTATTCACACAATAACATTTCATATTGTTCGTCAGGTTGTGTCTTAAGTCATCATTAATCATCACATGGTTATTTATCATTACTGTCGTTATGCACCAACGAATAAAGTCATAACCTCAAACCGATCCGTGACATTCACGATAATTCCATGTCAACTCGTGACGTTCACAACGATTACATGTCCACACATGACATTCATAGTGATCATACGTCAACCTGTGACGTCGCATGCCATCCCATTACATACTCATTAATCTCATGTCAACATGATTCTATTTTTTTTTTAACATAATTAGATTGACATTTAAATGGCAAAGAGTACAAAGGGGAACCAGTCAGAGGCCAGATTATGCCATCTACAATCTAGAGCAACAAAAGATTCATATAGCAATACTGCTAAATACAAAAGCTGTAACAAAAGATTCATATAGCAAGACTGCTAAATACAAAAGCTGCCAAAAAATGCATACAACATGAGGCAGTGAGAGAGCCGAAACCAGCCGAAGCTCCAAGACACGAAGAATATGTAGGGACCACCGAAGCTCAAAAGGATCCATCAATCCAAGTAGACGTAGAGATGATTGACCAAAGGATCTGCCTTCTACAAACTCAGAAGGAACATATAAGGATAAGCAGGAGCCATAAAATGAAAACGGACACCAAACGCACAAGCCCCTATATCCAGAACCCACACAAACAAGATGTCGACCAATGAGAAAACCTGCATGAAGCACGGATCCAAGAGAGCCAGGGGCCATAACCAAAACAACCCCCATCAGCAAAGAAGCCCACAAGCTACATAGACACCACCACCAAGTCCTCAAGGTAGCACCTGTCAAAAAACACAAGCAGGCATCCCAAACAATGCAAACACCAAACAGGCAATACTATTATCCAACCAAAACCTAAGAGCCCACCAAGAGTTTTGACAACATGGTAGAACCGTTCGTAAGGATGAACAGTAGGACACACCATAACTTGAGGAAACCACGACAGAGGTGTAAAAGCAACAAAGAGATCCCCTGATCGGCGTTTGCGGACTGTGCATCCCTTACCCACCAAGTCTTGAAGAAGAACACCAACACCAACACCATTATCTCATTATTATATACCATAGATATAGTGGTGCTACCACAACGGTTACACCCCGCCCTATCTCGTTACTGCAACAATGAACATAACTGTTATGATCGAATATGAGTGTTTAGAGGGGGGGTGAATAAACACTCTACTAAAATTTATCTTTTTAGATTTTCCTGAATTGATTTCACTTGGGTTAGCAAATGAAACATATTTCTTAATCAATACTAATCTGAACAGACCACTGATAGTCAGTGTGGAATCGGTCTGTTCTTGGTTAGCAAGACCAGTCTGATAGCTTTGAAGCACGAAGTAGTGCGATATGTAAATAGACAGGATGTGTTTCTGGAAGTTCGAAGGCAATTCCTTCTACGTCTCCCCTTCTTCCAATTTAGGAAGGATTCACTAGAAGACTTTGAGTAATACAATCCCGATGTACAACCCCGATTCAGCTGAATTTACCCCACTACCAGACTGAAACTCCTAGTCTCTCAATCTATTCAGGCACAATTCGTCTGACAGTTACAAAGAACTCACTCTTCTATCTTAGAACAAATACAATTGATAGAGTGAATTATTCTAAGCACAAATGATCCTTAAACGATCAAATAAAACAATAAGATGTGCTTTCAACTTTGAGCAGATCGACAAGATGAAGTCTTTCGATGATAGTGTTCTGCTCAAATGGATGCTCAATAAAATGATTGATTGTTGATCTCGTATGCGTGTCGTATCTCTTGTATTGTCTCTCTATTTGAGCATTTAAGTTGCACCTATATATAGGCATTTCTGCCAATGACAATATTTCTTTTTGCGTGCAACTCTTTACTTTAGTCAACCTCTGAACAAACTGCAGACTTCTATTTTAGACTCTTTCCTTATGGTCTGTTCTTTCGGCACTTGTCAGAAAAGATCTGCTTTGTCTTTTTACCATTAAAGTAACTTCAGTCTTTTGTCTATTTCAGCATTAAATGCAACAATAAATGCTTCAATAAATAGTCGTTGATTATTCGGACTGATGAACGAATTTTGCTAACTTAGTCTGAATTGATAAGCTCTGATTTGATCTGCATTGATCTGCATCGATCTGGTCTGTACCGATCTGGTTGACATCGATCTGGTCTTTATCAATATGGTAGTCATCGATCTGGCCTTTATCAATCTTGTCTGTTTTGTCATTGTCTTTATTGGTCTGGTCTATTTTGTCATTGTCTTTATTGGCCTGGTCTGTTTTGTCATCTTTAAATCCGGAACCAACAATAACAATAATATGTTTCGTTTTAATTTCATTCTCAATTATTCCACATGCATAATTGATTCTCATAAATCAATATAGATTGCAGAGTTAACTCCAATCAACATATACCTATATATTAAACCAAATGAAATAGTTTACATAGACTCCTCCTTCTCCTGGAACATTCAAATATCATCTTGGGCCTAAAACTCTGGTACCCAAGGAACAACCATATGGATGTTTATAACATGACGTTCATTGACATCTGCAATCAAATCATCAATACTCATCGCTAACACAATAGCGGTATAAAATATCATCGTATACAAATGCATAACATCGTCGCAACGTATACAACGGCATATCTAATAACGTCGCCACTACGGGCATACATAATCGCATCGCCACTACGGGCATACATAAAATTACATACTCTAAACAATAAGACGTAATAACACTTCAAGTACCCAGTGGATCCACACTTGATTCTTTAACTTGTCCCTGTTCTCAACATAAATTTTCCACATAATATAATTTCATATCAATACACACATATATATACTCATTGCTAGTATAATAGCGGTCCAATAATACTCATCGCTAATAACATAGCAGTCCAACAAGACTCATAGTCAATAATATGACGGTCCAATACTACTCATCGCTAATAACATAGCGGTCCAATAGTACTCATTGCTAATAACATAAACTATCCAATAATATTCATCGTCGATAACATGACCGTCCAATAATACTCATCGCTAATAACATAACGGTCCAATAATACTCATCGACAATAACATGGGGGGTCCAATAATCTTCATCGTCAATAACATGGCAGCCCATTAATACTCATCGCTAATAACATAGAGGTCCAATAATACTCATCATCAAATACTCATCATCAATAACATGAGGGTCCAGTTTACTCATCATCAATAGAATGACGGTCCAATAATACTCATCGCTAAAATATAGCGGTCCAATAATACTCATCGTTAATAACATGACAGTCAAATAATAATATTCCTCGCTTCGACATATCATCGACATTCAGAATATTTCCATCGCTTTGATATGACAGTGACAGATATTATATTCTAATTATTACAAAAAAAATGAATATCAATGCATGTGTACAAATCAACTTGTACCTGCATTCTCATATTCACAACATAACCATACACAATCATCACATCGTTTATTGTCCCATGTCAACAGTGCAGTATTGCCCACCATTTCCTGTCCTCAGACAACACATCACATTCCTCATTTTCTGATTTTCCTACAAAATCATAATTCTTAGCATTGTATACAGGTACAACATGCATACAATTTCAATCAAAATTCATTTACTATCAACATAGTATAATATTTGTCGTTCATCCAATGACATAACATTATTACCACAACAATCAAATCAATGATATACTCTTTAACTAAGTTACCGGCTTATGCACTCCTCAAACAATATCACCTTCAGTCCGTATGTTCATAGGCGTGGCCGGTTATTTCTCAATATCACTTTCTTCGTATCCCATACAATCCTGCAACCACGATGGTTAGCAATAATAGCAATTTCCATTACTTCATACCATACTATGCACATAAGTGCATAATGTCATATCACACTGTCATAAAACCGCAATAATGCGTAAATTATGTGCTATTCAATTCTTTTGACACACCCCTAGTCCCCTAGACATCCCAAAGAGCTAACCACTGCTCTGATACCACCAATGTTGGAATATGTCATAATGACCAATCATTAGATGATTGATTTTGACAAACATTGTATTATGATATTTCATTTATGGCAATTCATTACTATATCTTATTTCATTGTCTATGTATTATGAATTTATATATAAAATGTCCTTAGAATACTAATATATTATTCTTAAATAGTTGTTAGTCAAGTAACATCATGAACTAGGATAATGATAATACATGGAGACTAGTATATGTTAATTGATGACTTTATTCATGGATATGAGATATCAAATCAACATATGAGTATATGTTAGAGAACTATGTACTGGACCGATCCACCATGAGAATGCTACATGGATTGTTCTATGAAAGTCATAAGCGATTCTCATAGTGATAATTTTGTATATGATCCTTACGACTTGAGTTCACCAGAGATCCCAACATAATGAGTTATATATCTTGATATTCTCAAATGTTACCTATAATAGGGTGAGCTATAAATACAATCATTGGATATACTACGAATTAATATATATATCGGCCCATTAATATATATATATATATATATATATGTAAGGACCCTAATGCCTTAAGTGAAGATTTAGGTACAATTAGGACTATATATATATATATATATATATATATATATATATATATATATATATATATATATATATATATATATATATATATATATATATATATATATCCGAGTATAAAATCCGTGTTGAGGCTTTGAGCTTTAAGGATTACATGCCAAAATAATATAACTTCCAAAATGGATTAATTACATTCCCAACATGAAAGAATGTCAACCCTATAGTTTCACACCTGTAGGGTCTTCCTACCTTAATATCATTTAGTACACATATATTGGACAAAACATGCATGTAAAACCTCTTAAGGGTTCCGGTTGTAGTTTGAGCTAGGGAGATTACAGGCCAAAAATAAAGTTTTCAAGCTATTTAATTACATTCCCAATAAAGAATGTTAAAGCTATAGATTTACACTACTCCTAGAGTAGAGACTATCAAAAAAATCCTGCATCCTATGTTCATCATGCTCCCTTTAGCTCACTTCCTCAACCCGACCCTAGGCCCTTGGTCCAAAAGTGTACCTACAGGGATAACACATCATGAGCATTCATATATTTACTTAACATTATATAAAAGCATACAATAATGCATAACATCTTAGTCAAGTAAAAGTTATTGGTCGTCCTCCGACCTCCTTGGTTATCCCTGACTCTTATTCATATATTGGGGTGTCTTACCCCATTGTATGGCATCTTACCATATCAATATCATTGCGTGGCATCTTACCACGTGGGCATCTTTCCCAATCATATGGCGTCTTACCATATTCTAAACATTACGTGGCATCTTACCACGTGGGCATCTTACCCAATCATATGGCGTCTTACCATATTATAAACATTGCGTGGCATCTTACCACATGGGCATCTTACCCAATCATCTGGCGTCTTACCATATTATAAACATTGCGTGGCATCTTACCACGAGGGCATCTTACCCAATCCTATACTTTGGGTGGTGTCTTACCACATGGGCGTCTTACCCATTCATACACGTCGTATGACCTTATCATAAACTTCGTCATTATAGACGTCCTCATAACATCGTTATCATAAACATCATCTTAAGCATCATCATCGTAACATCATCATAAGCATCATCGTTATAAATATCATCATAGATATCATCATCATAACATCATCTTAAACGTCATCATCGTAAACATCATCTTAAACATCATCATAATATGTAAGGGCATGGTTTACCGTCCGATGCTCGTACGTCTCTTACGTACCTTAATTCCCAAAAGTGGAGAATTTGGAGAGCTTTATCTCCTGGATGTTGTGGGCACCTGGGATGGTTCTACACGACCATACAAATTGATATTAGAAGCTAAACATAGTCCAATATCCAAAAATCCCACAAAAAGATCAAAAATCCACTTTTCTTCAGCTCGCGATCGATCGCCACCCAGGCGCGATCGATCGCGAGATCGCACTGGACGAGGGGCCAAAATCTTCTTCTTGGCGATCGATCGCCACTTTTGGCGCGATCGATCGCCAGGCCCGCCGATCGATCGCCCAAAAGTGGCGATCGATCGCCAAATGCTTCTGGCTGGTACTGGACGCTCGCGATCGATCGCCAAGGACGGGCGATCGATCGCCGAGTGCTGTACATCGAATTTTCGCCATTAATGGTCATTTTTCAAGCTCTTTCACATACCACCCCAAAATCAAACTTCCTCATAACTTCAATAACAACATAACCCACTAAAACCAACATAAACACTTCAAAAAAACATACCCCAACCATTAACAACACATACCCCAAATAAACCCACATAAAACATCAAAACTTAACCCATTTCAACACCAAACATCATAAAACTTGTAGGAATGGTTCCATACCTCTTGTAGGCTCCAAATCCTAGCAAAGATCACACAAATAAGGATTTTGTGGAACTTTTCTCCTCCTCTTTTGGTGAATTTCGAAAATGGGGTAGGGTTTGGGGTTGGGAAGTGATTTGGGGGTTTTTAATAAAGTGAAAGGTAAAGGGGTTAAATTGATGGGTAGGGGATTTAAAAAAGGGGGTTACTTTTTCTTAATTAAAATTGTACCCCAAACTTAACATGATGTATAAAATACCCAACTTGGTATTTTAAAAGCACTTTACAACAATGTTCTAAACTTCATTTAAAATCATATCCTCCTCATAATTGATAATTTAACACATTAATCATGTTAACATCTTAATACCCAACACATAAATCCATGAAACCATGATTCAACATATAAACATAATTAATGTCCAAGTTACCATTAATTAATTTCGGGGCATCACATTACTCCCCTACTTATTAGATTTCGTCCCCGAAATCACATGCACTTACCCAAAAGAACTAAACATAAATCATACCAGAAAATAGTTCCGGGTAATGTTGCATCATATGCCGCTCCGTCTCCCACGTAGCCTCCTCGACACCCCGACGATCCCACTGAACTTTGACCATCGGTATAACTTTACTTCGTAGTCTGCGATCCTCACGATCCAGAATTCTGACCGGTCGTTCAACGTAGGATACATCTGAGTCTAACTGCACTTCAGTAGGCTGTAATACATGAGACGGATCTGGCTCATACTTTCTCAACATAGAAACATGGAAGACATCATGAATTCCAGATAAGGACGGCGGTAAAGCCAATCGGTAAGCCAACGTGCCGATACGCTGTAATACCTCATACGGTCCAACATACCTCGGGGATAACTTCCCCCGCATACCAAATCGAACAACACCCCTGAAGGGTGAAATTTTCAAGAAGACCTTGTCTCCTACTTGAAATTCTAGCGGTCGTCGCCGCTTATTGGCATAGGCTGCTTGCCTATCTTGGGCCGCTTTCATCTTTAAGCGTATCATCTTAATCTTTTCCTCCATGTCCTTAATCATATCCGGTCCTCCGACCGCTTTACTCGTCAAGTCCTCCCAATACAGCGGTGACCTACATCGTCGTCCGTAAAGAGCTTCAAAAGGGGCCATTTGAATGCTCGCCTGATAGCTGTTATTGTAGGAGAACTCTACCAGAGGTATAGACTCTTGCCACGGAGTATCAAACTCCAAAACACATGCCCTCAATATATCTTCGAGCGTTTGTATAGTACGCTCTGTTTGGCCATCAGTCTGAGGGTGATAAGCTGTACTTAGTCTCACCTCGGTGCCCAAAGCTGTCTGGAGACCCTCCCAAAAATGAGAAGTAAACCTTGGGTCTCTGTCAGACACAATCGAGACTGGAATCCCATGCAACCTCACTACATCCCGTACATATAATTGGGCCATCTTTAAATACGTGAAAGTCATACTGTAAGGGATGAAATGAGCTACCTTCGTCAGCCTATCCACGATCACCCAGATCGCATCAAATCCAGAGGCCGACCTTGGCAAGTGGGTCACGAAGTCCATAGATATATGCTCCCACTTCCACTTAGGTACCTCCAAGCTCTTCAGCTCGCCACCAGGCCTCTGCCTTTCTGCCTTTACTTGTTGGCAGATCAAGCATCTCTTAACGAAGCTGATCACATCACGCTTCATGCGTCTCCACCAGAATTGACCACTTAGGTCCTTATACATCTTTCTTCCTCCAGGGTGGATACTGAACCGGCTACTATGAGCCCGTTCTAAAATTCCTTTACGCAATCCTGGCGCATCTGGGACCACCCATCGGTTGCCCAATCTTAAAGAGTCATCTTCAGCCACACTAAACTTTGTTGGCTGACCTCGAAGTACTATTGATGACCATCTCTGAACTTCATCATCCAACCTCTGGGCTTTCCTGATTGCCTCAAATACGTCTGGCTCGGCCAATAAGGTCGACACTCGCACCGGCGACATGTCTACATCGAAATCATAGCCCAGATGGCAATAAGAAATCATCAAAGCTGATAAACACATAACGTCCTCAGCGGTGCTCTTCACCTTCCTACTTAAGGCGTCTGCTATCAAATTTGCCTTACCAGGATGGTACTCAATTTCACAGTCATAATCCTTGAGTAAGTCCATCCACCTCCTTTGCCTCATATTCAACTCTGCCTGAGTGAACAAGAACTTCAGGCTCTTATGGTCCGTAAAAATGGTAAACGTAGTACCATAAAGGTAATGACGCCAAATCTTCAAGGCGAAAATGATAGCTGCCAGTTCCAGATCATGGACTGGGTACCTGGTCTCATGAGGCTTCAACTGTCTCGAAGCATAGGCTACCACTTGTCTGTCTTGCATCAATACGCAGCCCAAACCCTGCAGTGACGCATCCGTGTACAAGGCAAACCTCTTATCCTCAGACGGAATCACCAATACTGGCGCTGTCGTCAAACGACGCTTCAATTCTTGGAAGCTTTCCTCACAAGCTTCGGACCAAAAGAATGGGACTCCTTTCTGAGTCAGCTGTGTCAATGGCTTAGCGATCTTGGAAAACCCCTCGACAAAACGTCGGTAATAACCTGCTAAGCCCAGAAAACTCCGTATTTCGGGTACAGAAGTGGGTGCTGCCCACTCCATCACAGCTTCAATCTTCCTCGGATCCACAGATATCCCTTGGCTAGATATGACATGGCCTAGGAACACCACGCTGTCTAACCAGAATTCGCACTTGCTCAGCTTTGCATACAACTGATGATCCCTAAGGATCTGAAGTACTGTCCTCAAGTGCCGTACATGATCTTCTTCGGTCCTAGAGTAGATGAGTATGTCGTCAATGAAAACTATGACGAATTGGTCCAAATATGGCTGGAACACCTTGTTCATCAAACTCATGAAAACAGCCGGGGCATTTGTCACCCCAAAAGGCATGACTAGGAATTCATAATGCCCATACCTAGTCCTGAAGGCTGTCTTCTGGACATCCTCTCCTCTTACTCGAATCTGATGGTACCCCCGACCTCAGATCGATCTTACTGTAGAGCCTCGTACCCTGCAACTGATCAAACAAATCATCGATCCTCGGGAGTGGGTACTTATTCTTCACCGTAGCTTTGTTCAGTTGTCTGTAATCGATGCACAAACGCATCGAACCATCTTTCTTCTTCACAAATAAAACTGGTGCTCCCCAGGGCGATACGCTAGGGCGTATATAGCCCTTATCAAGGAGTTCTTGCAACTGAATCTTTAATTCCCTTAGCTCCGCTGGTGCCATCCTATAAGGGGCACGAGAAATGGCCGACGTCCCTGGTAATAACTCAATCCCAAACTCGACCTCTCTCGTCGGTGGGAATCCGGGAATCTCCTCCGGAAAGACATCAGGGAACTCCGCCACTACGGGCACATCCTCAACTTTCACTTCTCCTTTCTTTTCCGTAACATCGACGGCATAAATGAGATATCCTGAATGACCTCGTTCCAACAACTGCGCCATCTTGACAGCAGATATCAACGGAATCTTAGAGCGAGAACCATCCCCATAGAACGTCCATGGAACTCCCATATCGGATTTAAACCGTACAGTTCTCTGCCTGCAGTTCACAACTGCCTGATACCTGTTCAGAACATCAATGCCCAGAATGCAATCAAAATCTGACATTCCCAGAACAATCAAGTCTGACCTTAGTTCCTTATCCTCAAAATAAATGAGGCCATTGTAGACGATCCGATCAGTAATCATACTTCTTCCAGCGGGGGTCGAGACTATAAGAGGCGTGGGCGACGGAGAAGTGCATAAGTGGTACCTTTCCACAAAACTTGTCGACACAAAAGAGTGTGACGCACCTGTGTCGATCAATATAAAAGCAGGGTGCGTAAATAAAAGACACGTACCCGCTATAACCTCCTCCGGAGCCGCTGAAGCCTGCTCCCTTGTCAGTGCATAGACTTGTCCTTGAGGTGGCCCCATGGGCTGACCTCCATGCTGACGCGGCACAAATGGTGGTCGGTGCTGCGCTGTCCTATCTGCAGGCCTCCCCGCAGAACCCTGTTGACTTCCCCGGTTGGGACACTGTCTAGCAAAGTGGCCCTTGTCGCCACAAACATAGCACCCTATACAGTCTTTTGCCAAATGTGGTTGCCCACAAAGAGTGCATTGGATCCTCCCGGATCTGTCTCCCTGAGACTGCCCCCTTCCAGATGGGGCATCACCTCTTCGGTTTCCTTTCCACCTATTGTCGGACTTCTTACCACTAAACCTTGACGCTGAGGAGTTCCCCCTTGACTTGAACTGATCATTCCTCGGCTTCAAATTATCCGGAGTGGATTTCTGAGAGGGTGCCGACGGTGGTACAACATCAGGGTATGCACCCACTCCTAGTTCGGCTAGCTCAGCCCTTGAGAGTGCATCATCAAAACAAGTAGGGCCATAAGTGATCACCCTATCGTATAGCTCCGGCCTCAGACCCTTCATGAAATTCCTCATCTTCGCTTGCGTGCTTGTGGCAATGTGAGGTACATATCGGAGCAAGGAGCAAAACTGAAGAGCATAATCCGATACCGACATATTACCTTGCTTGAGGTGAGTGAATTCATCTTCCTTAGCCTGTCGTGCTGCAGCCGAGAAATAGCGGTTCAGGAAGCGAGTTCGAAACATTTTCCAGTTCACTTCATGACCTTGAGCCTCTTGCTCTACCACAGTGGTCTTCCACCACATTAACGCCTTCTTGGCCAATTGGAACTCCGCTAACCGTATCCACGCTGTCTTCGCACATGGGGCTGCCACAAAGATCTGCTCTATTCTTTCCAACCATTCCTCAGCTCGTTCCCCAGTTTCAGTTCCTTCAAAGGTTGGGGGTCGGTAAGCAAGAAACTGAGTTAAGCTTAGCTCCCCTGGCAATAACCGCTGTTCGGCCGGTTCATCATCAAAAGCTGGCGGGGGTAGGGGATTCGTACGCCCCGCGCTTGCATTGACGCTCACTGCGTCACCTACCTCCACATTTGCTGCCATACTGCAACACAAGGATTAACAACAAGATCCAAAAGCAGTTCGTATAATACTTCGTTAGATAAACAAAACATGTTAGCATAACATCATATACTTCATATGCAACTTATGCACAAAACATGTTCGAAAGTAAGCACCTAGCTAACTTATTGCTAAGGCTACCCTTCACTCATCCCGGGTTATCTAACCACTGCTCTGATACCACTAATGTAGGGTCTTCCTACCTTAATATCATTTAGTACACATATATTGGACAAAACATGCATGTAAAACCTCTTAAGGGTTCCGGTTGTAGTTTGAGCTAGGGAGATTACAGGCCAAAAATAAAGTTTTCAAGCTATTTAATTACATTCCCAATAAAGAATGTTAAAGCTATAGATTTACACTACTCCTAGAGTAGAGACTATCAAAAAAATCCTGCATCCTATGTTCATCATGCTCCCTTTAGCTCACTTCCTCAACCCGACCCTAGGCCCTTGGTCCAAAAGTGTACCTACAGGGATAACACATCATGAGCATTCATATATTTACTTAACATTATATAAAAGCATACAATAATGCATAACATCTTAGTCAAGTAAAAGTTATTGGTCGTCCTCCGACCTCCTTGGTTATCCCTGACTCTTATTCATATATTGGGGTGTCTTACCCCATTGTATGGCATCTTACCATATCAATATCATTGCGTGGCATCTTACCACGTGGGCATCTTTCCCAATCATATGGCGTCTTACCATATTCTAAACATTACGTGGCATCTTACCACGTGGGCATCTTACCCAATCATATGGCGTCTTACCATATTATAAACATTGCGTGGCATCTTACCACATGGGCATCTTACCCAATCATCTGGCGTCTTACCATATTATAAACATTGCGTGGCATCTTACCACGAGGGCATCTTACCCAATCCTATACTTTGGGTGGTGTCTTACCACATGGGCGTCTTACCCATTCATACACGTCGTATGACCTTATCATAAACTTCGTCATTATAGACGTCCTCATAACATCGTTATCATAAACATCATCTTAAGCATCATCATCGTAACATCATCATAAGCATCATCGTTATAAATATCATCATAGATATCATCATCATAACATCATCTTAAACGTCATCATCGTAAACATCATCTTAAACATCATCATAATATGTAAGGGCATGGTTTACCGTCCGATGCTCGTACGTCTCTTACGTACCTTAATTCCCAAAAGTGGAGAATTTGGAGAGCTTTATCTCCTGGATGTTGTGGGCACCTGGGATGGTTCTACACGACCATACAAATTGATATTAGAAGCTAAACATAGTCCAATATCCAAAAATCCCACAAAAAGATCAAAAATCCACTTTTCTTCAGCTCGCGATCGATCGCCACCCAGGCGCGATCGATCGCGAGATCGCACTGGACGAGGGGCCAAAATCTCCTTCTTGGCGATCGATCGCCACTTTTGGCGCGATCGATCGCCAGGCCCGCCGATCGATCGCCCAAAAGTGGCGATCGATCGCCAAATGCTTCTGGCTGGTACTGGACGCTCGCGATCGATCGCCAAGGACGGGCGATCGATCGCCGAGTGCTGTACATCGAATTTTCGCCATTAATGGTCATTTTTCAAGCTCTTTCACATACCACCCCAAAATCAAACTTCCTCATAACTTCAATAACAACATAACCCACTAAAACCAACATAAACACTTCAAAAAAACATACCCCAACCATTAACAACACATACCCCAAATAAACCCACATAAAACATCAAAACTTAACCCATTTCAACACCAAACATCATAAAACTTGTAGGAATGGTTCCATACCTCTTGTAGGCTCCAAATCCTAGCAAAGATCACACAAATAAGGATTTTGTGGAACTTTTCTCCTCCTCTTTTGGTGAATTTCGAAAATGGGGTAGGGTTTGGGGTTGGGAAGTGATTTGGGGGTTTTTAATAAAGTGAAAGGTAAAGGGGTTAAATTGATGGGTAGGGGATTTAAAAAAGGGGGTTACTTTTTCTTAATTAAAATTGTACCCCAAACTTAACATGATGTATAAAATACCCAACTTGGTATTTTAAAAGCACTTTACAACAATGTTCTAAACTTCATTTAAAATCATATCCTCCTCATAATTGATAATTTAACACATTAATCATGTTAACATCTTAATACCCAACACATAAATCCATGAAACCATGATTCAACATATAAACATAATTAATGTCCAAGTTACCATTAATTAATTTCGGGGCATCACAACACCACTCCTAGAGTATGAACTATACAAAAGAACTTCAATGTCCTATCCAATAGCACTCCTCAAGCTCACCGCGTCAACCCCGGTTCATAGTCTTTTTCTCCCAAAATGTACTTACAGGAACAACCCCACCATGATCATATACAACATTCCTCAACAAAACTCAAGGGCAATAATATAAATAATTGCATGAAACGTATATCATGTATACTCCCTGAGTTGCCGCATTTACATACTCTCGTTGGTCGTTCCTGTTTCATAACTCATGTACATGGTCATTAGTGCATAATATAAGTGATCGTCTCCGTATTTCATTCATATACAACAATACCCATTGATAATCACATAACCAATATGATTATTCCGGTCTTGTTATAACATCGGTATTTTAGCACCCTCGCTTCGACATATAGCGGCATCATATGATGTTCCTCGCTTCGACATGACAACGGCAAACATCATAATTCCATCGCTTCATATGACAGCGGCAAGTACTACATCCATCGCTGGAATATAACAACCACCGGAATATGAATCATTCCCAAACACATAACAATGCACAATGCATAAACCCAAATAACATAATCTCATCACCAATTGCTCGTACGTCTCACTACTACCTTTCTTCCAAAAGTGGAGATATCGTGGGACTTTATCTCCTTTGTTGTGTTGCCACATGGGATGGTTCTACACATCACACAAACCCATATTAGAAGCCAAATAATAACCCAATACCAAAAATCGAACATAAAAAATCATTTCCCAAAAAATTGACTGCTGGATATCGATCGCTATGTCGAGGCGATCGATCGCGAGCCTTACCGATCGATCGCTTCGACATAGCGATCGATCGCCAGACCTCCCTGCCTCGAGGTGATCGATCACGCCATTTACGACGATCGATCGCTCGCACCCGAATTTGCCACTGCCTCTCGACGATCGATTGTGCCATTTGTCGCGATCGATCGCCACAACCGAACATGCGATTTCCACCATTTTCACCTCAAATCTTTTCCCAAACCAACCCAACTCAAACACCATTACATCAACAATACAGAAACACTAAAAACCTTCAATATACACCTTAATACAACCAAAAATCCAACACCCAACCAAAAACAACACCAACCCAAAACAAACCCATTTCAACAACTCAATACCAACTCAAATCAAAACCAAACGCCATAAAAACTTCAAGGAGGGATCCATACCTCTTATGGACTCCAAATCCTACTAATAATCTCACAAACAAAGCTTTTACAAAGATTTCCCTCCTATTTCTTGCCAAAAATCGAAAATGGGTTTAAGAGTTAGGGTTGGGAGAGTGATTGGGGATTGTAAAGTGAGAAGGGGGTGTGGGGATAGTGGGGTATAAAAGTGGGGGTTTAATTTACAACAAACACCCCAATAATTTGCATGATGTATAAAATATCCCAACATGATATTTTAAAAGCATTTTCCAAGAAATGCATCAAAACCTCAATTAAATACATACTTTACCAAATAATTATTAATCCTAGCAAATAAACTATGCCAACACCCAAATTCTCAACATGATCACATGCACCCTGAGATGCATTACCAGGTCACATCCACATGTGACTAAGCATCTCCCATATTAATTAATTCCCCCCAATAAACTAATTAATACCAAAATTACCGCATAAACATAATTAATGCCCAAA
This sequence comes from Haberlea rhodopensis, assembly GCA_907163345.1. Lineage (NCBI taxonomy): Eukaryota > Viridiplantae > Streptophyta > Magnoliopsida > Lamiales > Gesneriaceae > Haberlea > Haberlea rhodopensis. Next base: position 62,236 of record CAJQUN010000042.1, read on the forward strand.
TGCATATAATCATTTCGGAGATATCACAATGCTCCCCTACTTATAAGATTTCGTCCTCGAAATCACATGCACTTACCAAATCGAAACTAAACTTAAATCACATACCAGAAAATAGTTTCGGTTGTGCTGCATCATATGTTGCTCCATCTCCCACGTGGCCTCCTCGACACCCCTCCGATCCCACTGAACTTTAATCATAGGTATCACTTTGTTCCGGAGTCTGTGATCTGCCCGATCCAGAATTCTAACAGGCCGTTCCACATAAGATACATTGGACTCAAACTGAACTTCAGAAGGCTGCAACATATGTGACGGATCCGGCTCATACTTCTGTAACATAGACACATGGAACACATCATGTATACCAGACAAAGAAGGTGGCAAGGCCAGTCGGTAAGCTAAGGTGCCAATGCGCTGCAAGATCTCGTACGACCCAACATATCTCGGAGACAGTTTCCCGCGCATTCCAAATCGCACAACACCTCTGAAAGGTGAGATCTTCAAAAAGACCTTATCTCCCAACTGAAATTCTAACGGTCGCCGCTGTTTATTAGCTTAAGCCGCATGTCTGTCCTGGGCTGCTTTCCTTTTCTGCCTTATCACTTTTACCTTCTCTTCCATTTCCCGAACTAATTCTGGTCCTCCAACCGATTTACGGTCCAAGTCGTCCCAACATAAGGGTGATCTACATCGTTTGCCATAAAGGGCCTCAAAATGAGCCATCTGAATGCTTGTCTGGTAGCTATTGTTATATGAGAACTCTACTAAGGCCACTGAATCCTGCCATGAAGTATCAAACTCCAATACACATGCCCTCAACATGTCCTCGAGCGTTTGGATAGTACGCTTTGTCTGGCCATCCGTTTGGGGATGATATGCAGTGCTCAACCTTACCTCAGTCCCCAAGGTCGATTGAAGACCCTCCCAAAAATGAGATGTGAATCGTGGATCTCGATCCGACACTATAGAAATAGGGATCCCATGCAATCTTACCAAATCTCGAACATATAACTGAGCCATTCTCAAATAGGTGAAGGTCATACTATAGGGAATGAAGTGAGCCACTTTGGTCAGTCTGTCACAATCACCCAAATGGCATCAAAACCCGAAGCAGTCCTCGGCAAGGGGGTCACAAAGTCCATGGATATGTGTTCCCACTTCCATTTTGGTATCTCTAAGCTCTTCAACTCACCACCGGGTCTCTGCCTCTCTGCCTTAACCTGCTGGCAGATCAAGCACCTCTTAACGAAAGCGATGACATCATGCTTCATCCTTTTCCACCAGAACTGATCACATAGATCCTTATACATTTTCTTCCCGCCTAGGTGGATACTAAGCCTGCTACTATGAGCTCGCTTCAAGATCCCTCTACGCAACTCCGGCGTACTCGGAACTACCCAATGGTTACCAAGCCTCAAAGAACCATCCTCAGCCACTCTGAATTTTGATGGCTGACCCTGAAGTACTAATGGTGACCATCTCTTAACCTCATCATCTGTTTTCTGGGTTCTCCTGATAATCTCATAAATGTCCGGCTCTGCCAACAAAGTTGATACCCGTACCGGCGATGCATCCACATCAAAATCATAGCCCAGATGGCAGTAATAAGTCATCATCGCCGATAAATACATGGCATCCTCATCAGTACTCTTCACCTTCCGACTCAAGGCGTCTGCTGTCAAGTTTGCTTTTCCAAGATGGTACTCTATTTCACAATCCTAATCCTTGAGTAAATACATCCATCTCCTTTGTCTCATATTCAGTTCCGCCTGAGTAAATAAGAACTTCAGGCTCTTGTGGTTTGTGTAAATGGTAAACGACATACCATACAAATAATGCCTCCAGATCTTCAAGGCGAAAATAATAGCTACCAACTCCAAGTCGTGGACTGGATATCTAGTCTCATGAGGCTTCAACTGCCTCGATGCATACGCTACCACATGCTTATCTTGCATCAATACACACCCAAGGCCCTGAAGTGATGCATCGGTATAAAGAACAAATCTCGTGTTCTCCGTAGGAATCACTAACACAGGCGCCGTCGTCAACCGGTTTTTCAACTCTTGGAAGCTCTCATCACAAGTCTCAGACCAAAAGAATGGTACTCCCTTTTGGGTCAACTGTGTCGACGGCTTAGCAATCTTTGAAAATCCCTCGACGAAGCGTCGATAATATTCGGCCAACCCAAGAAAACTCCGTATTTCGGGCACAGAAGTGGGCGCAGCCCACTCCATCACAGCCTCAATCTTCCTGTGATCCACCGATATCCCACTGCTAGATATAACATGCCCGAGAAACACCACGCTGCTAAACCAAAACTCACACTTGCTGAGCTTGGCAAATAACTGATTATCTCTGAGAATCGGGAGCACCGTCCGTAAGTTCCTCACGTGCTCCTCCTCACTCCGAGAGTAGATGAGTATGTCGTCAATAAATACTATGACGAATTGGTCAAGATAAGGCTGGAATACCCGGTTCATCAAACTCATAAAGACAGTCAGGGCGTTCGTCACACCAAACAGGATAACTAGGAACTCATAGTGCCCATACCGAGTCCGGAACGTGGTCTTCTGAACATCCTCCTCTCTGACCCAAATCTGGTGGTAACCTGACCTCAAGTCAATCTTGCTATAAAGCTTAGTACCCTGCAACTGATCAAATAAATCGTCGATCCTTGGGAGAGGATACTTTGTGATATCCCCGAAATGATTAATTGCAATTTGGGCATTAATTATGTTTACGTGATTAATTATGGCGATAATTGAATTATGTGTTGGAATTAATTATCATGTTGAAATGCTTAGTCACATGGTAGGCGTGACCCGGTAGTGCATTTCGGGATGCATGTTGTGCATGTTGGGAAAATTGGGTATTAGCATGTTTATTCATGTTGGTTTTTAATTATTTGGAAAGCATGGATTTAATTGAGGTTTCGGGTGCATTTTGGTAAAATGCTTTTAAAATACCATGTTGGGGTATTTTATACATCATGCTAATAATTGGGGTACATGTTTTTAATTAAAACCCACCCTTATACCCCACTACAACCCCCCCCCCCCCCCCCCCCCCCCCCCCCCCACTTTACATTTCACTTTACCAAATTCCCAATTTCCCTCTCAACCCTAACCCCTCATCCCATTTTCGAAATTTGCCAAAGGAGGAAGGAGAAATCTTCACAAAATCTTTGTTTGTGAGATTATTGGTAGGATTTGGAGTCCTCAAGAGGTATGGATACCTCCTTGAAGTTTTTATGGTGTTTGGTTTGGTTTTGAAATGGCTTTTGATTGTTTGAAATGGGTTTCTTTTGGGTTGGTGTTATTTTTTGTTGGGGGTTGGATTTATGGTTGTATGAAGGTGTTTACTGAAGGTTTTAGTGTTTTTTGTATTATTGATGTGTTGGTGTTTGAGTTGGGATGGTTTGGAAAAGATTTGAGGTGAAAAAAATGGAGAAATCGCGCACACAACATGTGGCGATCGATCGCTACAAACGGAGCGATCGATCGCCGAAGAGTCGTGGCGAAAATCGTTGCGGGCGATCGATTGCTGGAAATGTCGCGATCGATCGCCGCGAGGCAGAGAGTTATGGCGATCGATCGTCGTGTCAAGGCGATCGATCGGTAAGGCTCGCGATCGATCGCCTCGACGCAGCGATCGGTCGCTAGCAGCTGAAAAGTGGGAAATGTATTTTTTTGACAGATTTTTGGTATTTGGCTATTATTTGGGTTGGGTGATTGTGTAGAACCATCCCAGGTGGCGACGCAACCAAGGAAGTGAAGCCATATCAAATCCCACTTTTGGAAAGGTACGTAGAAGACGCACGGGCAACCAACGGTACATGTATCTATTATACTCATTGATTATGCATTGTGGATGCGAGTATATATGGAATTGTGCATTGTGGATGCAAATACATGTTGAATTATGCATGATGATTGTATATTCATATGATGATTGTTGGTGCACATCCCATGAGTCCTGGTTATATAGAGTGATGATTTTAATGCTTTGCCGCTGTCACTTGAAACGATGATAGAATACTTGCCGCTGTCATATTGTAGCGAGAAAAGAATATTTGCCGCCAAATGTTGAAGCGAGGGTATTGTCGCATGTCGCATTTGCGCGAGGTTATTCAATGCCGCTAATATGTCGAAGCGAGGGGTATTAGTGTCGTTGTCATGACAAGCGAGGTGCATTAAAATACACTATTATAACAGACTAGGGATTGGTGATTGATGATAATGAAATGGTGTTATGTCATGACATGTGTGAACCATTAAATAATCTATTGATTATACTCATGAGTTATGGTACAGGGACAACCAAAAAGGGAGCGTTTAAAATGCATGGGAAAAACAGGAAGTGTTTTATTACCGTTTATGCATTTACGCCTTATATTCATTTTGTGTTGGATATGGATTATTATATGCTCATGTTTTGGTGGTTGTCCTTGTAGGTACATTTTGGCATGATAAAGGGGCTAAGAGGGGTTGAGGCGGTGAGCTTGTGAAGAACGCTTTTGATAAGAAAGGACAGGATTATTTTGTATAGTGTCTACCCTAGGAGTAGTGTAAAGCTATAGTGAATAACATTCATTTGTTTGAGAATGTAATTAATACATTTGATAGTCCTTAACTTGGCATGTAATTCTTAAGGCTCAAAGTCTCAACACGAACTTTTATACTCTGATAATGCATGTTAGCTCTAATTATGCCTTTAATCCGCACTTAAGGAACTAGGGTCCTTACATTAGTGGTATCAGAGCAGTGGTTAGAGAACCCGGGATTGAGTGAAGGGTGGCCTTAGCAATTGATTGGTTAGGCGTTCATATTTGGGCATGTTTATGCATGTGGTGCATATTGATGTATATACTGTTATACTAACATGCTTATTATTATTTATGCTATCTAACGGTATACCATATGTATTGTTTTGGAATTGTTCTTAACCCTTGTATTACAGCATGGCGGCTATGAATTTGGGGAACCTCAATGAAGAGGTAGGAGATGTTGGGAGTGTTAATGCAAGCATAGGCCAGATAAATCCTTTACCTCCACCGGTTGTGGGTGTGGAACCCATGGCTCAGTTGTTACTTCCCGGTGAGCTTAGTTTGACTCAATTCCTGACTTTCCACCCGCCCCGGTTTGAGGGGACAGAGACAGGGGAAGAGGCTGAGGAGTGGCTTGAGAGACTGGAACAGATATTTGTGTCCCCTCCTGTGCTAGGACGGCATGGTTGAGGTTGGCGGAGTTCCAACTAGCAAAAAAACCTTCCATGTGGTGGAAGACTACAGTGATGGAACTGAGGGCTCATGATATGTTAATTGATTGGACTCTCTTCAGAACCTGGTTTCTAAACTGGTATTTTTCTGCGACTGCGAGGCAGATAAAGGAAGATGAGTTCACAAACTTGAAGCAAAAAGGCATGTCAGTATCAGACTATGCTATGCACTATTCTTCATTGCTGAGGTATGTCCGTCATATTGCCAAGAATGGACATGCAAAGATGAGGCACTTCTTGAAGAGGTTATGCCCGGAATTGTTTGACCGGGTTATCACCAACAACCCCACTTCTTTCGATGATGCTCTTACTAGAGCAGAACTTACGGAGATCGGAGTTGGGGCCTATCCTAATGCTGTACCCCCACATGTGCCACAGCAGAGGCAAGTTACTGAGAGCTTGAGGCCACGAGGGGAGTCATTTAAGTCTCGTGGTGCTTCTTCATCCTCTCGGTTCAGTGGGAAGAAATCTTTCAACCGGAAACAGGAAAAGAGGAAGGGCAGCCTATTGGCCAACCGGGGGCCTATGCAAGTGAATAGATCGGAGGAAACTAGAAGTGACAACTGTGGAGGGCCACACTCTTCGATCAACTGCCCGACTTGTTACAGTTGTGGTAAGATGGGTCACATCTCTCGGTATTGCCCCACTCGGGGAGGACAGTCAGATTTCCAAGGGAACAGGCCGAGATTTGAGGACAGGACAGTGCATCAGAGGCAACAGATTATGCCTCGACCATCGGGAGGTCAGACAGTGGGACCGTCCCAGGGGAAAGTGTATGCACTGACTAGAGAGCAGGCCCAGGCAGCCCTAGAGGAGGTTATCGCCGGTACGTGCTATTTATTTACGTACCCTGCTTTTATTTTGATAGATACAGGTGCCTCCCACTCTTTTGTATCTGTTGGCTTTGTGGAGAGACACCATATGCGCACGTCTTCGTTGCCCATGCCTCTCATGGTCTCGACACCCACGGGAATAAATGTTGTTGCTGATCAGTTTCTTGCGGATTGTCTCATTTATTTTGAGGGCAATGAGTTAAAGGCAGATTTGATTGTGTTGGGCATGTCAGACTTCGATTGCATTGTGGGCATCGACATTCTGAATAGATATCAGGCAGTCGTGGACTGTCGGCAGAGAACGGTTCAGTTCAGATCAGATATGGGAATACAGTGGACTTTCTATGGGAACGATTCTCGTGCGAAGATTCCGTGGATATCAGCGATCAAAATGTCTCAGTTGTTGGAGCGTGGTCACACGGGCTATCTTATCTATGCCGTGGAAACGACAGGAAAGAATAAAGAGTTGAGGGTGGAGGATGTACCCGTGGTAGCAGAATTTGCTGATGTGTTCCCGGAGGAGATCCCAGGATTCTCACCGGCTAGAGAAGTCGAGTTTGGGATTGAGTTATTGCCGAGGACATCCGCTATCTCTCGTGCACCTTACAGGATGGCACCAACGGAGTTAAGGGAACTGAAGGAGCAGTTGCAGGAACTCCTTGACAAAGGATATATACGCCTTAGCGTATCGCCATGGGGCGCACCGGTTCTCTTTGTGAAAAAGAAGGATGGTTCGATGCGTTTGTGCATCGATTACCGGCAACTGAATAAGGCCACGGTGAAGAACAAGTATCCTCTCCCAAGGATTCATGATTTATTTGATCAGTTGCAAGGCACAAAGCTGTATAGCAAGATTGATTTGAGATCCGGGTACCACCAGATACGGGTCAGAGAGGAGGATGTGCAGAAGACAGCATTTCGGACTCGGTATGGGCACTATGAGTTCCTAGTGATGACGTTCGGTGTGATGAACGCCCCAGCTGTCTTTATGAGATTGATGAACAGAGTGTTTCAACCATATCTTGATCAGTTCATCATTGTATTTATTGACGACATACTCATCTACTCCCGGAGCGAGGAAGAGCACGTGAAACACTTGAGGACAGTACTCCAGATTCTCAGAGATCACCAATTATATGCCAAGCTCAGCAAGTGTGAGTTTTAGTTGAGCAGTGTAGTGTTTCTGGGGCATGTCATATCTAGCAGTGGGATATCGGTGGATCCCAGGAAGATTGAGGATGTGATGGAGTGGGCTGCACCCACTTCCGTGCCCAAAATACAGGAGCTTTCTTGGTTTGGCCGGTTATTATCAACGCTTCGTCGAAGGATTTTCAAAGATCGCCAAGCCGTTGACACAGTTGACCCAAAAGGGGGTACCATTCTTTTGGTCTGAGGCTTGTGAGGAAAGCTTCCAAGAGTTGAAACACCGGTTGACGACGGCACCTGTGTTGGTGATTCCTACGGAAAACTCTAGGTTTGTTCTTTATACCGATGCATCGCTTCAGGGTCTTGGATGTGTATTGATGCAAGATAAGCATGTGTTAGCTTATGCATCGAGGCAGTTGAAACCGCATGAGAGATATCCAGTCCATGACTTAGAATTAGCGGCTATTATCTTCGCCCTGAAGATATGGAGGCATTATTTGTATGGTACGTCGTTTACCATTTACACGGACCACAAGAGCCTGAAGTTCTTATTTACTCAGGCATAACAGAACATGAGGCAGAGGAGATGGATGGACTTACTCAAGGAAAATGATTGTGAAATTGAGTACCATCCTGGGAAAGCTAACTTGACAGCAGACGTCTTGAGCCAGAAAGTGAGGAGTACTGCTGAGGATGTCATACATTTGTCAGCCATTATGACTTCCTATTGCCATATGGGCTATGACTTCGACATAGATACATCACCAGTGTATGTATTGACCTTATTAGCTGAGCCAGATATCTATGAGAATATCAGGAGAGCTCAAAGGACAGATGATGAGATTCAGAGATGGTTTTCATTAGTACATCTTGGTCAGCCATCAAAGTTCAGAGTGGCTGAGGACAGATCCTTGAGATTGGGTAGTCGTTGGGTGGTTCCGAGTACGCCGGAGTTGCGTAGAGGGATCTTGGAGCGAGCTCATAGTAGCAGGCTTAGTATCCACCCAGGCGAGAAGAAGATGTATAAGGACCTACGTGATCAGTTTTGGTGGAAAAGAATGAAGTGTGATGTCGTCGCTTTCGTTACGAGCTGCTTGATCTGCCAGCAGGTTAAGACAGAGAGGCAGAGACCTGGTGGTGAATTGAAAAGCTTGGAGATACCAAAGTGGAAGTGGGAACACATTTCCATGGACTTTGTGACCCACTTGCCGAGGAGTACCTCGGGTTTTGATACCATTTGGGTGATTGTGGACAGATTGACCAAAATAGCTCATTTCATCCCCTATGGTATGACCTTCACCTATTTGAGGATGGCTCAGTTGTATATTCGAGATGTGGTAAGATTGCACGGGATCCCTGTTTCTATAGTGTCGGATCGAGATCCGCGATTCACATCTCATTTTTGGGAGGGTCTTCAGTCAGCTTCGGGAACTGAAGTTAGGTTGAGCACTGCATATCACCCTCAAACGGATGGTCAGACCGAGCGTACTATCCAAACGCTCGAGGACATGTTGAGGGCATGTGTATTGGAGTTTGATGCTTCTTGGCAGGATTCAGTGGCCTTGGTAGATTTCTCATATAACAATAGCTACCAGGCAAGCATTCAGATGACTTCTTTTGAGGCCCTTTATGGCAGACGATGTAGATCACCCCTGTGTTGGGATGACTTGGATCGTAAATCGGTCGGAGGACCGGAACTGGTTTGGGAAATGGAAGAGAAGGTAAAGGTGATAAGGCAGAAAATGAAAGCAGCCCAGGACAGACAGGCAGCTTATGCTAATAAACGGCGGAGACCAGCCACTCGATGTAATAACTTGTGTTGGAATCGAAGAGGGAGGGTGAATGAGATTCATTGGCTACTTTAGCGTTTTAAAATGAGTTTGAAAAATAAAAGAGTTTTGCGCTTGCGGAAGCCTTACGTCAATCGATAAATAAATAAAATAAAGAAGTAAATAAATAAATAAATAAATGCGTAATGAAATTAAAGCAATAAAGAACAAGAAGATTTGTTATAGAAGTTCGGCGATGAATCGCCTACGTCTCCTCTTCCCGGTTAGATAACCTCCAACCGAGGTTCCACTAGAATAAATGATCTTGGCCTTGAGGGCTCCAAGTTAGCCACAATCCAACTCTTCCCGAGTTTACAAAGCTCTTCCCGAGCACACTACTCTTCCCGAGTACACAAAGCTCTTCCCGAGCACAATACTCTTCCCGAGTACACAAAGCTCTTCCCGAGCTACCAACACTCTTCACGAGTCTTCTTGGCCTTAAGGGCTCCAAGGATAGCCACAACACATGCACCAACTTTACTTGTTGGCGACTTTACAATTTCCAACTTGCTTTGGTGTTGGAGGACCTTACAATAACTCAACACACACCTTCACGGTGTACAAACACGAAGAAAACAAGACTCTATCAAAATAAAAGAATTACAAGCTCCAATACAACAACAATGTATGGAGATTGCAAAGCTATTTGAAATTTGATTTGGCAAAGCTTTGATGAAGTTTGTAGGCTTGTTTCTTGTCTTCAAAATGCTCCAAAGCATCCATATTTATAGTGTAGGAGGCCCCCAAGGCTCCTACTAGCCGTTGCTACACATAAAGCTTGAATCACGCGTGCATCGCCTCGATCATCGCCTCGGGCGATCTCCATCGCCACGTTCTAACGTTCAAATCTGGTCCAGATCGCCTCAGGCGATGTCCCCATCGCCTCGGGCGATCATCCCTTGAAAAAATGCCGTAGGTAAGTTTCTGGATCGCCTGGGGCGATCATGACATCTCCTGGGGCGATCTGGATCACCTGGCGCGCAGCGTGCACGCATGGCTCGGATCGCCTGAGGTGATGGCCCGGATCGCCTGAGGTGATCTACCAGATTTCAGCACTCTCAAACTTTGCACTATTCGACCATCTTAAGCTCATTTATGGGAAAAGTGGTAAACATGAAAGTTGTAGCCCTTCCTCTTATATAGCTGTGGACAAACATGCATTGCATTGCATTAAGGTATGAAGAAGTTAAGCCCAAAATGCTACAGCCGCTCAAACCTTGCTACAATCTGCACTTGTTATGACTTCCATGCCATTTTGCTCCATGATGCAATCCGAATTGGACTGAGATGTTTGAATATGAAATCTAGCATATTGAGTTGGATTTCCAACCTCTTTGGATTCACATTATTCGGAGCATCGAGCCAAGAGATATAATCAAAACATTACACTGCGCTCCAATTGGCTTCTATAAGAATTTGCCCACCAACGGACCATTGGTTTGTGGGTCTTCATCCCATCATAAGAAATTGTTCCAACATCATTCCACACATGTTGAACACTTAAATTGGTTGTTCATAGATGTCATTCCTTCTCGTCCAAGCTCAATAGATTCCTTGATAAAAAACACCGCTTGTCCTATGAACTCGCATATGTTATTGTATAACTTGGGTTCTCTTCCATTGGTCTTCCCAACCAAATTATCAATCTAACCATGTACACTAAGTAGACATATTAGTATAACACATGCAAGTTTTGTTGATCATCAAAACCCATAAATAATTCGGAGATAAATTAAGCATTAAACTCAACAATGCGTTTAAGGCTCAACAATCTCCCCATTTTTGATGATCACAAAACTTGAATATGTAATATGCATGAAATATGAGTAAACAAGACTCCCCCTTAACAATTGCATAGCACATACAAGTTTACCAAGTAAAGCATAAAGCAAATAACTCTCCCCCTCAAACCATGCATACATAAGCTCTCCCCCTTAAACTATGCATGTATTAAGGTTCAAGTTTATCACAAAATTCTTCCTCTTTTTGTGATAATCAAAAAGCATAAAATTTAAATAAACATAACTCAAATATGTTGACACATAGCCATATTTTAATAACTTTACACATTGTCCTCACCAAGCATGTAATAGCTATTAGATCAAATCAATTAGTGAAATACACATGCGTTTAAGGCACTCAACAATACATTCTAAATGTTGCAATGTGTGCATATGTTCATGCATTCATGCCCAATAAACAATAAAATTATCAATGCATTATAACAAATCATATAATTTCACATTTTCACATAGCATATTCAAATTTGAATGCAAGGCATATCAAGATACTTACTATAAAAAGATAAGCATACATCATGCACTTAACAATTATGCTAAGGGGTTATGCATTTTACTCCAATGAATATTGAGCTTCAATATTTATTGATCACAATTGATTTGTGCCAATGAATTTTGAATTGCTCTTTTAAAATGAATAAAATAAATTTTACCCTCGATGACAAGAGTTCGTTCTTGTCATAGGTCCAACGCCTCTCGCCTCTTCTATGGTGGTGAATAGAATAAACTCCTCCTTTGAGTTGCTTGGTCCTTCATCCTCCAATTCATGGTTGTCCCTACAAAACAAATTAACAATATGGGGGTCTTTGGTACCCATTTGATTTTTGGGTCCTAGAGGGTTAACTTTCAATGGCACTTTTGGCATCCATTTCCACCTCTTATTAGGTTGGTATTGGATTCTAGCAAACCTACACTTATTCTTAGTGTGGCCATTTTTACAACAATAGTTGCAAGTAGGAGAATCATGCTTTGCTTTGGCTAACAAGCTAGAAAAAGTTTGATTTGCTTGAGTAGCCTAACCCGGCTTTGTCAAAGCTACAACGTTGTAATCCAAGCAATTCACTCATCTTTTGACTACTTTCACTATTTGCAAAAAGATATTTTTAAAGAATTTAATTCATTTTTCAATGAATTATTTTCTTCATCTTTCTTAGCAATCTCAAGTTTGAGTAATTTGTTACTCATCTTGGTTTTGCCAAGAGCATCAATAAGTTCATGATAGGAATCTAAAAGTTCATCAAAAGATGGTACCTCATCATCGCTTTCATCTTCATCTCCAAGAGCCATTAGACATAGATTAGTTGATTCTTCTTCATCGGAGTCACTATCACTCCACGTGGCTATAAACGTCTTCTTCTTGCCTTTGTCTTCATTCTTCTTCCTAGGACATTTGTTAGCATAATGGCCTTTTTCTTGACAATTATAGCAAGTTACCTCATGTTTGGATTCTTGTTTGGTAGCATTAGAGGTCTTTGACTTGCTATGTTTGTTGAAGAGCTTCTTGAACTTCTTTGTGAACAACCTCATCTCTTCATCATCATCATCTTCTTCATTATCGGAATGGTCTTTCCTTCCAACCAAGGCGATCCCATTTCTCTTGGATCTATCCTCCTCCTTTACTTCTCTCCTTGTGGCAACTTCAAGCTCATGAGTCACCAAAGTGCCATGGAGCTCATCAAGGTCATAGGAAGCACTTTCTCCTTTGTTTGACTCGATAATGGCCGTCCTCTTTGCATCACATTCCTTTGGTAAGGCTCTTAGTGCTCTCCTCCATATTTGCTTTGGAGGGTACTTCTCTCCAAGTTGGGCAAGCTCATTTATGATAAGGGTGAGGCTCCTAAACATGGAATCCACCTCTTCTCCGGGCTCCATCTCAAAAGTCTCATATTTGAGTTGTAGAAGGTCAATCTTGGTCTCCTTCACTTGATTGGTTCCTTCATGACAAATTTGCAATTTGTCCCATATCTCCTTAGCGGTTGAGCACATTGAGATCCGGTTGTACTCCTTCATATCTAAGGCACAATGCAAAATATTAATCGCTTTATCATTTTGTGAAATTAATATCATATCCGCTCTAGTGAAATCGTCCATTTCTTTGGGAACACTTATTCCCTCAATTTCCTTTAAAGGAACATGTGGACCTTTCACTATGATCTTCCATAGGTCATAATCTATGGATTGGATGTATAGAGAAATTCTATTTTTCCAATAGCCGTAATTATCACCCGTGAAGAGCGGAGGGCGATTCGTCGATTGACCTTGAGCAAACTCATTTGCTAGATTAGCCATAAAAAGATTTTGATTTAAAACAAAAATCAAATGGCTCTCATACCATTTGTTGCAACGAAGAGGGGGAGTGAATGAGATTCCTTGGCTACTTTAGCGTTTAAAATGAGTTTAAAAAATAAAAGAGTTTTGCGCTAGCGGAAGCCTTACGTCATTCGATAAATAAATAAAATAAAGAAGTAAATAAATAAATAAATGCGTAATGAAATTAAAGCAATAAAGAACAAGAAGATTTGTTATAGAAGTTCGGCGATGAATCGCCTACGTCTCCTCTTCCCGGTTAGATAACCTCCAACCGAGGTTCCACTAGAATAAATGATCTTGGCCTTGAGGGCTCCAAGTTAGCCACAATCCAACTCTTCCCGAGTTTACAAAGCTCTTCCCGAGCACACTACTCTTCCCGAGTACACAAAGCTCTTCCCGAGTACACAAAGCTCTTCCCGAGCTACCAACACTCTTCACGAGTCTTCTTGGCCTTAAGGGCTCCAAGGATAGCCACAACACATGCACCAACTTTACTTGTTGGCGACTTTACAATTTCCAACTTGCTTTGGTGTTGGAGGACCTTACAATAACTCAACACACATCTTCACGGTGTACAAACACGAAGAAAACAAGACTCTATCAAAATAAAAGAATTACAAGCTCCAATACAACAACAATGTATGGAGATTGCAAAGCTATTTGAAATTTGAATTGGCAAAGCTTTGATGAAGTTTGTAGGCTTGTTTCTTGTCTTCAAAATGCTCCAAAGCATCCATATTTATAGTGTAGGAGGCCCCCAAGGCTCCTACTAGCCGTTGCTACACATAAGGCTTGAATCACGCGTGCATCGCCTCGGTCACCGCCTCGGGCGATCTCCATCGCCATGTTCTAACGTTCAAATCTGGCCCAGATCGCCTCAGGCGATGTCCCCATCGCCTCGGGCGATCATCCCTTGAAAAAATGTCGTAGGTAAGTTTCTGGATTGCCTGGGGCGATCATGACATCGCCTGGGGTGCTCTGGATCACCTGGCGCGTAGCGTGCCATCGCCTGGGTCGATGGTGCGCGCAGCGTGCACGCATGGCTCGGATCGCCTGAGGTGATGGCCCGGATCGCCTGAGGTGATCTGCCAGATTTCAGCACTCTCAAACTTTGCACTATTAGACCATCGTAAGCTCATTTCTGGGCAAAGTGGTAAACATGAAAGGTGTATCCCTTCCTCTTATCTAGCTGTGGAAAAAATTGCATTGCATTTCATTAAGGTATGAAGAAGTTACGCCCAAAATGCTACAGCCGCTCAAACCTTGCTACAATCTGCACTTGTTATGACTTCCATGCCATTTTGCTCCATGATGCGATACGAATTGGACTGAGATGTTTGAATATGAAATATATCATATTGAGTTGGCTTTCCAACCTCTTTGGATTCACATTATTCGGAGCATCGAGCCAAGAGATATAATCAAAACATTGCACTGCGCTCCAATTGGCTTCTATAAGAATTTGCCCACCAACGGACCATTGGTTTGTGGGTCTTCATCCCATCAAAAGAACTTGTTCCAACATCATTCACACATGTTGAACACTTAAATTGGTTGTTCATAGATGTCATTCCTTCTCGTCCAAGCTCAATAGATTCCTTGATAAAAATCACCGCTTGTCCTATGAACTCGCATATGTTATTGTGTAACTTGGGTTCTCTTCCATTGGTCTTCCCAACCAAATTATCAATCTAACCATGTACACTAAGTAGACATATTAGTATAACACATGCAAGTTTTGTTGATCATCAAAACCCATAAATAATTCGGAGATAAATTAAGCATTAAACTCAACAATGCGTTTAAGGCTCAACAGCTTGCTTCTCGGGTTGGAGTTTCAGTTGGGAGATATGGTCTTCTTGAAGATCTCACCTTTCAGAGGTGTGGTGCGATTTGGGATGCGTGGGAAACTGTCTCTGAGGTATGTTGGGCCGTACGAGATCTTGCAACGCATTGGCACCTTAGCTTACCGACTGGCCTTGCCACCTTCTTTGTCTGGTATACATGATGTGTTCCATGTGTCTATGTTGCGGAAGTATGAGCCGGATCCGTCGCATGTGTTCAGCCATCCGAGGTTCAGTTAGAATCCGATGTATCTTATGTGGAACAGCCTGTTAGGATCCTGGATCGAGCAGACCGCAGACTTCGGAACAAAGTGATACCTATGATTAAACTTCAGTGGCATCGCAGGGGTGTCGAGGAGGCTACGTGGGAGACGGAGTGGCATATGGTGCAGCACTACACTGAACTATTTTCTGGTATGTGATTTATGTTTAGTTTTATTTGGGTAAGTGCATGCGATTTCGAGGATGAAATCTTATAAGTAGGGGAGTATTGTGATATCCCCGAAATGATTAATTGCAATTTGGGCATTAATTATGTTTACGTGATTAATTATGGCGATAATTGAATTAAGTGTTGGAATTAATTATCATGTTGAAATGCTTAGTCACATGGTAGGCGTGACTCGATAGTGCATTTCGGGATGCATGTTGTGCATGTTGGGAAAATTGGGTATTAGCATGGTTTATTCATGTTGGTTTTTAATTATTTGGAAAGCATGGATTTAATTGAGGTTTCGGGTGCGTTTTAGTAAAATGCTTTTAAAATACAATGTTGGGGTATTTTATACATCATGCTAATAATTGGGGTACATGTTTTTAATTAAAACCCACTCTTATACCCCACTACACCCCCCCCCCCCCCCCCCCACATTTTACATTTAACTTTACCAAATTCCCAATTTCACTCCCAACCCTAACCCCTCATCCCATTTTCGAAATTTGCCAAAGGAGGAAGGAGAAATCTTCACAAAATCTTTGTTTGTGAGATTATTGGTAGGATTTGGAGTCCTCAAGAGGTATGGATACCTCCTTGAAGTTTTTATGGTGTTTGGTTTGGTTTTGAAATGGTTTTTGATTGTTTGAAATGGGTTTATTTTGGGTTGGTGTTATTTTTGGTTGGGGGTTGGATTTATGGTTGTATGAAGTTGTTTACTGAAGGTTTTAGTGTTTTTGTATTGTTGATTGTTGGTGTTTGAGTTGGGATGGTTTGGAAAAGATTTGAGGTGAAAAAAATGGAGAAATCGCGCACACAACATGTGGCGATCGATCGCTACAAACGGAGCGATCGATCGCCGAAGGGCCGTGGCGAAAATCGTTGCGGGCGATCGATCGCTGGAAATGTCGTGATCGATCGCCGCGAGGCAGAGAGTTATGGCGATCGATCGCCATGTCAAGGTGATCGATCGGTAAGGCTGGCGATCGATCGCCTCGACGCAGCGATCGATCGCCAGCAGCTGAAAAGTGGGAAATGTATTTTTTTGACGGATTTTTGGTATTTGGCTATTATTTGGCTTCTAATATTGGGTTGTGTGATTATGTAGAACCATCTCAGGTGGCGACGCAACCAAGGAAGTGAAGCCATATCAAATCCCACTTTTGGAAAGGTACGTAGAAGACGTACGGGCACCCAACGGTACATGTATCTATTATACTCATTGATTATGCATTGTGGATGCGAGTATATATGGAATTGTGCATTGTGGATGCAAATACATGTTGAATTATGCATGATGATTGTATATGCATATGATGATTGTTGGTGCACATCCCATGAGTCATGGTTATATAGAGTGATGATTTTAATGCTTTGCCGCTGTCACTTGAAACGATGATAGAATACTTGCCGATGTCATATTGTAGCGAGGAAAGAATATTTGCCGCCAAATGTTGAAGCGAGGGTATTGTCGCATGTCGCATTTGCGCGAGGTTATTCAATGCCGCTAATATGTCGAAGCGATGGGTATTAGTGCCATTGTCATGACAAGCGAGGTGCATTAAAATACACTATTATAACAGACTAGGGATTGGTGATTGATGATAATGAAATGGTGTTATGTCATGACATGTGTGAACCATTAAATAATCTATTGATTATACTCATGAGTTATGGTACAGGGACAACAAAAAAGGGAGCGTTTAAAATGCATGGGAAAAACAGGAAGTGTTTTATTACGGTTTATGCATTTACGCCTTATATTCATATTGTGTTGGATATGGATTATTATATGCTCATGTTTTGGGGGTTGTCCTTGTAGGTACACTTTGGCATGATAAAGGGGCTAAGGTGGGTTGAGGCGATGAGCTTGTGAAGAACGCTTTTGATAAGAAATGACATGATTATTTTGTATAGTGTCTACTCTAGGAGTAGTGTAAAGCTATAGTGAATAACATTCATTTGTTTGAGAATGTAATTAATCCATTTGATAGTCCTTAACTTGGCATGTAATTCTTAAGGCTCAAAGTCTCAACACGAACTTTTATACTCTGATGATGCATGTTAGCTCTAATTATGCCTTTAATCCGCACTTAAGGAACTAGGGTCCTTACATACTTGTTCTTCACTGTGGCCTTATTCAGTTGCCGGTAATCGATGCACAAACGCATCGAACCATCCTTCTTTTTCACAAAAAAAACTGGTGCGCCCCAAGGCGAATACGCTAGGGCGTATATATCCTTTGTCAAGGAGTTCCTGCAACTGTTCTTTCAATTCCCTTAACTCCGCAGGTGCCATCCTATAAGGAGCACGAGAAATAGCGGATGTTCCCGGTACTAATTCAATCCCAAACTCAACCTCTCAAGGCGGTGGAAATCCTGGAATTTCCTCCGGAAACACATTAGTAAACTCTGCTACCACGGGCACATCCTCAACCTTGAACTCTTTATTCTTTTCCACCATGTACACAGCATAAATAAGATAGCCCGTGTGCCCACGTTCCAATAACTGGGACATTTTGATTGCCGATATCAACGGGATCTTCGCACGAGAACCGTTCCCATGAGTATGAACTATACAAAAGAACTGCAATGTCCTATCCAATAGCACTCTTCAAGCTCACCGCGTCAACCCCGGTTTGTTGTCCTTTTCTCCCAAAATGTACCTACAGGAACAACCCCACCATGAGCATATACAACATTACTCAACAAAACTCAAGGACAATAATATAAATAATTGCATGAAACGTATATCATGTATACTCCCTGATTTGCCGCATTTACATACTCTCGTCGGTCGTTCCTGTTTCATAACTCATGTACATGGTCATTAGTGCATAATATAAGTGATCGTCTCCGTATTTCATTCATATACAACAATACCCATCGATAATCACATAACCAATATGATTATTCCGGTCTTGTTACAACAGCGGTATTTTAGCACCCCTCGCTTCGACACGTAGTGGCATCATATGATGTCCCTCGCTTCGACATGACAGTGGCAAACATCATAATTCCATCGCTTCATATGACAGTGGCACGTACTACATCCATCGCTCGAATATAACAACCATCGGAATATCAATCATTCCCAAACACATAACAATGCACAATGCATAAACCCAAATAACATAATCTCATCATCAATTGCTCGTACGTCTCACTACGTACCTTTCTTCCAAAAGTTGAGATGTCGTGGGACTTTATCTCCTTTGTTGTGTGGCCACCTGTGATGGTTCTACACATCACACAAACCCATATTAGAAGCCAAATAATAACCCAATACCAAAAATCCAACATAAAAAATCATTTCCCAAAAATTTAACTGCTGGCGATCGATTGCTATGTCGAGGCGAACGATCGCGGGCCTTACCGATCGATCGCTTCGACATAGCGATCGATCACCAGACCTCCCTGCCTCGAGGCGATCGATCGTGCCATTTACGGTGATCGATCGCTCGCACCCGAATTTGCCACTGCCTCTCGGCGATCGATCGCGCCATTTGTAGCCATCGATCGCCACAACCAGAACACGCGATTTCCACCATTTTCACCTCAAGTCTTTTCCCAAACCAACCCAACTCAAACACCATTACATCACAATACAAAAACACTAAAAACCTTCAATATACACCTTAATACAACCAAAAATCCAACACCCAACCAAAAACCACACCAACCCAAAACAAACCCATTTCAAAAACTCAAATACCAACTCAAATCAAAACAAAACACCATAAAAACTTCAAGGGATCCATATGTTAGGATCGATTTCGGGGGTGGGTTGCCATTTCACACGCGACTTCAACCAACTTGAGCTTCAATAGCTCGTGTTCTTGAAATAATTGCACCGAGAGATTATATCGAGTTCGGTTACCAACCGAGCGGAAGACACTCGACATAACCCACTCTAAAACCGATTACTCATTTGAAAGGCATTTTAAAGATAGGCAAGAAAGTATGTAAAAGCAGTAAGGTAAATAACACAAGCATTTGTTTCTGGAAGTTCGAAGCACAACGATTCTACGTCTCCCCTTCTTCCATCTCATGGAAGGATACACTAGAAGACTTTGATTTATACAAATCTTTGTACAAACCCGGTCCAGTTGGGCATTCCCTATCCAACTAGAACTCCTAGCAACTCAACTATGTATGTTCTTTAATGTCTCACATACAAAGACCTCTCAATCGGTTGTGTTGAATCATCAACCGTTACAATGGTATTCACTCTTCTATTTTAGCTCACAAATACAATGAATATAGTTAATACAAAGGCACAAATGATTCCATAATGAATCTGATACAGCAAGGTAAGAGGTGCCAAAGGTTTGAGGAGTGCTCTTTATTTAGCAGCTTTTGTCTTTGAAGTTCCTCAATTGAATCCCAAGTGGGTTTGCTTTGGAAGGCTTGGATTGATCTTCAATCAGCTGTTATTGAGCTTCCAAATCATGTATATATAGCCCCAAGTAATGATATATACATTAGATACAAGAATATAACCGTTGGGACAATTTTGGTAAGCTTTCAAACAATGCAACGGCCATATTCTGATTCAGGGCTATTTTTGGAAGTCTGCTGGTCTGGTCAACTGGTATGGTCAGCTGTATGGTCAGCTGGCCTGAGGTCTGCTGGTTCAGCATCAGCTGGCCTGAGGTCTGCTGGTTCAACATCAGCTGGCCTGGGGTCTGCTGGTACAGCATCAGCTGGCCTGGGGTTTGCTAGTATAACATCAGCTGGCCAAGGTCTGCTGGTACAGCATCAGCTGGCCAAGGTCTGCTGGTATCCTGTTGCCCAACATCTGATGTTCTGTTCTCTTGGTTATATCTCTTGATTCGTTGATTTCTGGGCAAAGTGATCTTCATGAAAGTTGTAGCCCTTTCACTTAGCTTTCCATGGAATCAATAATCGCTCGATTTCGAGTTTGTATAAGAGAGTTATGCTCGAAATACAAGGTGATGGTCCTGTTGTATGTTTGCTGGATGCAGCAGCACATAGCGTGACTTGCAGAAGCTTTTTGGCCATCTTAACATCCGGTTCAGTCTTTTACTTCCAAAGATGACTTGTAGATATTTGTCTTAGCTTTCCAACTCATACTGAATCATCTCGTTTAGATAAGCGAGCTGAGAGTTATGGCCTATATACCACAGCTGCTACAATCTATCCGCTGCTGTTTCAGCTTTATACCAGCAAGCTCTGGCATACATGTTTTTGTCATGTAAACCTTCGAATCTAGTCTGCTAGCATGAAATACGACTTGTAGACAATTGAGTTGGCTATCCAACCCCTTTGGAATCAGGTCGTTTCGATATCCGAGCTATGAGATATGATCAATATAGTTAGCAGCGCTCAGGGTCTACTGGATGCTGAATTCTCATTTCAGCAACCAAACTCAAGGCCATTTCTTAGCAGATCACCAAGATGTAAAATATCATCTATGAACTGCACACTTGATGAAATAGGTTAGCAACACAATAACAAGTTTTGTTAACATCAAAACTAAGATTATTCTGTTTTCCAAAACCCAACATCATACCTCTTATGGACTCCAAATCTTACTAATAATCTCACAAACAAAGATTTTACAAAGATTTCCCTCCTCCTTCTTGCCAAAAATCGAAAATGGGTTTAAGAGTTAGGGTTGGGAGAGTGATTGGGGATTGATAAAGTGAGAAGGGAGGTGTGGGGATAGTGGGGTATAAAAGTGGGGGTTTAATTTAAAACAAACACCCCAATAATTAGCATGACGTATAAAATATCCCAACATGATTTTTAAAAGCATTTTCCAAGAAATGCATCAAAACCTCAATTAAATACATGCTTTACCAAATAATTATTAATCCTCGCAAATAAACCATGCCAACACCCAAATTTCCAACATGATCACATGCACCCTGAGATGCATTACCAGGTCACATCCACATGTGACTAAGCATCTCCCATATTAATTAATTCCCCCCAATAAACTAATTAATACCAAAATTACCACATAAACATAATTAATGCCCAAATGCATATAATCATTTCGGGGATATCACAATATATATATATGACATTTATATACTGGCCCATATATATAGCTCCATATTACTTTTATTAGGACTCTTCCTAATTTATTTAGTTCATTAAATGAATTTAATTTCCTTTTATCGAATCTTTAGTGTGACCCGTAAGGATCTCGTGGCGTTGGTAGTAACATAAAATCACAATGAGCGGTATGTAGCAACACATCAAGGCTATCCAAGTTACGAGAGTGTCATTGACTCGGCATTACGTCTGGCCTGTGATAATATTTACTATGTATTTAATCCCTTTGTCCTAGATCTTCATTTTGAACACGCGTCATGGAATGTGTCACACTCCTATAACTCAATCTTTTATTTCTTGATTCCTGGGTAGACTAGATTTAACAAATGAGCTCGATATCACATATCGACTCATTAGAACATGGCCATTCATATTTAGTATCACTCGATCAAGGGCCCAAAAAAACCACTCCCCTTATATGGAAGGGACAAATCATATTTTGATCATTCAACATCCATCTACATATTCGTAGTATATCCAATGAATGTCTTTATAGTTCACCCTACTATAGGTAACGTTTGAAAATATCAAGCTATATAACTCCTTATGTTGGGATCTCTGGTGATCTCAAGTCGTAAGGATCACATACACCATTATCACTAGAAGAATCTCTTATGACTTTCATATAACAACTCATGTAGTATTCTCATGGTGGGTCAGTCCAATACATAGTTCTCTAACATGTACTCATGAGTTGATTTGATATCTCATATACATAACTAAAGTCACCAATCATCATATACTTAGTTTCCATGTATTATTATTATCATAGTTCATGATAATACTTGACTATGGACTATTTAAGAACAATACATTATTATTCTAAGTACATTATTATATATAAATTCATATTACGAAGACAATGGAATAAAAATATAATAATGAATTGCAATAAATGAAATACATAATATAATGTATGCCAAAATCAAATATCTAATTAATGATCTTTAGTGCATATCCAAGATCAAAATCTCTGCTGCACGCCAGTCATTCCAGCCACGGGTGTGCGACACACGGCTGTCAGTGGGACGGTGGTACCAACGGTGAAAGATGTGATTAGTTTTAGAGTTGTGTGTATGTTTTAGGGACATATATGATATATTTATAGATATAAATTAGTCATTAAACCAACGTTTGGCTTCTAGGTTAATATACAAACAAATTGTTTAATTGCTGGATAAAAAGGCAAACTTAAATTTGTGAACAAGGTGCTTTGAGCAGTTAAAGTGCACCAAGATTCTCAAAAAAAAAAAAAAAAAGTTACAAGTGCACCAAGACTGGGATCAATGGTCGTCGGGCTATGCGTGCGTTTCATCGAAGAGCGTGAATTAGCTTGTGTTAAAGTGCATAACTTGGGCCTCATTGAGCCTGGCGCCTAGGGCATGCTGTGGGCTTTTAACAATTATGATCAATATATATATAAACAAGCAAGTCCAAAAACAATAATCCAAATTTCCCCTCTTTCAATCTACTTCCTAAATGTAATGTTGGCCGCTGTGCAGGGAGAACCGAGAGGACTTGTTTTGTTCTGCTAACAGAGCAGACGGGTCTCCCACCAATTCCGGATAATGAAGCAGGTAAATTAAACTCAGGCCAATTATGATATTTCGGGCTCAATTTTTTGGAATTTAGTTTTAATCTTTGCCAACTGTCTGCATCTCAAGTGTGGATTTTCTAATAAACATCTCCCGGGATTAAATCGATTTATTCTGTGTTTTTAGGTTATTGAAATTGATAATTGGATCTTTGTAAAGTGAAGGCCCTTTACCTGCTATCGTTAATTTATGAAAGATATGATCCACAACTGATATAAGCCAAGCGATAACTTTTTTTCATGGTAAAATATTAATTTCGTCATTAACCTTGTTGATGTATAAGTTATAGGTAAATATCATGTCTTTTTACTGTTAAAGTATATTAAATTATCTCAATCTCAATGTAGGTTCTGCTCGCTTTGCTATTGCGCTCCCAATATTGAAATTATTGGTCAAGGTAACCACACAACTGTTTGACAAAATTTCCCAATAAAAATCCAGTCCTAGCTGTTAAGATACTTATCTGAATATGAGGATATGAATATTGATATGGATGTTTGACAATCTAATTCACTAAAAATGTGTACTTTAGAGATCTTGAGTTTTAAAATTGTGTAGATATGATATCAAGAGTCATCATTTTTGAATAATTACAGTATTTATTTGACACAGTTATTTATTGAGGAATCTTGAGATATCGAAGTGTTTGATGTTTTGTTTGGTTACTCATATGGAGATATTTGGTTTTTGAGTCTGTTTGGACTATATTATAACTATTAAATGGCTAATATTGGGCTATGAACTATACCCCCAACTTGGAAGATGGATCTCACTCAAAGTGAACTAGTCAGTGCTACCCGGGGTGCACAACTCCAGTTTTGGCAAAGTTGGTTGCATGTTGCATCATTTCCTTTGAATTTAGCGAGAAGAAATCTTTAACGGCGTCATCTCATGCTGCTGAAGACTTTCCTTTTAGTTTTTGGTATTGGTGATGCCTTTTTTCACAAAGGGGTTTGTGATAGTTGTATTTGATGTAGGGTGGACTGATAATGCTGACCGAGCTTCATATCAGCTTTGAGGACAAGACTAGTTTTAACGGGGGAGGTATTGTTACGGGAATAGATGCATCCAGCCCAAAGAGTGAGAGTACTGAACCTAGTAGACAGGCCCAAGAAGGGAGGCCCAAGGCTTACCAAGTTTATCAGAGGCGGCCTAAAAAACATATGCAAAGCGCTTGTGCAAGAGAGAGGATAGAGAGCATTACGGTTATGCATGGAATAGAATAAAATCAGAGATTGAGGGAGGGGAGGGCAGACTTGATTATGATTGAGAATAGGCAAGCATCTAGCTTGGGCAAGGGAAGGTTTCCTTTCCTTGAGTA
This sequence comes from Haberlea rhodopensis, assembly GCA_907163345.1. Taxonomy (NCBI): domain Eukaryota; kingdom Viridiplantae; phylum Streptophyta; class Magnoliopsida; order Lamiales; family Gesneriaceae; genus Haberlea; species Haberlea rhodopensis. Next base: position 86,709 of record CAJQUN010000042.1, read on the forward strand.
ACATTGGGCATAAGCTATTTTCCATTTACGTTTCCTTTGTATTTACTGTCTTGTATTTCAACACAATAGCTTACCAAGTTTATCAGAGGCGGCCTAAAAAACATATGCAAAGCGCTTGTGCAAGAGAGAGGATAGAGAGCATTACGGTTATGCATGGAATAGAATAAAATCAGAGATTGAGGGAGGGGAGGGCAGACTTGATTATGATTGAGAATAGGCAAGCATCTAGCTTGGGCAAGGGAAGGTTTCCTTTCCTTGAGTAACATTGGGCATAAGCTATTTTCCATTTACGTTTCCTTTGTATTTACTGTCTTGTATTTCAACACAATATTCAATATTAGTTTCATTCCAGATTGTCATTCTGTTTTGAGTTCTTGATAGCATACTATTATATTCTTCCCTAACAGCCTACATGTTGAACCTTTGGGTTCATCATTGTATTCATTTGTTCCACTTAGTATCGATCAGTTTAATTGTGTATTTCATTAGCCTGATTCATATTTTGAAAAAAATTGCAATGTACTTGATCGAGCATAACTTTTCATTGGATAATCGTGTCATCATATGTTGAGAAAGCATTTTGTATCAAAACTCAAATGCGATTGCGTGATTAATTGATCACTGTCATCCATTTGTTAGTGTATAATATTAGATACATGGATCTACAAGATTGTATATTATGATATCGAATCAATCTATGAGTATCATGAAGTTCTACATATTGAACTTTCTTTATGCTTTTAGGGAAACGCTGCTAGGGAAATTGAAAAGAATAGTGTACAACTTGGTGAGTTGGCTATCACATTGAAATATAAGTGTTGAGACTTGCTGTTTTCTCTTTGATAACCTTGAACATGATGTATTAGCCGCTACATCTTACCAAATGTTAAACTTGGTAGATAAATAGGTGCTAGATTTTTCCTTTGTAACAAAGTTTATTTTTCTATGTCCTCAATGTTTCTCAATCCTGTATTTTTTTGCTCCTCAAATCCTACATAGCAATTTCAATTATCAACGTTGCAGTACACCTTTGGCATGTAACGTGGATCTCCATGTAAGTTGACCTTAAAAACAATTTTATGCTTAGAATCAAAAGCTTACTTTTGTATATCCTATATCTCAGTCCCATACTCCCATATATATTTTTTTCTGAAATCCTACTTAGATATTTGAATATTGTACTTTCACTGAACTTTCACTGAAGTGCTACCACTTCCTTTCTCTTCTCGCATCTTAATTCTGCCACAATCCACCGCCCAACTTTCCTTGGCGAAGATAATACACGTGGCCTCAAGATACTTTATGCGTCATTGTTTTTTTTTTTTTTTGCCTTTGCTAGAAATCAGCCTCTTTATTTCGACAATGAAGGCAATGGTTGCTAAAAAATTCGGGTTTTCAAGTATTTTAGAGCAGCAAGAAGTTGAAAAGCCTGAAATTAAGGACAATGAAGTAATGATCAAGGTGTGCGCCACTGGTGTCAATAGAGGTGATATAATTAATGTGACTACAAGTGACTGCGGTGTCTGTCCAGGCCTTGAATGCTCTGGAATAATTGAAGCAGTTGGAAGAAATGTCAATTGTTGGAAAGTTGGAGACAGGGTAATCGCCATCACCACCAAGAGATATATTATAGAATGACAATTTATGTTATTCTCCTGCCTTCCTTTTACCCTTATGCTGACTGTTGGAGAAAGCAGTTTCTTTTACCTAAGCATGATAATTTTGCAATGCATAATATAAAATTGTGAATTTCAGGTATGTGCTATTCTTGAGGGAGGAGGGTATGCTGAGCAAGTGGCTGTACCAGCAGACTTTCTTCTTCCATTATCTGATGATATTGATTTAGCTGATGCTGCAGGCTTACCCTATGCATCATGCAGCTTATTGTTAGCTTTATTCAAAGTGCGTGATGCCATGACACTTAAAGATAAAAAGATATTGGTGAGAACCAAGACTCAAAATCTCCTAACCACTATCATAAAGTACTTTACTTTAAAAAGTGAAAAAGTGGTTTTGAATCCATATTTCTGTTTTGCACTTGTTTATTCCTAAATTTCGAAGTATGATGGCAACCTTATGTTTATAATTTTTTGATTTTTTGTCATTGAGGTAATGTATTTTGGCAAGTGAAGAGTACTAGGATGTTTCACAATCTGTATTTATTTGTAATATTAGTGTTTTTCTTCTATATTTTCTTATCTTTTTGTTGCAAATTATCAAAGTCTTAAACTAATTTAGAGCTCTATAATATTTAGATTCGTGAAGGAACTACTGGAATCGGGGCATTGGCAATACAGTATGCAAAGTACATGGGCTTAAAAGTTATTGCTTCCACGGGTGATATTGTTTACTCCATGATAATCTTAGGCCGATTCTCGTTTTCATGACAATTTATAATATCTTAATTGTCTTTATTGTCGTATATGCTCATTCTTGGTCATGTTTTTTTTAAGGAAGCAGCGACAAGTTTTCAACTTGTCGTCATTTTGGCGCTGACTTTTGTGTTGATCACACATCGAAAAACTTTATAGATGCCGTTATCAAGGAATCTGGATATTTAGGTAAGGTTACACCTATGTTTCTATTGAAAGATTGATGATTGGCATGAATTTTGTTTATTTTATCTACCCAAACAGAATTTGTTGAGCACCATGATGTGGTAGGGCATAGCTGCTGCGTTAATTGTTTAAACAAATAATTAAATCTCATGTTTTTTGAATGAAAATAGAAGATGTTCCATATCTTCATTGATATTTTTTGTCGGCTTAAGAATGGGTGATGCCTATTGGCCTCTTTATCACCTTAATCAAAACATATCCATAACTTAATTAAGTCCTATTATTGGAGATTTCAATGGAGTTTACAACAAAGAAGCCTTTCAAAAGGAATTTATTATTATACAATGGTAATTATGCCAACATTTTCTTATTAAAGTAGTATTTTAATTTACAATCCATGGTATTTGTACACTTTCGTGTTGAAATTGGAGTAGGCAATGTGTTGTGAAGAGTAAACTGAAATTTTGGCAATATTTTTGTTTTCCCTTGGTTGCGAATCATCTTTCAGGCGTAGATTTTGTTCTTGATTACGGAGCTTCCGATCTTCAAAACAACATTGCGTGCTGTCGTGGCGGGGGTAAGGTTGTCATTGTGGATTTGCATGGAAGTGTACATAGGAATATAGATCTCTCTATACTAACAAAGAGACAGGCTGAAATTAAAGGTAAAAATTATTAGCTTCCTTGTAATAGTGCTTTTTGTTGGCTTGGAACCCTCCGCAATTATTTTTGAAGTGTACAGATTATTATTATTGTTGTTACTATTGTTTGCAGTTTTTGATCTGCGGTCTAGAAATTTGGATTATAAAGCTTATGCAGTCGCCGAACTGAGAACTCAACTGTGGCCTGCCATTTTACAAAAAAAAGTTTATCCTGCAATCGAGCATCGTTTTCCGGTGATTGAAGCTAAAAGAGCTTTGAGCCTTTTAATGAAAAATGATAGTATTGGCAAGATTATTGTCATTATTCATCTTAAAATGGAGTAAATAATCATACCTTAATCATAATGCCCGTAAATTTATACTTTACACTCCTTATCTTTGAAAGATTTATACTCTTAGGCTCCGTTTGGATTAAGTGATAGGAATTATTAATCTTTAGATTACTTATTTATCCCATGTTTACTTCGTTGTATAAAAAAATTTTATCCCACCATTTTTATCACATTCTATTCCCACTTTATAATAAAAAGACATATTTACCCTTTCCCCACATTTTTTACTATTTCAAAACTTGAAATTCCCTCCAAAAAGTACAACTTATTTCCTACAACATTATTATTATTTATTGTATTTGTATTATTTTAATTTATATTATTATTGTTATTATTATTATTATATATATATAATAATATTAATCGACATATAATAAAAATAAATATATAATAAATATATATTATATTATGGTTATTATTATTATACATATATGTATATATACTATTTTATAATAAAAATAATTATTATTATATCTATTTATCTATCTATCTATTATCTTCTTGTTCGTCTCTGTCTCTTTTCTTATCTCTCTCCAACTTGTTTCTGTTCTTCTTTCTCTCTTTCTCTCTCCTCCTTCTTCTCTTCTCTCTCATCCCTCCTCCTCTTCCTCGCTCTCTCCCTCCCTCCCTCTCTATCTCTCTCTCTCTTCTCTTCTGGTTCTTCTTCTCCCTCTCTCTCTCTCTTCTTTTCTCCTCCCCCTCCTTCTTGTTCTATCTCTTTCTCTCTCTCTGTGTCTTCTCTTGTTCTTCTGTGTCTTCTTCTTCTCTCTCTCCCTCTCTTTTTCTTCTTCTCTCTCGTCTCTCTTCTCTCTCTCCCTCTCCTCCTTCTCTCTCCTCTATCTTCTCTCCTCTCTCCTCTCCTCTCCCTCTTCTTCTTCTCTCCTCCTTCTTTCCTCCTCCTCTCTCCGTCTCTCTCCTCCTTTCTCTCTCATCCTCTCCTCCTTCTTCCTCTCTGTCTCCTCCTCTCTCTCTCTCGCTCTTCTCTCTTCTCTCTTCTTCTTTCTTTTCTCTTACTATTGTCCATCCCTTATTCTTCTTCTTTTCTTCAGTTCCGAAATATTATTATTCATATTGTAATATAATTTATTATATATTATGTATATTATTATTATTATTTATTTTTAATAGTTACTATTTTATAATTTAATTATTATTATTATTATTTTAATTATATAATAAGAATAATAATAGTTATATATATTATTATTATATTATTTAAGGACATTTTGGTAATTATACCAACATAAATTTTATCAACCATCTTATCCTCAAACCAACTTATATAACTTATACACTATTTTTACATATTTCATATTTTTTTAATCTTTATTACTTATCACATCCTTCAAACAAACGGTACATTACTTGTTAATTGGGAGATCTTAATTCCACCGTTTTATTAGTTTCTAGAATTAAATTACAAAGAAGTGTACGATAAATGGATACCATGAGGCAGAAAAAGAAATATGGACAGGATTGCCCGAGTGAGGGAGAGGGAGACGAGAGACTTATGTGCAGTGAAATGCATAAAAGATGAGAACCATAAAGTCTTGGTTAGAGATGAAGACATCAAAACAAGATTTAAGAATTAATTTAGCAGCTTGTTCAATGGTTGTTTTACCCAAGATTTAGGTGATCTTAGCATCCATCAACATGATGTAAACCGTGAGTTTACTCACAGAATTAGAGAATCTGAGGTTAAAGAAGCTTTGAACAAAATGAAAGCAGGAAGAGCAGTTGGTCCTGATCGAATCCCTATTGAAGTATGTAGATGTTTAGGACCAACGAGGATAAAGTGGCTAACAAATCTATTTAACAAGATTTGGAGGAGTAACAAAATTACAAATGAATGGAGAAAGAGTACCCTCATCCCTATCTACAAGAACAATGGTGACATTCAGAGTTGCACAAATTATCGTGGTATAAAACTCATGTGTCACACAATGAAGCTTTGGGAGAGGATAATTGAATGTCGTTTAAGGAGGGATGTTAAGATATCGAAGAACCAATTTGGCTTCATGCCAGGACGGTCAACTACTGAAGCTATCCATTTACTTTGCCAACTTGTCGAGCACTATCGTGAGAGAAATAAAGATCTGCATATGATCTTTATAGACTTGGAGAAGGTCATCAATAAAGTACCAAGAGTGATATTATGGTGAGCTTTAATGAAGGAAAAAAGTTCACATCAAGTATGTCTATATAATCAAGGACATGTACGACGAAGTAACATCAGATGTGAGAACGTGCAATGGGTGACAAATGAGTTCTCGATCGCTATTGGATTGCATCAAGGGCCTGGTGTGAGTCCTTTCATGTTCGCCCTAGTGATGGATGAGATAACAAAAGATATACAGACTGAATTACTTTGGAACATACTTTTTGCTGACGATGTTGTGTTAATCGACAAGACAATGGTAGAGATAAATGCCAAATTGGAGTGAGAGAGACGTTGGAATCAAAGGGTTTTAGATTAAGTAGTAGGTCTAAAACGAAATATATGGAGTGCAGATTTAGTGGTCATTCCTTTTGAGATTCCAATGTTGTAGCACTCGGTGGTCAAGAGGTATCGATGAGCAGCAAGTTTGGATACCTAGGTTCAGTTATCCAAAAGGATGGAGAGATTGACAGTGACGTTAACCAATGGATTCTGGATGGCTGGTTGAAATGGAGAAACGTCATCAGAGTTCTATGCGATCGTAATATCCCGCTGAAACTGAAGGAAAAGTTTTATAGAACCGTCGTTAGCCCCGCAATGTTGGGATGGAATGTTGGACACCCAAGAGGAATCACATCCAAAAGATGAGTGTGACATAAATGCATATGCTTCGTTAGATGTGCGGTAAGACCAGAAGAGATAAAAGAAGGAACGGGGATATTCGAGCTGACGTAGGTGTAGCTTGTATAGAAGATAAGATGCAAGAAAGCTGTTTACGTTGGTTTGGTCATGTTCGATGTAGGCCCAACGGTGCACCTGTGCGTCGAGTGAAGTCCATGGATCTCGGCCAGTTCACGAGAGCAAGAAGACGACCGAAGAAGATATAGCTCGAAGTTATACGCAAAGACTTGGAGTGCAGGGGGATTACAGAAGATATGTTGACCGATAGAAGCATTTGGAGAAGATTGACGCATGTGTCCGACCGACTTGATTCACTTTATTGTTCATGTAGCCTACCCCAATTCATTGGGATTAAAGGCTTAGTTGTTGTTGTTGTAATTAATTACAAGTGTTTTGTCTACTAGGGAGTGAACTTCATTTTATTTTAAAGTGAGTCATGCTATACTCTAGGTTAATTACCACTTCCTTTCTCTCATCACATCTTCCCTCCGCCACAATCTACCGCCCCGACTTGCCTTGGCCAAGATAATACGCGTGGCTTCAAGATACTACTTTTGTCATTGATTTTGTTTTGCCTTTGCTAGAAATTGACCTGTTATTTCTACAATGGCTAAAAAATGCTGGTTCTCAAGTATTTTAGAGCATCGTGAGGTTTTTTTTTTTTGCTGGATAGAACATCGAGAAGTTAAAGTGCCTGAAATTAAGGACAATGAATGGACGGTCAAGGTGTGCACCACTGGTGTCAATACAGGCTGAATAAATGACAGTGGTTGAAAAGTTGGAGAAAGGATAATCGACATCTCCCCCTTATAGATGTATTATAGAATGATAAGTGTACTAGGTCAAATTATAATAAACTAGATTTACTACTTACTAAACTTTTAATATAAACTAATCGAATTTAACGGGATTTAGTTATTTCACGGATAAAAAATAAAAAAAGATAAGCATTGTTCCAATTCTTGTAACCATATAGAATATGTTGTAGGCAAATAATTCTAACAATCAAGCGGTCAATTCATTTTAAGGAAACTCCTGAGGAAATACTACCTTATTTATCTACTTCAGCATATATTATACATAAAATGATCGGTTCGGTTTTTATGGTTTGTAATTTCAAAACTGAAAAACTGAATCTTAAAACTGAAGGTAGCAAAAAATAAAGAGTAATCGACCAAAACAACAATTTAAATCAAACCAAATAAACCAAAATTCATGGGTCGGTTTTGTTTTTCTGTTTTAACCCATTTAATGAACACCCTAAGATTAAACAACAAATGTGCAAATAAACTGATATCAATAATAATTGAAAGCAAGAACGAATCCTTGTATTATATCTTCTTCCAATTTCTATATCTCACAACATAATTATATCACAGTTATATATCATTAAAATAACAAAATATATAAGAATTAGTTTTTTACTTCATAATAGCATTGTGGGTAGGAAGAGAACTAGCTGCAGGCCCAATTTAATTGGGAAATGGGTTCAACCATCTCTAAGGACATCTAATAGCTGCAGGCCCAATATAAAGAGAACTAGACTCAATGGTGTAATAACCCAATTCCAACATGGATGACAGGTTATGGCCCAAAGCTACTTCTCAGCGTCCTCCCCGACTTTTGAACTTGTGAATTTCCCATTCCCACAATGTCAATATATACGCTCCAAAATTCTTATTTCAAAGAGAGTTTTAGTGGGAGTTTGTGGTTGCTTTTCAAAACTATTTATCTACTTTTTAGACTAAAAAAGTAGATTTGAGTGTTTTATTTCATTGTTTCTTAAAAATAAGTAGGTAAAAGCAGAAGCAGAGAAGCAGACCATGAGATGCATTTAACTAATTTTCCTTGTGTAGTGGCAATTTTGTAATAATTCATAAAGTTTTTTTAAAATAGCAAGCACTCAATACTTTTGTTTAAAAACAACCTTTTTCCAACTTTAAGCAAAATCAACATAAAAGTGCTTTGAATAAGCAATTGCAAAAACCATCTTAAGCATTCAGGTCCTTTTTTGTTTTATGGAAATATGACATATGTGTTTTTTTCTTTGTGAATAAGGGTGGGGGAGACTCGAAATCGAGTCATTACAAGGGTATCTGAGTGATTAACAAATATGTCACTGTCATGGTTGTCATGACGTCTGTGTTTTATTCCATGACAAAACTAAATATTTATAATTTCATAGAACCTTTATTTTCAAATAAAATAAATATTTTCATGATTCATCAAAATTTACTTTATTATAAAATTATATATATCTTTAAAAAATTTAAAATACACACAAACTATTAAAATTAAGTATATATGATATGGCATTATTTACAAATAGTTTATCAAACCTTCAACAATATATATACTAAAAAATATAGATTTCAAATCAATAATTAAATCGTATATTAAAATAAAGTAAGACCTAACATTAATCTATAATTTCCACGTTAATGTATGAAGTCCATTTAATTTATCTCGCACATAAATAAAGACAAGCGCCAAATCATTGTTCTTAATTATGGTAAGATGCAAATTTCCATAATAAAAACAACATTCCACATCTAGTCTCTTGACGAGTCCTGGCCCCTTAAACAGATCTAAAGGTTACGATTCACTCTGGAGCTGCTTGCTAGTGGGTGTTGGAGTATTTTAAGAAGTCAACATCCTTCTTAGTAGCAAGTGGGGGGGAGTTTCCCTTATCCGAACGGGCCTTGCAAGAAAATCAAATTTCATATTGAGCTCAAAATATTCCTTTTTTCTGCGCTTTTCCGGAACCGATATAGAAATGGGTGCTTTTTCTGTCTTTTTACACCTTGTTGGGTTCATAGAACCTTACTATTCCAAATTTTGATTTAGCAAAACTTATTTGCTTTTATTACTAATAAATCTATCAAATATATAGTCAAACTATTCATCGCTAAAATGCATTAGTAGAGTACTTGAAGTTCAAACTAGATGAGTCAGACTAGCAAGATGATCAGTGATCAGCAGCACTATCAACCATCCCAAGTCAGCTGACATGAGCCCAGCTGATGATTGACAGAACCAATCTCTATATACAGTCGAATTACAAGGTAGTTAGGAGTTTTTGCAAAGCATGAAAGCTTGCTGAAGTGGTTTTATAAAAATGGTTTTATAAATCAAAGTCTTCTAGTGAATCATTCCATGCGGTATAAGAAGGGAAGACGTAGAATGATTATACCGATTTCGAATTTCCAAAAACAATTATGCTTGCATTTACAGTATCTTTAATATTGTTTTTCACTCTGATTATTTTACGTTATTTGATTAGCTACAAAGCAGGCTAGTTCGAATATCTTCCGATTAGTTTCTTATACAAAATCGATCTTACTCTTGATGTAATCACTTTAAGAATCAGAGCTATTGCAGCTCAACTTTACTGGAATCAACTGGGCGAAATGGCTAGCTCCCTACAGCATTCCTAAGAAGTAGGTTTAGATCAGCAAACTCTATCTAGAGCAGTGGAAAAACTTCCAAGCTGCCTACGTACCCCCTAAAGGAGACTCAAACCGCTGAATCTGTAAGACCTTGTTGGGAAAACATTTCTAAGTTTTGGTGATTACAAGACATCTACCGGATGGACATCTACTGGACAAACATCTACTGGATGGACATCTACCGGATGGACATCTACTGGATAAACATCTACCGGATGGACATCTACTGGACAATCATCTACCGGATGGACATCTACTGGACAGACATCTAACGGATGGACAACTACTGGACAAACATCTACCGGATAGTCATCTACTGAATAAAGACATCTACTGAGTACAGAAGAATGAACGATCATTTGAAAGAAGAAAGCCAGCAGACGTCTAACTATCCAGTAAGAGCACAAAGCAACAAGACAAAAACAAGTACAACCTATTCTGACAAAGGTACAAAAGAGCGCCGCACATTGCTATATCTCCGCCACCATTAGCGTCAGAATAAAAGAGCCGTTGCTCAACAAAATAGAAAAGAAGACAATCAGAATTTGGAATGAAGACAGAAAGTTGATCTCTTCCTAATACAGAAAAGTTGTCGTTAGACCACTGCGTCTATAAATACGTCCAAGTGAAGAATGAAGAGGTTAGCTGAACCATCTGATCAAACAAAAGAAAAACATCAACGTCAAAGCAAATCATCTCATTGATACTCGCTGAAGGTTCAGCAAGAGCATAAAAGAACTACTACTGTAATCTTGAAAGATTAACTACAACTGAGTCTGATGCTCAAAGAACACTCGAAGCTAAACAGTTTATATCTTGTGTGAGTGGCATAGAGGAATTTGTGATTGTTAGGAGTTTAGGCCATTGTTAGGAGTTTAGGCCAAGCTGTGTGAGTGCCTAAGTAGGTTGTATACTGTAAAGTGTAAATCAAAGTCTTCTAGTGTAACCTTCCTGTAAAGGAAGAAGGGGAGACGTAAAAGCGTTGTGCTTCGAACTTCCATAAACAATACTTGTGTCATTTATTTACTGCAATATACCATTCAGTTATTACTATTCACAAGTCCAGCAGACGTCTTCCGCATTATAATTATTGTCTGCTGACTTGCAATATATTGAGAAGTTACTGCAGTACTAAACAGTCTGCAGCAAACCGAGTAAAATAGAAATTGAATCTAGTGTTTATTCAACCCTCCCCCCCTTCTAAACACTACCCGATCCTAACAAGTGGTATCAGAGCTTAGGTCTTCTCAATCTTGAGAATTACTAAAAACTGATGGCCTCATTCAGCAAGATTCCTATGTTCAAGAAGGATGAATACGATGACTGGAGAATTCGTATGCAAGCACATCTGAGTGCCCAAGATGATGACATGTTGTTCGTCATCACTGATGGACCAATGAAGATCATGAAGGTCAATACAGCAGCTGCCATTACTGATGGTGAACCTCAGATGGCCGAGAATGATAGATCCTCCTGGACAAATGAAGAAAAGAAACAAGCAAATCTGGACAATGTGGCCAAAGACATATTGTTCAAAACACTAGACAAAAACATGTTCAACAAGATCAAAATGTGTCCCACTGCTAAAGACATCTGGGAAAAGATTGCTCAGCTATGCGAAGGAAATGATCAAACCAAGGAAAAAAAGCTCACTGTCGGCCTACAGAAGTTCGAAAACATCAAAATGATGTCCGGAGAGACTCTCAGTGAATATGATGAAAGAGTAACTGGAATCATAAATGAACTCAATAGCCTTGGTAAGGATCTATCCAACAGGGAAGTCACCCTAAAGGTAATGAGAGGTCTCCCAAGAGAATGAGATGTAAAAACGATTGCCATGAGAGAATCCAAAGACTTAAATAAGATAGATCTACGTGATTTATTTGCTGACTTAAAAGAATATGAGTTTGAACTAGGCATTCGGATTGAAGATGAACCCAGCACCAGTCAACCAACCAAAGCTCTTACTGCATCAGAAGCTCTGCCTACCACAACAGAGATGACTCCTGAACAAATATGCAATGATGCAATGGTGTTGTTGTCAAAACATTTGGAAAATTTATGAAGAAGAATCAAAAGACCTATCAATCTTATCCAAGGAAGCAGAACTTCAAAAATAGATCAGATGAGGATGATCGTGTATGCATCAACTGTCTTAAGCCATGACATTTTATCGCGGACTGTCCTAAACCAAAGAAATATGATCAAAAGAGAGGATCCAAAGACTATAGAAAGTCAAAGGAAAGTAGAAGATCATCCAGAAGGGACATAGACCAGAAAGTACTGATGGCTGAAGAAAACAAAAGCAAATTGACTGATTCAGAATCAGAATTAGAAAAATCTACCAGCTCATCCAGTGAGAGTGAAGAGGAAGAAGTTCATTGTTTAATGGCCAACGATGACTGTGAGGTAACTGATTCTAATCTCTCTGAATTTACACATAATGAACTCACTAATGCATTGCAGGACATGATTAATGAGTATCAGATGTTGTATGAATCCTTCGAGAATTATAAGATCGAACAACCAATCCCAACAGAACAGCAAAACAACAAACTTGATTGTGAACAATCAAATGAGTTGAGAAGCTTAAGGGAAAAACGTAAATCGACTCGAGAAAGAAAGGGATAAAGCGACATATGCACACCAGAAACTCATTAAGCTGGTTAGCACATGGAATGCATCTACCGCCAAAAAAGATGAGATGCTTGAGTCGATAAGGCTTGCTGGTGATCTTATCGGTATAGGCTACTCTAACAATGATAGTAACTCATCTGGCATCAAATCTCAACTGTGTCTATAAAGGAACAAGATTCAAACAATGAATTTTGTAAGATCAAGCACAGGATATGAACCAAGTGAGTTGGTTAAGGAACCTGTTGAGCCAATACTCATCAAGGAACGGGCATCACACAAAGGTATCGATTATGTTGAGCCAAAAGAGAACTCTAGACCGGGGCAAAAGTTTAGAAATAAACATAATCCCACAGGTCAGGCCACTCGAGAGGTAAAATCCAACTGGTACTATAATTGTATGCCTGTCTTATAAGAGGTATATGCTTCCCAACAGAAACCAAAAACCTAAACAACATGCATACACTCACTATAACATCTTCATCACTTAATGCACACACGTTTCAGGACACACACAGACCCAAACAATTCAGGGTTATACAAGTGTGGGTCCCGAAAGGACTAATCATGTCTGGGCCCAAGTAGGATTGGTACCAATCATATTATCGCTTTAATTGCAGAAATCTAGAATCCATCAAGTTCGGAGCTCAGAGTGGTTTCTGGACAGTGGATGTTCTAGACACATGACAGGGAATGCGTGCTTATTGTCTGAATTGGTTGACACCACCGGACCGAGAATAACTTTTGGAGACAACGCGAAAGGTAGAACCGTGGGTAAGGGTAAGATTATCTACGGTAACATTATTATTAAAGATATTCTGTTTGTTGAAAATTTATGTTATAACTTGATTAGCATCAGTCAACTCTGTGACAATGGTCACTCTGTAGAATTCAATCAGCACTCATGTACAATCAGATCTACTGATGGCAGTGCATTGCTTGTAGGAAGAAGGCATGAGAACACATATAAGATTGATTGGAACCTTAATCAGCCTTCCTCTTCTACTTGCTTTGCTGCCTTGAATATTTCCAAACTGGATTTGGCACAAACGATTGAGTCACTTAAACTTTAAAACTATTGCCAGTCTGCGTAAACTTGATCTAGTCGCTGGACTGCCTCAAATAGAGTTCTCAAAAGACAAGATCTGCGCAGCATGCCAACTTGGTAAGCAAATCGGATCCTCCTTTAAGAACAAAGGGAGTAAATCTTCTTCTCGGTGCCTAGAGTTGCTGCATATGGATCTTTTCGGTCCTATACAAGTACAAGTCTAGGGGGAATGAAGTATACCCTAGTGTTAATCGACGATTATTCTCGTTTTATGTGGGTCTTATTTCTATGTGGCAAAGATCAGGCTACTCCAAAGCTGATCAAACTACTGAAAAGACTCCAAATGAGAAATCGCGTGGGATAGACAGAATTCATAGTGATAAAGGTACCGAGTTTACCAATCAATCACTTGAATCATATCTAGATGACCTTGGTATTAAGGACGAATACTCTGCTGCAAGAACCCCACAGCAAAATGGAGTTGCTGAGCGTAGGAACCGCACTTTGAAAGAAGCTGCGCGAACTATGCTTGCAAAATCAGATATTTCGCAGAGATTTTGGGCAGAAGCTGTCAACACAGCATATTATACGCAGAACAGATCGATGATTAATAAGGGAGCAAATAAAACCCCTTATGAGATCTGGAATGGCAGTAAGCCAAATATTTCTTATTTCCATGTGTTTGGTTGCAAATGTTTTATTCACAACAATGGAAAGACTCATCTCACCGCTTTTGATGCCAATCTAATGTTGGAATATTTCTTGGATATTCTACAGTTAGTAAAGCTTTCATAGTATTTAATAACAGAACACTTACTGTAGAAGAATCTGTGCATATAAAATTTGATGAATCTGCTAATTGTACTGTATCTGATCTACAAATCAACAACTTGAGCAATCGACTGGAAAACACTTATATAGATGAAAATGTTGATGATGAGATAGATTAGAGAAGCAGAATTGGCTGCTATTTAGAACCAGAAGTTCCTGAAGCACAAGCAGAGGAGTCTGCTGGTCCACAAGCACTGCACCCAGCTGACAATGACGACGTTATACACACCCCTGCTGCAGTAGATGGAACTAACGAAAAAGATGCATCAATCAAATCTTCTTAGCTACCCACTCATATTCATCCAAATGAAGAAATCAACCCTCTTGGACCTCCGCTCCGGTGGATGAAGGATCATCCTCCCGGGCAGGTCATAGGTAACCCTGTTGCTCCTATACGCACCAGATGACAGATGATTAATGAATTTCTTCATACTGCATTCATATCTCACATAGTACCCAAAAAGATTGATGATGCTATGTTAGACCCAAGCTGGGTAGAAGCAATGCAGGAAGAATTAAATCAATTTGAGCTAAACAAAGTATGGTACTTAGTACCACGACCACAACATCACACTATAATAGGTACCAAATGGGTATTTCGGAATAAATTAGATGAAAATGGTGTAGTCATCAGAAATAAAGCAAGATTAGTTGCACAGGGCTACAGACAGGAAGAAGGCATTGATTTCGATTAAACCTTTGCTCCTGTAGCTCGATTAGAAGCAATCAACATATTTCTTGCATTTGCTGCTTTTAAAGACTTTGAAGTCTATCAGATGGATGTTAAGAGTGTGTTTCTTAACGGCAAACTAACGGCGAACTCCAGGAAGAAGTTTATGTTGAGCAACCTCATGGATTTGAAAGCCATCAGCAGCCTTACCAAATGTTTTTTTCGAAATAAATTAGAAGAAAATGGTGTAGTCATCAGAAATAAAGCAAGATTAGTTGCACAGGGCTACAGACAGGAAGAAGGCATTGATTTCGATTAAACATTTGCTCCTGTAGCTCGATTAGAAGCAATCCGCATATTTCATGCATTTGCTGCTTTTAAAGACTTTAAAGTCTATCAGATGAATGTTAAGAGTGTGTTTCTTAACGGCAAACTCCAGGAAGAAGTTTATGTTGAGCAACCTCTTGGATTTGAAAGCCATCAGTCTGTTGTTTGTCTAAACAAAGCTTTGTATGGTCTAAAGCAAGCTCCCCGTGCATGGTACGAAACTCTGTCAAAATATTTGACTGAGCATAACTTTACCATTGGCACTGTGGAGAAGACCCTATTCAAATTCACAAAGGGTGACCATACTCTGCTAGTTCAAATTTATGTTGATGACATTATTTTCGGCAGTACTAACTCAAAACTTTGCGAAAGATTTTCTAAAATAATGCAGGATCAATTTGATATGAGCATGATGGGAGAATTATCATTTTTCTTAGGATTGCAAGTCAAGCAATCCAGTGACGGAATTCTGATAACTCAGTCTAAATATACCAAGAAAATGTTGAAGAAGTATGGGATGAGTACAAGTTCAGCAGCTACCACTCCAATGAGCTCATCTGCAAAACTCGACTTGGATAATTCAGGAATACCAGTCGAAGTAACAATGTATCGCGGTATTATCGGATCCTTACTTTACTTGACAGCCAGCCGACCAGACATCATGATTGCATTCTGTATGTGCGCTCGGTTCCAAGCAAATCCCAAGCAATCACACTTCACGGCTGTCAAAAGGATTCTCAAATATCTGAAAGGCACTGAGAATGTCGGTCTATGGTATCCAAGAGATTCAACGTTTAATCTGATTGGATATCAGATGCTGACTACGCGGGATACAAAATTGATAGAAAAAGTACCAGTGGATATTGTCAATTTCTTGGAGATAGATTAATCACATGGGGTTGCAAGAAGCAGACATCCATAGCAACGTCTACTGCAGAGGCAGAGTACCTTGCTGCTGGAAGCTGCTGTGCTCAACTACTCTGGATTCAACAACAACTGCGAGATTATGGAATTGAATCCACTGAGGCACCAATATTTTGTGATAATACGTCTGCCATAGCCAACACATACAACCCGGTTCTTCATACTCGCACCAAGCATATTGACATTCGTCATCATTTCATTAGAGATCACGTTATGAAGAAAGAGATTCGGCTAGAGTACATATCCACCGAACAACAAGCAACAGACATCTTCAAAAAACCCCTACCGGACGCTAAGTTCTATTATTTTCGAAATATTCTTGGATTAATTGAAATAAACCCTTGATTACTATTATTTAAGTATGATGAATTCAGGGGGAATTACTTAGTAGAAATTGCATGAATTAAGGGGGAATTTCTGTTAGAATTTTTGTTGGTTATCTAAGCTCAGCTGGTAAAACAATAGCCTGCTGCAGTAGATGTTTCCTTACCAGTAGAAATCTACATACTAGTAGATGTTCCCTTACCAGTCGGACTCTACATACCAGCAGACTTAACCAAGTATGATTTGCCAAAAATAACCTCTGATAACTATTAACCTACTGGAACGTCGGAATTCAAATTTACTTTTATATAAAAATAAATTATTTCAATCCCGCCCAAATCTTGTCCTTTTATCTATTTTTTAAAAAATTTTAAATCGTTAGATGACCGCCACGTATCCATATGTTCGCTCATCTACAGTACGACGTTACGTCTACTCATTCTTTCACCGCCTTTAACATTCTCTCTTTTCTCTTACTCGTATCTTTTCCAAATTTACTGCGTTAACTTTCTCCCCGGAAACTCTTACTCTGCAGGACAATTGATTCTCTGTATCTACACCAAAATGTCGAAGAATACCCAGCCCAGTTTCATCACAAATGTTATTCACGTGGATTTTCATTCAATCTCCACCAACTCTGATGAAGATACCAAAGAAGTTTTTAACAAACTGGATACTTCTGGACTTCTGGTGATCCTCAGTCAAGCTCCTACATTCTACAAAGAAGCTCTCCACGAATTCTTCACCACTGCCAAAGTTGTAGACGACTCCGTGGTGGCCTCCATCTTTGGTCAACTTATTACCATTACTCAACTGGACTTCGCCACCCACCTATCCCTCTACTGGACTCACAGACTTCTCCACTGTTCCAATGGATATTCGGGAGAAATGCACACCATCTTCTCAGACTCTGACGCTCGTCTACGACGTCCTCCGTTTAAAAAGATTTTAATGAAGAGTCATTTCTGCCAACTGGCTGATGTCATTTCCAAAGGTCTCCTATGCAAAGCTGGTTCCTTTGATGCCATCACCCTTGAGAAGTTTGATGTCATGAGTGCCATTATCAAAGGGTTAGACGTCAACTGGTCGGTTGTTCTGTTTCAGGTTCTTACTGGACTAGTCACATCATGGAAGGGTCAATCGGGTTTTGCTCTCCCTCTCAGTCGTATCTTTGACAGTAAACACATTAAGGTGGGAGCTTTATCCACTCTTCATCCAGAAAGACTTGTCACTGCCAAATACCTTCAGATTCATCGTCAACGGATTGGTAGGGAAGTTGGTCTGGCGAAGCGACGAACAACTCAAGTTTCAGAACAGACAATATCCGAGTTCGCTGAGTCATCTCCTCCTAAAAAGCCCAGGACCAGAAAAGTGGCTCCTCCTGTCCACAAGAAGCTAGTTACTGCTTCTACCTCAACTGCCGCTGATACCATCTCTACTGCAGCTCCGGCAGCAGTTACCACCACTTATAGGGAGCCAAGTCCCGTAAATCCTCCACCAGAGGAACCAACTGCATCAGCTGCCTCTTTGGCCATGGTACTCACTGCACTAGTCGCTCCAACTGACCACTCCTCCAAACTGGTGAGCTCAAAACCAGCACCTGGCTCTATCAACTTTCGGAAACCAAAGTCTACTTGTCCTTGATGTCATCCTAAGGACACCACCACCGGAAAGGGCAAAGCAGTTATGGGACCAGTGTCCACCCCAGTAGCATTTGAAATTCAAATGGTCATGGATGAAGTAGAAGCCAAACTGAAATCGCAGCTTGAAATATTGACCGATTGGTAAAGGCACGTCTAAAAATTTGCTTCGATGACTTCACTCCCAATCTTGAACAAGCACGGGAAGATGAGAACCACATCCAGGCCTATCTTCAGATCACTGACACTGAAAAGAGTTTGAAGCTTCGTGATCTCTTCCGCATGATGAATTATGTGGGAGAACTTCAAGCTCTTGTTCATTCAAGGCTTTAGCAGTTCAACATTGACTTTGGAACAGCAAATCACCATCGGGCTGCTCTAAATGCACTAGGACCCAAGCTGGATATGGCTGAGCATTCGCTTCATGATCTTCGAATATCAACAGGTCTACACTCTTGCTCTGCCTTATCAAGAGATGAAAGTTCAGCTCCTAATGACTTGGAGATAGCTCATACCGCTGACCCGCTTCTCTCCTCTGTTCCAAGTCCTATCAGTGATCAACCGCTACAAGTGCTGGATATTGATCATACAAATGTTGACACAATCATTCAGACTGTGGTTCATCAAGTTACCATCTCCTCAGGTAATGATGAACATAGCGAGTCCTCATCACACTCTGCTGATCACACTCAGTCCTCTGCAGCTGCGCTGGAACACGCTGCTACTGGCATGGATGCCATTGACATAGTCACACCTACTGAACCACCCACCGAAGCCACTGCTATGTTGACCACTGCTGATATTGAGGGTCCTCCCGGCGTTATCACCACCAATGCCGAGACTCAAACGGATGCCCTGGATCAATCCTTGGCACATGATCCTCCTGAGGACTTCTTCGATTTTTCAACTCACATTCCTCTTGAAGGACCACCCAGTATTGCTGATCAACTGGGGCATCTGTCCAACGTTATCTCTGAACTGGCTAGTGATGTCAATAAGCTAAAGCAGGAAGAACGCACTTCTAGTCTTATCCTTGGGAGCCACCAGCAGCACACTGACTCCCAATTTCAGCAAGTCTATCGGGATCTCAGTAATCTGACGACTACAGTAACCATGCTCCAAACCTTTGTTGTGGATGCTTTTGCTGATTCCTTCTCTCGGATTGGGCAGGCTCGTCTTCAGATTACTCAGCAGAATGAATCTCTTCATACTGCCACCTCACTGGCACTTGAAGATAAAATTGAGGACGCGAAGAAAGCACTATCCGATCAATTGGCTACAGGCAGCCTTTGCTTGACAGATTAAAATTTGAGCAACAGTCTATCAATTGCTCCTCAAACTACTAGACGCCTACCAGAGTCCAGCAGACCTGCTCTTTTGAACCAACAAGAACCGAATCCAGCTCAACGATCATCTGCTGCAGCTGAAGCATCCAGTCGGTCAAGACCTCCCTCCCAGCAACGGTCCCACGGTCCCCGACAACCTCATGCTGACACTCCCCCTTCCACCCATGACTACTCCCAACATTGGTTAGGGAGAAAACAGTAACTTTTTTTGTCCTTTTATGTTTAAACTATTATTTGTTTATTATCAATATTCATGATTCTGTCAATTCTTATGTATTTTTATCTGCACTCTTTTACGCATGACATGACATTTCATACTGCAACTTGCAAGTTTTCACTATAAATAGCATGCTAGTTCTCTACCTAAACTCATCAATCATGCTATGCTTAACTGAGATTCTTACTAGTCTTGCAACTTATTCTGCAACATATTCATTGGTTCATTACTTATCTAAATCAACCCTCCATGGGTTGATTACTTATCTAACCCACATTTGCTAGCTCTAGCTTCCTGGACCAGTCCTGGTGTTCTCCACCAGCCTGGAAATTGAACAGCGGATGCTTGGGTGCTGATGACAAAAAGGGGGAAGACAGATAATTTTCATTAAGGACAGAGACCTTGATAAATGAACAGAGGACTACTTTGAAGATAAAGTTGGTTTTCTAGGTTTTCTTTTGTTCTAAGCCTCTCTGTATGCAATTTCCGTCCCCCTCCCTTTGTCAACAACCCTGAAAGCTGGCTCGGATCATTTTATACTGGCTATGTTTCTCCATTTGGATAAATTGCAGAAATAGGTTTGCTGAAAGATTTGTAAGATGTACTCTTTGCTGAAAGATTTGTAAGATGCACTATTTAATCAGAATTCATTTTATATAAAAATGACATTCTTTCATATACTAGTTTGATTACTACTTGTAATCTGCTTATCTATCTAACAAATTGCAAGTCTACGTTGTTTTGTTTCTAATTCTTAACAGAAGTTGTTCAATATAATCAAGCAAGAGTCTCCAGTACTAAGTTTTGTCATCACCAAAAAGGGGGAAATTGTTGGGAAAACATTTCTAAGTTTTGGTGATTACAAGACATCTACTGGATGAACATCTACTGGATGGACATCTATTGGATAAACATCTACCGGATGGACATCTACTGGACAAACATCTATGTATAACTACTTGACAAACATCGAACAAAGACATCTACTGAGTACAAAAGAATGAACGATCATTTGAAAGAAGAAAGCCAGCAGACGTCTAACTATCCAGTAAGAGCACAAAGCAACAAGACAAAACAAGTACAACATATTCTGACAAAGGTACAACAGAGCGCCGCACCTTGCTATATCTCCGCCACCATTAGCGTTAGAATAAAAGAGCTGTTGCTCAACAAAATAGGAAAGAAGACAATCCGAATTTGGAATGAAGATAGAAAGTTGATCTCTTCCTAATACAGAAACGTTGACGTTAGACCACTGAGTCTATAAATACGTCCAAGTGAAGAATGAAGAGGTTAGCGGAACCATCTGATCAAACAAAAGAAAAACATCAACGTCAAAGCAAATCATCTCATTGATATTCTCTGAAGGTTCAGCAATAGCAGAAAAGAGCTACTACCGTAATCTTGAAAGATTAACTACAACTGAGTCTGCTGCTCAAAGAACACTCGAAGCTAAACAGTTTATATCTTGTGTGAGTGTCATAGAATTCATTGTAAACAAATTAGGAATTTGTGATTGCTAGGAGTTTAGGCCAAGCTGTGTGAGTGCCTAAGTAGGTTGTCTACTGAAATTGTAAACCAAAGTCTTCTAGTGTAACCTTCCTGCAAATGAAGAATGAGAGACGTAGAAGCGTTGTGCTTCGAACATCCAGAACTAATACTTGTGTCATTCATTTACTGCAATTTACCATTCAGTTATTGCTACTCACAAGTCCAGCAGACGTCTTCCGCACTATAATTAGTGTCTGCTGACTTGCAATATATTGAGAAGTTACTGCAGTACTTAACAGTCTGCAGCAAACCGAGTAAAATTGTGATACCCGGGGATTAATGGTGTTAATCCTTATGTGGTAATGATCCTTAATGGATTTTATTTGTGGCAATTATGAATTAATTGCGATTTCTAGACTCTCGGGGATTTTAAATCCGATAATTGGAGTCGTTGGGTCCGAAGGATGAGATTGTATTCTCATCGTGGTGATAACCTTGGAATTTGGACCTTGGTGGGATTTGGGGTCCGGAGTATTTTGTACTGGGGCTGGTAATAGGAATTGAGGTTAGAGAGATGATTTTTGAAAACAGATGATATTTAATGAATCATGATGTATTTGTGGAGGTAATGATATTTTCGAGTTTTGGTACTATATATACCAATAGGACTCGGTATTCCGTCATTTGGCACGGAACGCCTCTCTCTCTCCCCTCTGTCTACGTCTCACATCTCCCTTTTCACCTCTTCTTTCCTCTTGGAGGAAAATGGTTAGTAGCTTGGCTCGGGAGCCGGATTTCTCGGAGATAATAAGGTATTGATCTTCCCATCATTCTTATCTTCGATTTGATAGTAGTATGGTGGGTTTTGGTTGTGTATTTTGTTTGGTTTGGAAATTGGGGGTTTTTGTTAAAAATTCAAAGTTGAGTTTTTAGTGTTTTTATTGGCTTTAAATGGAGTATTGGTGGTGATATAGGTGTATGGGGTGGTGGTTTTGAGTTTGGGTGTGAAAAACCCCATTAAAGCTCGAGTTTTTTGAAATATTACAGGTCCCGATCAATCGCGGATGGTCCCCGATCGATCACGACATAAATCTGGAAAATGGGTGACGATGAACAGTACCCGCGATCGATCGCGAGATATCACCGATCGATCGCGAAGAACCAGAAACTTTTGGTGATCGATCGGCATATGCGGCGACCGATCGCTGATGTTTTATTTTCGGACAGTGAGTTATGGCGATCGATCGCGCCTGATGGGCGATCGATCGCGGCCCTGTTTGACTTGGTTTTTGTGGAATTTTGGAAAATGTCGGGATTTTGGAATCGAGGTTTAATTCGCCCATTTCCGGGGCAATGTCTACATTCCACTGGGAAATGCTATACTTTTGAATGGTTTGGTTGGAACCAAAGTTTAATAAAACGGAATTCTCAGTTGAGTTTTTTGGCTATCTTTTAAACATACAAAATTGAATATTTTGGTTATTATGCATGCTTAGCCGGGAGGTTTTTATTTTGGTCATCGTCATGGATGGACGATGGGCTTGGAAGTTGTGAACGTGCTTGGGCACGTGATTGCATGCCTATGTTTAATTGGGAGTTATTTGCATGTTAGCACTTAACCCATCGGGTCGTGGGACTCAGGCGAGGTCGAACGCGAGCTACGGAACTATAAGGTACGTATAACGTACGAGCATAGCCTGTTATAATATTGCAACTGTGAAATGCATGGTATGTGGTAATTCACAATAATGGATGTTGAAATGCATGGTTTATAGTACTTGTAATAAATGGGTTGTGAAAAGTATAGTATATGGTAATTGCTATAAATGGAAATACGTTTGGAATTATATGGTGCCGCTTTCGAGCGAGCAATGATTGGGATGTCGTCGCCGTTGAGCTACCATCGGCTTTAACACCGCTATTGTTGAGCGAGTGTGGGGTTAAAATACCGCTATTGTAGAGCGAGACATGGTATGGAACTATGAAACAATTGGCTAGATACATGTGATATATATGGCACCCTATTTGATGATTTAAACCATAGTTGATTATGGAACTGGTATAATAGAAAGGGCATTAGTTAATCTATGTGGCGATTAACTGGCTTTGGGAATTTGATGAGTTTGGTTGTTTTGAGAACATGGACAATACAGGGGATCCCGGATGAGGATGATACATCCAGGGAGTATCATTTAAATTCATGGCATTTACATTCTGTAAATTATGAACTGCAATATTATGATTATTGGTATGCTCACCCCGTGTGGGGGCTGTCTCTGTTGGGACAGGTGATACAGGTGCAGCAGCAGTCTTGGAGTTGAGCTTGGACTGTTGACTGAGGTACTTCCACGATCGAGGTACCGGAGCTGGTTGAATAAGTACATAGATCAAGCTGTGCTTGGGAGGTGCTTCCAGGATTGAAGTACCAGTCGTGGTATCTGGTAGATTATTTTTATACATTAGATACACGCTCATTCATTGGGTGCTCTCATGTGAGTACGTCTTTACGTGTATATGGGATGTATAAATGGGCAATGGTTTCCTCTCTTTATTTATTGTATGCATGCAATTAAATACGAAATTGCTAAATGAACTGAGAGTATGTTAGTGTATTATTAGGGTGCATACTATGAAAGTGGTTTTGGTTGGGGAAGTTGAACATTTTGGGGTTCTAATGCACGAAAGTTTATAAATGGTATATGATGATATCTTTGCATGTGGTTCCTCCCCATGATAATATGATTATATGCACTAATGGTATGGATTAATACACTAATAACGGGTTAAGGGCTCGGGGGTCCTTACATAGTGGTATCAGAGCCAGGTTAGCTCTTTGGGGCTGTTGAGGGCCTAGGAACATGTTAATGGGAATGAGAAGCACATACTTATGCATGATGGTAGTTAGTGCTGTGTGGCACAGCTATATTGCTTATGTGCGTTTATGATATGTGTTCATAATTGGAATATGTTGTTGCCAACCATGGTGGTTGCAGGGTCATATGAGACATGGATTATGCATTAAAGTTGCATATATATATCGGAGTGATGATTTTAATGCTTTGCCGCTAAATGTTGAAGCGATGGTAAAATTTCGCATGTCACATTTGAAGCGAGGTGCATTAGAATACACTCATGGCGATATTTATTGAGCTATGGGTTATGCATTGTGGTTGCATACATGGCGTAGCGATGTGAATACTTGGTGTAGCGATGTGAATACTTGCCGCTGTCATACCGTAGCGATGAGAGAATATTTGCCGCTGATATGAAGCAAAGAACACGGCCGCTGTCATATCATAGCGAGTGATATTATTTTCCGCTGGTATTGTCGAAGCGAGGGGTATTTCCGCTGTCATGATAAACTGAGGAGTAGTGGCGCCGCTTGACTACCACCGCGATGAAGAATATTTGTCGCTTAAGCGAGGGATATTATACCGCTAATATGGCGTAGCGATGAGCTTTCCGCTGTCATATGATAGCGACGGAGGATATTTACCGCTTAAGCGAGGGATATTATGCAGCTGGTATGTCGAAGCGAAGTAGCGAAGAGGGATATTTGCCGCTTCTTAGCGAGGGATATCATGACGTTATTCTATTGGCGATGGTTCAAGCTACCGGGTATTCATAGCGATGGTTTATTCCGTTATTCTATTGGCAATGGTTCATGCCGCCGGGTATTCATAGCGATGGTTTATTTCGCTATTCTATTGGCGATGGTTTATTCCGCTATTCTATTGGCGATGGTTCATGCCACCGGGTATTCATAGCGATGGTTTATTCCGCTACATCTATTGGTGATGGTTCACACCGCCGGGTATTACATAGCGACGGGTCATTCCACTACATCTATGGCGATGGTTCATGCCGCCAGGAATCATATAGCGATGGTACATTCCGCTAAATCTATGGTGATGGTTCATATCGCCGAATATCTATAGCGATGTTTTATGCCGCTGACTCTATGGCGAGGGATCATGCCGCTGATTCTATAGCGATGGGTTATACCGCTATGTGCGTAGCACTGGATTATACCACCTACGAGCAATGGATGCTGCTTGTGTACCACTGGTGGATGATGGATATAGGTATGCCGCTATCTTGATAGCGATGAGGTATGGCATATTACTGTGTTAGCATTATTGTAAATACCATGTACTGTTATATACCGTCATGTATTTGACGATGAGTCGTGTATCGACATATA
This sequence comes from Haberlea rhodopensis, assembly GCA_907163345.1. Classification (NCBI taxonomy): domain Eukaryota; kingdom Viridiplantae; phylum Streptophyta; class Magnoliopsida; order Lamiales; family Gesneriaceae; genus Haberlea; species Haberlea rhodopensis. Next base: position 112,204 of record CAJQUN010000042.1, read on the forward strand.
CCGTCATGTGTTTGACGGTGAGATTTTGGATGTCATATGTTGGCATATACCGTCACAGGATGACGATGACATAACGATGTTCTATGAAGACGTATAGCATCGTTTTGGTGAATAATACATTTATGTATATGTATTTAGTCGTATGGTTTGAGTGCCAATGGCGAGCACATGGTAGTGCCTGGGTCACTAGTTGGCGAGATCATTATGCCTAGCAGGTCGCTCGATGAATTATTGGGTGCGCGGTACAGGAAGTGTACCGCAGCACATATTTGAGGTGAATATTTTACGAGTAGTGGTACCTTTGGGTATACTCGTTGGAATGGCTATGGCCAAGTGATTGGTAGAAGGAGTAGTTGTTGCGGAAACTACTTGCTTATGCCGATGTGACATGTGGTAGACATGATCACACCCACCCCTGAGGGAGTGGAATAAATCCTACGGAATTAGGATTGCTTTGTGGTTGAGGAAGGACACCGGGGTGTCCTTTGTGCATTGGTATTAGAGAAATATTGGGTGATGACCCACTACTCTAATGGTTATTACAGAATGTTGTACCGGGGTGGAACGTATGATACGTTGGTAGGCTGGGTATAGGCCTGTGGAGGCAGCATTTTGCTAGCCAGGTATTGTAGTAGTGTCATAGTGTGCTTGTTATGACAATTATACTGCACGTTGGGACCGAGTTCGGTGAATCGTATGATGATACGATGAGGACTTATGGTAGACTCTTGTAGTCTCTATGTGGCATGACGATTGAGGCAGTGAATACCTCACGGGGACGTTTATATGTCAATGTTAAGGACTTGTTCTGGGACAGCTCAATTTTGTTGGGAGTACCAACGTGAGTGTCGACAAGTCGTTAGTAGCTCTGGTTGAGCATCTTTGCATGTGGAATGCAACGTGAGTCATAATTGGATTGTGAGATATAGCTAGTAGGGCCACACTACTATATTGATTTTATTCTCTTAGAGAGATTTGGATTGTACTGTCACGGAGACAGCTGGTATTGGTTGAGGGTTGTTTGTGAATCAACCGGGGGAAAGCCCTACTAGTGTTGGACTAGGTAATGACTTCGTACTTCCAGTGAGACGTTCGAGGAGACGTCTCCGGGGTATTGCTCAAGATTGTGAAGTACTATGGCATTAGTACAGAGCATCTTTAGTTTGAGTATGCATGGCGTATACGGGCTTCGATTTGGTGATAGTGGTTTGATGCACTATTCCGAACCAGTTGCATATTTTGGTTCTGGGATATGTTTTGGGCATAAATATATCTGGGTTTTCCGAACGACGGTTCGTGGTTGGAGGGTCATGAATCCATGACGTTTTTCCTTGTGAGGAAGGTAGTATTGTTATACCTACCAATGTGAATCTTTTGGGAAATTCGTTGTATCGGTTTACGTGGTGTTGATGTTGAAATCACACCCTTTGGTTTGGTACGTCAACCCTCATTCTCCGTGGAGTGAGAATAATCGAGGATTGACAGTTGGTTTTGAGACTTTGGGTATGATTGGAGATACCCGAGTCTACTGCATTGAGTATCCAGGTTGGCTTGGTACTTAGACATATATACAAGTGTGTGTATACGGATGCCAGCTTTTATTTAATCCTCGTCGAGCATCGGGTCAGTATGCTTGGATGAGTGAATCTCCGGTGTGAGATTGTAGCACTTTGAGATTGGTAATCTCGATGGCACGATGTTTTCTGATGAATGATCGTGAAGATTGGTTGACTTCCTCCGAGGAGGAATTGTAGTACCTTGGGATCTTGGAAATTCATTTCTGGATAATTCGATAGCCTCCCTGTTTTAGGATTGTTGAATCCTAGGATAAACAAGGGATGGCCAGGATTTAGATTGGTTAACTGTCGTGGTTGACGCGTGTGGCGGGAATGCAATTGATTGTTCTTGCATGTCCTTTCGGGAATTTGAGACCTTGTGGAGTCTCGATAGTGTGTTTGGGACCAAGATGTGATTTCTTGGAGCACACGGAAGTAGACATATTTGGAGATGTGTTTTGTGTGAGCAGTGACCGTGTAGTTGCCCAATCCGTGTTGCAGTGTAGTGCAACTACTCCTATTGATGGAGATGGATTTGGAAAGTGGAAACCGGATGTAGTCCAGGTACGCTGTTGTGTACCGATGGTTTCTTTGATAACGATGTGTGTTTAACATCGTTGGCTACGTCATAGAGATATCATGGGGCGATATCTATATTGGAATCACGAAGGATTCGTTTGATTTGCAATTATGTTTGGCTGACTGCTTTTGGAGATGGTTAGCATCGGGGAATGCCGATGTCTTCCGTGGATTTGGGTCGGTTGGAGAGGTTACTCCACTCCAGGTTTGGTGCGAGATCGGTATCCTCGCGGTTGGTGTGTTGTTCATGTTATGTTCATGATTCGACATTGTGGATCCGGTTGGATTGCGTGTTCTCGGCGTTACGTGGAGTACGCCGTGCAAATTTTGAGGACGAAATTCTATTAGTGGGGGATAATTGTGATACTCGGGGATTAATGGTGTTAATCCCGGTGTGGTAACTCCTTAATGGATTTTATTTGAGGCAATTATGAATTAATTGCGGTTTCTAGACTCTCGGGGATATTAAATCTGATAATTGGAGTCGTTGGGTCCGAAGGATGAGATGTATTCTCATCGTGGTGATAACCTTGGAATTTGGATCTTGGTGGGATTTGGGGTCCGGAGTACATTGTACTGGGGCTGGTAATAGGAATTGAGGTTAGAGGGATGATTTTTGAAAACAGATGATATTTATGAATCATGATGTATTTGTGGAGGTAATGGTATTTTCGAGTTTTTGTACTATATATACCAAGAGGACTCGGTATTCCGTTATTTGGCACGGAACGCCTCTCTCTCTCCCCTCTCTCTACGCCTCACATCTCCCCTTTCCCCTCTTCTTTCCTCTTGGAGGAAAATGGTTAGTAGCTTGGCTCGGGAGCCGGATTTCTCGGAGATAATAAGGTATTGATCTTCCCCTCGTTCTTATCTTCGATTTGATAGTAGTATGGTGGGTTTTGGTTGTGTATTTTTTTTGGTTTGGAAATTGGGGGTTTTTGTTAAAAATTTAAAGTTGAGTTTTTAGTGTTTTTATTGGCTTTAAATGGAGTATTCGTGGTGGTATAGGTGTATGTGGTGTTGGTTTTGAGTTTGGGTGTGAAAAACCCCATTAAAGCTCGAGTTTTTCGAAATATTACAGGTCCCGATCGATCACGGATAGGCCCCGATCGATCGCGACATAAATCTTGAAAATTGGTGACGATGAACAGTACCCACGATCGATCGCGAGATATCACCGGTCGATCGTGAGGAACCAGAAACTTTTGGCGATCAATCGGCATATGCGGCGATCGATCGCGGATGTTTTATTTTCGGACAGTGGGTTATGGCGATCGATCGCGCCTGATGGGCGACCGATCGTGGCCCTGTTTGACTTGGTTTTTGCGGAATTTTGGAAAATGTCGGGATCTTGAAATCGAGGTTTAATTTGCCCATTTCTGGGGCAATGTCTACATTCCACTGGGAATGCTATACTTTTAAATGGTTTGGTTGGAACCAAAGTTTAATAAAACGGAATTCTCGGTTGAGTTTTTGGGCTATCTTTTAAACAAAGAAAATGGAATATTTTGGGTATTATGCATGCTTAGCCGGGAGGTTTTTATTTTGGTAATCGTCATAGATGGACGATGGCTTGGAAGTTGTGAACGTGCTTGGGCACGTGATTGCATGCCTATGTTTAATTGGGAGTTAATTGCATGTTAGCACTTAACCCATCGATCGTGGGACTCAGGCGAGGTCGGACTCGAGCATAGCCTGTTATAATATTGCAACTGTGAAATGCATGGTATGTGGTAATTCTCAATAATGGACATTGAAATGCATGGTTTATAGTACTTGTAATAAATGGGTTGTGAAAAGTATAGTATATGGTAATTGCTATAAATGGAAATACGTTTGCAATTATATGGTGCCGCTTTCGAGCAAGCAATGATTGGATGTCGTCGCCGTTGAGCGACTATCGGCTATAACGCCGCTATTGTTGAGCGGGTGTGGGGTTAAAATGCCGCTATTGTAGAGCGAGCCATGGTATGGAACTATAAAACAATTGGCTAGATACATGTGATATATATGGCACCCTATTTGATGATTTAAACCATAGTTGATTATGGAACTGGTATAATAGAAAGGGCATTAGTTAATCTATGTGGCGATTAACTGGCTTTGGGAATTTGATGAGTTTGGTTGTTTTAAGAACAGGGACAATACAGGGGATCCCGTATGAGGATGATACCATCCAGGGAGTATCATTTAAATTCATGGCATTTACATTCTGTAAATTATGAACTGCAATATTATGATTATTGGTATGCTCACCCCGTGTGGGGGCTGTCTCTGTTGGGACAAGTGATATAGGTGCAGCAGCAGTCTTGGAGTTTAGCTTGGACTGTTGACTGAGGTACTTTCAGGATCGAGGTACCGGAGCTGGTTGAATAAGTACATAGATCGAGCTGTGCTTGGGAGGTTTTTCCAGGATTGAAGTACCAGTCGTGGTATCTGGTAGATTATTTTTATACATTAGATACACGCTCATTCATTGGGTGCTCTCATGTGAGTACGTCTTTACGTGTATATGGGATGTATAAATGGGCAATGGTTTCCTCTCTTCATTTATTGTATGCATGCAATTAAATACGAATGAACTGAGAATATGTTAGTGTATTATTAGGGTGCATACTATGAAAGTGGTTTTGGTTGGGGAAGTTGAACATTTTGGGGTTCTAATGCAAGAAATTTTATCAATGGTATATGATGATATCTTTGTTTGTGGTTCCTCCCCATGATAATATGATTATATGCACTAATGGTATGGATTAATACACTAATAACGGGTTAAGGGCACGGGGGTCCTTACGAAATAGAAATTGAATCTAGTATTTATTCAATACCCCTTCTAAACACTACCCCGATCCTAACAGACCTCAACTCCTAATCTCGTCATTAGTGCATTTGTCATCGTCATTAGTGCATACATTTATAACATGGAAATTCTCATGTTCATGCTTGGTAATTATGGTATGACTTCTATAACATTTTTCACTAGAATTCCCCGACAAGACTACGATTCACAGATGTATACACTTCATAATGCACTATACATGTTCTCAATTTATATGCAATTTTTGTCTCAAATAAATTGCATGCAATGCTCAAATGAAAAGAGAAATCTCAAAACATTTATTCAAACCATATACATATATTACGATGCTCACAGACGAGTATTGAACATATAAATGTGTATCTACCTGTATAAAACACATTACTTTATACCTATACTGGTACCTCGCTCCTAGGAACATCCTCATTCAATAGCTCGAACTTACTTCCAACACCAATGTTGTACATGTTTTACCTGTTTCAATAAAAACACCCCCCTAATAGGGTGAGCATACCCTATCACAATAACCATATACATAACAATGCTTAAAGATCAAAAGGTCATAATCTAAGTGTGATGCCCAAAATTATTTTCTGTAAATTTAAGTTAGTTAAGGTAATTTGTGATAATTACTTCAAGATGTAAATCTTTGAGCATGGTAGTTTTTAATAGGAGTAAATAATTTTGGGTAGAATTTATATTGGAATGAACACCTAAGGGGTGAAATTATAAGGTGGATGAAAAATCTAGGGACTAATTTGCAAAATGACAATAATTTATTATCATCAAACTTCACCTAAATTTCATACAAGAAAACCCCCTTCTCCCTCTTAAGAATATTGCCCCTTTCCTCTTCTTCTTGAAGAAGAGTTTGGTTTCATTACTCAACTTGATCATTTGCAAGGTTAGTGTGTGTTTAAAGTAATTTTTACATATTAATTAGTTGTAAACTTGTATTTTTGAGTTGTTTGGTTTCGGGTAATTGAGATAATTATGGTTTGAAGTTGTAGTCATTTGGAATAAGTTTGGTGTTGAGAAAATAGACAGTTTGGTTATGTTGTTGTTGAGTTTTGGGAGTAGATTATTAGTGTTTGTGTAGAACATGAGATTGAAGGGATAAAAACGGAGATTTTTTCGTGTAACAGCATCGACCGATAGGGTGAGATCGGTCAAAGGCTACAGCAAGGGGTGAAAAATTTGGCGCCTACCGATCGATCGATCGGTGGAGGCGAGCGATCGTTCGGTCGATCCAACCGATCGATCGGTCGGGTTAAACATCTCAAATTTTCATTTTTTTAAATATTGAGATGAAGTATTTTTATAATCGATCTTGATGATAGTTATGATATTTTGGAGAAGTGATGGATGAATCATCTGAACTTCTCTTGGTCCAACCAAAAGAATGTGTTGAACCCACAACCACCACCGAGATATGCTACTAGTCCCTATGTGATCAACAACCTTTACTTCATATTTTCTATACTAAAACTTGACAACCGTGCACTTGCGGATTAATCGTTCACAACCGAGATTTTATTGTTCAGAAAAGTGACGAACAATCGATCGACGAACACCGATCGATCGGTAGAAGACGAGGAAGCAAGGTGAAAATTTTCACGAGCACCGATCGATAAATTTCGTGGCCTACTGATCGATCGGGAGGTAAGTAGCGATCGATCGATAGAGGAAAAATCTTGAAAAATTTATTTTGTATTGTGATGTCAACGAACTCATTGTCCGAGGATTTAAGTAATATTTTATTATGAATTGATGCTACATCTTGATCATGGACTTGTGTTTGAGTGTGGGGCTATTTATATACATAAATGTTAATATTGATTAACTGAATATGTAGAGTCTGCTCAAGTTTAAAGATAAGAGGAAGGTAAATTAGCAGTATCTCAGACGATAATGTATGTAATTATGTAGAGCAATTATTGTATATATTGTTTATGTTTATTAATTGAGTGAAGATAACAATTGTGAATTGTATTGGAATGTCATGGGATGACATGGAACGTCACAGGTTGACGTAGAATTATTGGAATGTCACGGGATGACATGGAACGTCATGAGTTAACGTAGAATGAGTGGAATGTCACGGGATTACATGGAACTCCACGGGTAGACGTAAAATTATTGGAATGTCACAGGATGACATGGAACGTAACAGGTAGACGTAGAATTAATGAAATGTCACGGGATGACATGGAACATCGGGGTTGACGTAGAATTATTGGGACGTCACGGGATGACACGGAACGTCATGGGTTGACATTGAATTAATGTATCATTTCTTAATGAAATAGTATCACATTGTTATTGTGTATTTATTTTGGTGAATTGTGATTGTGAGAACATGAACAGTGCGGAAAAGCTTATAGTAGTTCAAATTATTCAGGGAGTACTCTTTATAGATTTTCAATAACTCTATTATGTTGCATTTTGATTTTGATATATTAATATAATCATAATTATTGTGTTGGAATATGCTCACCCTGTGGGGGGGTTGTTTCTGTTGAAACAGGTAAAACAAGCAATACTTTTTCCCTAAAAAATGTGCTCGAGTCTCAATGGGTAGCATTGCATACGGAAGCATTGCACTAGTATTGGTAGATGAGGAAGTGTGATTTATTCAAGTAGATATCATTTATTTATTCATGGCTCGTATGTGAGCACTATGAGGCATGTATATGATCTGTATAAATGTTTCAAAGTTTCCCCTTTCATTTGGTTGATTTATTTGCTTTAATTTTGAGGAGAATAAGCTTTACGAATTGAGTATTGAGGATTTGATTATGTCGTTGGTCATTGATTGAGGAGAAGTGTTATTGATAGATTGATGTTTATATTTTTACCTAGATGTCTCAATTACGGGGAAACTCTGTCGAAAACGTTTTAGAAAATATAATTTGATTTAATGACTGATTACATTCAGTGATGCTGTCAGATGTCTATGATTGTTTTTTGGGATTCACCACTGCTCTTGATAAACCAGGATGTCCTATGTATTTTTATGTATATGATTCAAAGAATCTCTGGCCAGAGTGGGTAGTGCTTGTGAAAAATGGTTTTCTCTTATACACACAGATAATCATATAATGTAATACACACGTAGTTATTGAAATAGTAACGAGCCTCGACTAACCAATGCCCTAGATAAAATTGGGACATATGAGTGAAAGAATGTACTACACACACTAACTATGGCTGACAGGTTCTTGTACGGTGCTAGTTATTTGTATCTAGGTCTTCGTGATGTGTAGATGCTAAGCACTACCTACGATTGGTAGGTTGATGTCTCATATTCTGGCCATTGTCTGTTAAAAGTGTTTAATTGACAATGAAGTATTAAGGATAACCCAAAGAAATTGTTCGACTTCTGTGATCATACTGCTGCAATACACTTAAATCACCCATGGTCACAAGCGGTTGTCGATCTTTTGATGAGAATTAAGGCTTAAAAGTTAAGTGTTCAAGATGATGTGATTGATTTAAGTGAGACGAATTAAACTCTTGAAAGCTCATCACTTTAGTGTTTCTATATTTGAAAATGTTTCATCTATAGAGAGTTCAAAAATTAAAATGAATAATATATTTATATCTCATAATTATGTACAACGGTTGTAAATCAAGCTGTTCAATTTGATTGACGTACTTGGACTATGAGTTTAGTGTTTTTGTGTTGGCTTTTGGGCAAGTGGGAGATTGTTGTCATAATATATGTCATACAAGCCCAACGTTAGATTATTGGGCTTTAATGCACCCAAAGCTCATTAGTGACATAATTGCATCATAAATATATCGATATAGTCTATAATATAGGCATACCAAACGATACACTCAAATCATATATTTCTCGTCGTAAAAACACTGACATCAAACTAGCACTAGTAATGGGCTTGTAGATCTGGTCAGATTGTTTGGACTCGAGGGATCACTGCTTTCATATTTTCATCTGATAGCGATAATCTTTGTTTGTGCAATTTATATTTGATATTTGAATGTTATATATAGATCGAGTGCAATCGATTGTCCCCGGGTTTAGATCTGATAAAAAGTTTTTTCTAAATTATATTTTCAATGTATTTGTATCTGACACCGGGGACGAACCCAACAGTAAGTGCTTGATCTTGACAATAGGTGTGGTTGTTTGATGTAAAAACTGAAACTTTTTTTCTGTGCACGAGGATTATGGATGTTGTAATCCCTCCAGAAAACAGAGCAAATCATTATTTTCGTTTCATCATTTAAATATTTTTCATGCATGCAGGCTTATAATGAATATTTGGGATTGAAAAATGGCATACTCAATCAGTCTGCCATACTGCTTTCAAGCTATGGTTGTTTAGCTTGTATGAACTGCAAGGTAATGATTTCAACTTGCAAACTGCAGCTTATTATTGATTGATTATATTTGCATTTTTTTATTTTCATTGTCCTACAATATGGTTGCATGTGTTGTTCTCCAATTGTAATGACTCAGACTTACGTATAAACTTTATTCTACCATTGGTTGATTCGTTCTTTCATTGGCCTACCATTTTTGGGATTATGTAGAAACTTTTTTCTAAATTTATATTTTCACTGTATTTGTATCTGACACCGGGGATGATCCCAATAGTAAGCGCTTGATCATGACAATACGCGTGGTTGTTTGATGTGAAAATTGCAACTTTCTTCCTTCAAGTGCATGAGGATTATGGATGTTTTAATCCCTCCAGAAAACAGAGCAAATCATTATTTTTGTTTTGTAAGGACCCTAATCCTTAAGTGCGGAATCAAGGCATAATAGAGCTACTATAAAAGATCAGAGTGTAAAAGAACGTGTTGAGTCTATGAGCTTAAGCATTACATGCCAAAAATAAGGACTACCAAATGGATTAATTACATTCCAATCAATGAATGTGTTCAATTATAGTTTTATACTACTCCTAGAGTAGATACTATCCAAAATAATCCTGTCCTTCAAGTCCCAAAAGCATCCTCAATAAGCTCACCATCTCAACCCGTCTAACCCTTCTATCATGCCAAACGTGTACCTACAAGGACAACCCCCAAACATGAGCAATAATAATCATTCATATTCAACACAATATGAAGATAAAGCGTAAATGCATAATCATAATAAAACACTTCCTGTTTTCCCCATGCATTTCAAACGCTTCCCGTTTGGTTGTCCCTGTACCATAACTCATGAGTATAATCAATAGATTATTTTTAATGGTCTAAACATGTCATGACATATGCCATCTCATCAATACCAAATACTGATCACCAATCCCTAGTCTGTCCATCACAATGTATTTTAATGCCCCTCGCTTATTTACATATAGGCGGCATAGGATAACCTCGCTTCAATGGACATGCGGGACTCCCACCCCTCGCCTCTCATTGAGCGGCAAATACCCTTTCCTCGCCCTATATGATAACCACGCTCAAATGTGACATGCGGCGCTCCCACCCCTCGCTTCACATTTAGCGGAACCAAACAAATAGCGGCAAGCATTAAAATCATCAAGGGATGACCACGACTCATGGGATGTGCACCAATAATCATATGCATCTATAAACATCATGCATAACATGTATTTGCATCTACAATGCAATACCACATATATACTCGCATCCACAATGCATAAACAATGAGCCGTACGTCCACTACGTACCTTTCCAAAATGTAGGATATGGTAGGACTTCAATGCCTTGGCTGTGTTGCCACCTGGGATGGTTCTCTTGGGGACCTCATATCACCCAATATACTCCACAAATCAAGATTTTTGAAAAGTTTCTCTTCACCCTTATGCTCCAACTCGAAAATGGAAAGGGGAAAGGGTTTGGGTGGTGATTTTGGTAAAGTGAAAAGTAAGAATGAGTGGATGAGGTGGGATTGGGGTATAAAGTGAGTTAATTAAAAATGCAATCCACAACCCATGGTGTATAAAACACCCCAACATGATATTTTCCAAAGCATTAAACCAAATGCACCAAAATATCAATTAAATCATGATTTCCAATTAATTGCTAACCATGGCAAATAAATCATGCTTCCAACCATAATTCCCAACATGACCAACATGCACCCCGAAATGCACCCCCGGGTCACCCTATCCACATGACCATGCATTTCCATATGATAAATCAAACCAATGCATAATTAATTACCACATAATTAATCATATAAGCACAATTAATGCCCAAATGCAATTAACCATTTCGGGGATGTCACAATACTCCCCTACTTATAAGATTTCGTCCTCGAAATCACATGCACTTACCCCAAAAGAAACTAAACATAAACACATACCAGAGAATAGTTCCGGGTAGTGCTGCACCATATGCCGCTCCGTCTCCCACGTAGCCTCCTCGACACCCCTGCGATCCCACTGAATCCTTACCATCGGTATCACTTTGTTCCGAAGTCTACGGTCTGCTCGATCCAGAATTCTGACAGGCCGTTCCACATAAGACACATCGGATTCTAACTGAACTTCGGAAGGCTGTAAAACATGCGACGGATCCGGCTCATACTTCCGCAGCATCGATACATGAAACACATCATGTATACCAGATAAAGAAGGCGGCAAAGCCAGACGGTAAGCTAAGGTGTCAATGCGCTGCAAAATCTCGTACGGTCCAACATACCTCGGAGACAGTTTCCCGCGCATCCCAAATCGCACAACGCCCCTGAAAGGCGAGATCTTCAAAAAGACCTTATCTCCCAACTGAAATTCCAACGGTCTCCGCCGTTTATTTGCATAAGCTGTCTGTCTGTCCTGGGCCGCTTTCATTTTCTGCCTTATCGTCTTTATCTTTTCTTCCATCTCCCGAATCAACTCCGGCCCCCCGACCGATCTGCGGTCCAAATCATCCCAACACAAGGGTGATCTACACCGTCTTCCATAAAGAGCTTCAAACGGAGCCATCTGAATACTCGCCTGGTAGCTATTGTTATAAGAAAACTCTACCAAAGGCACTGAATCCTGCCAAGAGGCATCGAACTCCAAAACACAAGCTCTCAGCATGTCCTCGAGCGTCTAAATAGTGCGCTCGGTCTGGCCATCCGTGTGAGGATGATAAGTAGTGCTCAATCTGACTTCAGTTCCCAAGGCTGACTGAAGGCCTTCCCAGAAATGAGATGTGAATCGCGGATCTCTATCCGACACTATGGAAACGGGGATCCCGTGCAATCTCACCACATCTCTAATATACAACTGCGCCATCCTCAAAAAGGTGAAAGTCATGCTATAGGGGATAAAATGAGCTACCTTAGTCAATCGATCCACAATCACCCAAATAGCATCGAAGCCTGAAGCACTCCTCGGCAAATGAGTCACGAAGTCCATGGAAATGTGCTCCCACTTCCACTTCGGTATCTCCAAGCTCCTTAATTCGCCGCCAGGTCTCTGTCTCTCTGCCTTAACCTGCTGGCAGATCAAACACCTCTTCACAAAAGCGACGACATCAGATTTCATTCTCTTCCACCAAAACTGACCACGCAGATCTCTGTACATTTTCTTCCCGCCTGGGTGGATGCTAAGTCTGCTACTATGAGCTCGCTCCAAGATTCCTTTACGCAACTCCGGCGTACTCGGAACCACCCAGCGGTCACCCAATCTCAAAGATCCATCATTGGCCACTCTGAACTTCGTTGGCTGACCAAGATGTACTAAAGATAACCACCTCTGAACCTCATCATCTGACCTCTGAGCTCTCCTAATGTTCTCATAGATATCTGGCTCAGCTAACAAGGTCGATACATACACAGGTGATGCATCTATGTCAAAATCATAGCCCAGATGGCAATAGGAGGTCATCATGGCTGACAAATGGATGACGTCCTCAGCAGAACTCCTCACTTTCCGGCTCAAAGCGTCTGCTGTCAAATTGGCTTTCCCCGGATGGTATTCTATCTCACAGTCATAGTCCTTGAGTATGTCCATCCATCTCCTCTGCCTCATGTTCAACTCCGCCTGAGTGAATAAAACTTGAGGCTCTTGTGATCCGTGTAAATGGTAAACGACGTACCATACAAATAATGCCTCCAAATCTTCAGGGCGAAGATGATAGCCGCCAATTCCAAGTCATGAACTGGATATCTGGTCTCATGCGGCTTCAACTGCCTTGATGCATAAGCTACCACATGCTTATCTTGCATCAGAACACACCCAAGGCCCTGAAGTGATGCGTCAGTATACAGAACAAATCTGGAGTTCTCCGTAGGGATCACTAACACTGGCGCCGTCGTCAACCGGTGCTTTAACTCCTGGAAGCTCTCCTCACAAGCTTCTGACCAAAAGAAAGGTACACCCTTCTGGGTCAACTGAGTCAGCGGCTTGGCAATCTTCGAAAAGCCCTCGACAAAGCGCCGATAATACCCGGCCAAACCAAGAAAACTCCGTATCTCAGGCACAGAAGTGGGGGCAGCCCACTCCATCACAGCCTCAATCTTCTTGGGATCTACAGATATCCCACTGCTCGATATGACATGCCCCAGAAACACTACACTGCTCAGCCAAAATTCACACTTACTGAGCTTAGCATACAACTGATGCTCTCTGAGAATCTGAAGCACTGTCCTCAAGTGTTTCACATGCTCCTCTTCGCTCCGGGAGTAGATAAGAATATCGTCAATAAACACAATGACGAACTGATCAAGATACTGCTGAAACACCCTGTTCATCAGACTCATAAAGACAGCCAGGGCGTTCGTCACACCGAACGGCATCACTAGGAACTCATAATGTCCATGTCGGGTCCGGAATGCTGTCTTCTGCACATCTTCCTCTCTGACTCGAATCTGATGATATCGAGATCTCAAATCAATCTTACTATACACCCTGGTACCTTGCAACTGATCAAACAGATCGTCGATCCTTGGAAGAGGATACTTGTTCTTCACTGTAGCCTTATTCAGTTGCCGGTAATCGATGCACAACCGCATCGAGCCATCCTTCTTCTTCACAAAGAGAACCGGTGCGCCCCACGGCGACACGCTCGGGCGTATATATCCCTTGTCAAGGAGATCCTGCAACTGTTCTTTCAACTCTCTCAACTCAGCCGGTGCCATCCTATAAGGTGCACGAGAGATAGCGGATGTCCCTGGCAACAGCTCGATCCCAAACTCAACTTCCCTAGCCGGTGGGAATCCTGGGATCTCTTCTGGGAATACATCAGTAAACTCTGCTACCACTGGCACATCCTCAACTCTTAGTTCTTTATTCTTCCCAGACGTGTCCACGGCATAGATGAGATAACCCGTGTGTCCACTTTCCAACAACTGAGTCATCTTGATCGCTGAAATCAACGGAATCTTCGCACGAGAACCGTTGCCATAGAAGGTCCACTGACTGCCCAACTCAGGTCTGAACTTCACTGTCCTCTGTCGGCAATCTACCACTGCCTGATATCTGTTCAGAACATCAATACCCAAGATGCAGTCGAAGTCTGACATGCCCAACACAATCAAGTCTGACCTCAATTCGTTGCCCTCAAAATAAATGAGGCAGTCTGCCATAAACTGATCAGCAACGACATTTCTTCCAGTGGGTGTCGAGACCAAAAGAGGCGTGGGTAAAGAAGACGTGCGCATATGGTGCCTTTCCACAAAACCCACCGATACAAAAGAGTGGGAGGCACCTGTATCGATCAAAATAAAAGCAGGGTACGTAAATAAATGACACGTACCGGCGATCACCTCCTCTGGGGCTGCCTGGGCCTGCTCTCTGGTCAGTGCATACACCTGTCCCTGGGGCGGTCCTACTGTCTGACCTCCCGATGGTCGAGGCCCAAACTGCTGCCTCTGCTGCACTGTCCTATCATCAAATCTCGGCCTGTTGCCCTGAAACTCTGACTGTCCTCCCTGAGTGGGGCAATACCGAGCGATGTGGCCCATCTTGCCACAGATATAACAGGCAGGACATTTGGCCGAAGAATGTGGCCCTCCACAGTTGTCACACCTCGGCTCTCCCGGCCTATTCCCTTGTGAAGACCCTCGATTTGCGGACCAATTGCTCTTCTTGTTCTCCTGTTTCTGACCAAAGTACTTCTTCCCACCAAACCGTGAAGATGAAGAGGTGCCACGAGGCTTAAATGGTTCTCCCCGGGGTCAGGAGCTTGTCTCTGCTGGGACACTTGTGGGGATACAGTACTGGAATAAGCTCCCACTCCAAGCTCGGCAAGCTCCGCTCTTGTGAGAGCATCATCAAAAGAAGTTGGGTTATTGGTGATAACCCGGTCATAGAGCTCCGGTCGCAACCCCTTCATAAAGTTCCTCATCTTTGCGTGCCCACTGGTGGCAATGTGGGGAACATACCTCAGCAATGAAGAGTACCGCGTGGCATAGTCTGACACTGTCATGTTCCCCTGTTTCAAACTTGTAAACTCGTCCTCCTTTGTCTGTCTCGCCGCTGCGGAGAAGTACCGGTTCAGAAACCTAGTCCTGAAGAGTGTCCAATCAATCACAGCACCTAGTGCTCTTAGCTCCATCACCGTGCTCCTCCACCACATGAGAGGTTTCTTTGCTAACTGGAACTCCGCTAGCCTCAGCCACGCTGTAACAGCACAAGGAGCCGATACAAAGATCTGTTCAAGTCTTTCCAGCCACTCTTCAGCCTCTTCTCCGGACTCTGTCCCCTCAAACCGGGGCGGATGGTAAGACAGAAATTGCGTCAAACTGATCTCACCCGGTAGTAATAACTGAGCTACGGGTTCCATGCCTACGGCCGGTGGAGGTAGAGGGTTTGCCTGTCCAATACTTGCGTTCACACTACCAACATCTCCAACCTCCTCGTTAGCAGCCATGCTGTAACACAAATGTAACAACAATTCCAAAGCAATATATATGTTATGCCGTTAGATAACAGGAATGAGAATAAGCACGTTAGTATAACAGGATATACATTAATATGCCCCACATGCATAAACATGCTTCAAATGTAAGCACCTAGCCAATCATGCTAAGGCTACCCTTCACTCGTTCCCGGGTTCTCTAACCACTGCTCTGATACCACTAATGTAAGGACCCTAATCCTTAAGTGCGGAATCAAGGCATAATAGAGCCACTATAAAAGATCAGAGTGTAAAAGAACGTGTTGAGTCTATGAGCTTAAGCATTACATGCCAAAAATAAGGACTACCAAATGGATTAATTACATTACAATCAATGAATGTGTTCAATTATAGTTTTATACTACTCCTAGAGTAGATACTATCCAAAATAATCATGTCCTTCAAGTCCCAAAAGCATCCTCAATAAGCTCACCATCTCAACCCGTCTAACCCTTCTATCATGCCAAACGTGTACCTACAAGGACAACCCCCAAACATGAGCAATAATAATCATTCATATTCAACACAATATGAAGATAAAGCGTAAATGCATAATCATAATAAAACACTTCCTGTTTTCCCCATGCATTTCAAACGCTTCCCGTTTGGTTGTCCCTGTACCATAACTCATGAGTATAATCAATAGATTATTTTTAATGGTCTAAACATGTCATGACATATGCCATCTCATCAATACCAAATACTGATCACCAATCCCTAGTCTGTCCATCACAATGTATTTTAATGCCCCTCGCTTATTTACATATAGGCGGCATAGGATAACCTCGCTTCAATGGACATGCGGGACTCCCACCCCTCGCCTCTCATTGAGCGGCAAATACCCTTTCCTCGCCCTATATGATAACCACGCTCAAATGTGACATGCGGCGCTCCCACCCCTCGCTTCACATTTAGCGGAACCAAACAAATAGCGGCAAGCATTAAAATCATCAAGGGATGACCACGACTCATGGGATGTGCACCAATAATCATATGCATCTATAAACATCATGCATAACATGTATTTGCATCCACAATGCAATACCACATATATACTCGCATCCACAATGCATAAACAATGAGTATATAAGATACATGTACCGTTGGGTGCCCGTACGTCCACTACGTACCTTTCCAAAATGTAGGATATGGTAGGACTTCAATGCCTTGGCTGTGTTGCCACCTGGGATGGTTCTCTTGGGGACCTCAAATCACCCAATATACTCCACAAATCAAGATTTTTGAAAAGTTTCTCTTCACCCTTATGCTCCCACTCGAAAATGGAAAGGGGAAAGGGTTTGGGTGGTGATTTTGGTAAAGTGAAAAGTAAGAATGAGTGGATGAGGTGGGGTTGGGGTATAAAGTGAGTTAATTAAAAATGCAATCCACAACCCATGGTGTATAAAACACCCCAACATGATATTTTCCAAAGCATTAAACCAAATGCACCAAAATATCAATTAAATCATGATTTCCAATTAATTGCTAACCATGGCAAATAAATCATGCTTCCAACCATAATTCCCAACATGGCCAACATGCACCCCGAAATGCACCCCCGGGTCACCCTATCCACATGACCATGCATTTCCATATGATAAATCAAACCAATGCATAATTAATTACCACATAATTAATCATATAAGCACAATTAATGCCCAAATGCAATTAACCATTTCGGGGATGTCACATGTTTCATCATTTAAATATTTTTCATGAATGCAGGCTTATTGAAAATGAATATTTGTGATTGAAAAATGGCATACTCCATCAGTCAACCATACTGCTTTCAAGCTATGGTTGTTTAACTTGTATGAACTGCAAGGTAATGATTTCAACTTGCATACTGCAGTTTGTTATTGATTGATCATTTTCTGATTTTCATTGTCCTACAATATGGTTGCATGTGTTGTTCTCCAATTGTAATGACTCAGATTTATGTAGAAACTTTATTCTACCATTTGTTGATTTGTTTTTCGTTGTCCTACCATTTTCGGGATATGTAGAAACTTTCTTCGAAATTATATTATCACTGTATTTGTATCTGACATCGGGGATGAACCCAACAGTAAGCGTTTGATCCTGACCAGAGACGTGGTTTTTTATGTGAAAATTGCAACTTTTTTTCCTTGAAGTGCATGAGATTATGGATGTTGTAATCCCTCCATAAAACAGAGCAAATTATTATTTTCGTTTCATAATTTAAATATTTTGCATGAATGCAGACTTATTGAAAATGAATATTTGGGATTGAAAAATGGCATACTCAATCAGTCAGCCATACTGCTTTCAAGCTATGGTTGTTTAACTTGTATGAATTGCAAGGTAATGATTTCAACTTGCAGACTGCAGTTTATTATTGATTGATTAGATTTGCATTTTCTAATTTTCCTTGTCCTACAATATGGTTGTATGTGCTGTTCTCCAATTGTAATGACTCAGACTTATGTAGAAACCTTATTCTACCATTTGTTGATTCGTTCTTTCATTGTCCTACCATTTTCGGGATTATGTAGAAACTTTCTTCTAATTTCTATTTTCTTATGCAAACCAAAGAACACAAACTCGTCGGAAATGCAGAACTAAATAGTCATTTTAACATTGGGACAAACAAGAAATTCAAGATTTTGTTGGCATTTTCAGGCTTAAAGTAGGTATTGAAATTTGACAACCAATCCTAGATACAATATACGAGTTGCAGAATGTCAAAAAGCTTCAAGAATTCTGCTTCAGTTAGATCATTCATCATGTTATTGATTTGGACTTTTGTTTGGTATGCCATCTATCTTCTGATAATTTTTGTTCGGTTGAGTCAGAAGTTTATGAACAACACAAGGTACCTATTATTGCCTTTTTATAGTTAATAGATTGGAAAATACTAATACTGATGATAACTGTGATGAAGAGTTGGATTGTAGAAGAACGTTTGATTGTGTTTTAGAACCAGTCCATGAAGCACCAACAGATATGCCTCCCGATCAACATGACTTAGACCCTACTGTTATGGACTAAATTGGACCAAACCCTACTGCAATGGACATTCCAAACACCAATGATTAACCCCCATCCAGTCTATTGAGATTCCAACTCAGAACATTCAAGAAGCAGAGATTGATCCCCTTGGACCTCCGCTCCGGTGGAAGAAGAATCACCCACCTGAGCTGGTCATAGGTACCCCACTGCTCCTCTAAGAACCAGATGACTGATGATTAACGAATTTCTTCATGCTGCATTCATCTCTCATATAGAACCTAAAAAGATAAATGATGATATTATAGATCAAAACACGGTAGATGCTATGCAAGAGGAACTTAAAATTTGAGAGAAATAAAGTTTGACACTTAGTACCACATCCATCGCATGACAATGTTATAGGTACCAAACGGGTACTTAGAAATAAATTTGACGAAAATGGTACTATAATCCTAAAACAAGATTAGTTGCACAGTGATACAGACAGGAAGAAGGCATCGATTTTGACGAGACATTCGCCCTTGTAGGCCGACTAGAAGCCATTCGCGTATTTCTTGCATTTGCTACATTTAAAGACTTTAAAGTCTATCAGATGGACGTTAAGAGTGCCTTCCTTAACGGAAAACTCCAAGAAGAGATTTATGTTGAATAACCTCATGGGTTTTTAAACCATCAACAGTCTTCCTTTGTCTACAAATTGAACAAAGCTTTGTATGGTCTGAAACAAGCTCCCCGAGCATGGTATGAAACTTTGTCAAAATATTTTATTGAGCATGACTTTACTATTGGAAAGGTAGACAAAACCCTTTTTAAATTCACAAAGGGTGACCATACTTTATTAGTTCATATCATTTTCGGTAGTACTAACCCAAACTTTGCGAGAAATTCTCTAAGATCATGCAAGATCAGTTCGAGATGATCATAATGGGAGAATTATCATTCTTCCTAAGATTACAAGTTAAACAGTCTACTGAGGGGATATTCATTAACAAGTCGAAGTATACAAAAGAATTACTGAAGAAGTATGGCATGAGTACTAGTTCAACAACAGTCACTCCCATGAGCTCGTCTGCTAAACTAGATCTAGATGAAGCAGGAATATCAGTGGATGTAACAACGTATCGTGGTATTATTGGTTCTTTACTTTATTTAACATCCAGCAGACCTGACATCATGTTTGTTGTATGTATGTGTGCTCGCTTTCAAGCTAATCCTAAGCAATCACACTACACTGCTGCAAAGAGAATTCTTAAATACTTAAAATGAACTGAAAATGTTGGCCTATGGTATCCCAAGGATTCTTCGTTTAATTTAATTGGATATTCAGATGCTGGCTATGCAGGTTGTAAGATTGATAGTAAGAGCACCAGTGTATCATGTTAATTCCTTGGAGATGTGTTGATCTCCTGGTTTAGCAAGAAACATACATCCATAGCAACATTTACTGCAGAAGCAGAGTACCTTGCTGCTGGAGCTGTTGTGCTCAATTGTTGTGGCTTCAACAACAGTTGAGAGATTATGGAGTTGAGTCCATTGAGGCACCAATATTTTGTGATAATACGTCTGTTATAGCTATCACATACAATCCAGTTCTTCACTCTTGGACAAAGCACATTGATATTCATCATCATTTATCCGAGATCATGTAATGAAGAAGGAGATTCGGCTATGGCATATATCCACTGAACAACAAGCAACATACATTTTCACAAATCCCCTACCAAACTCTAAGTTTTTCTATTTTCGTAATATACTTTGCTTAGTCGATATAACTAAGTGACTTTCATTGTTTAATTCTCATATATGCTTAATTTAGGGGGAACTACTTTGAGCTATTGCATGAATTTAGGGGGAATATTATTTGAGAGGGAATTCGTAAGCTTTATAAATGTCTACTAGACGCTACGCTGGTAAAACAATTGTCTATTGTAGTAAAGTTTGCAAACCAACAGACTATACAGAGTGCTGGGGAGAGCATACTTACTCAAGGACATACAAGCAGAGAACCATCAACTACCCGGAGAAGACTCACTTCAACCAGCAGAGGTCAATCACCTCATCGAAGATCCTCCACTTGTCAAGGTCAATCTAGCCAACATAGACCATCATCTCAGTAGAGTACATAAAGCCCAAGGCGTCAACGAACACTGAAGATCCAGAACATTTTGACCGTAACAGGCCTTGATTTGGACGCCCTGAGTAATGTATCTTTAAATTATTTTGTCGTCTTTTATATTTATTTCTTATCTTCTGTTTTTAAGTTCAGGATTGCATGACATCAGTCGATGTGTCATATCAATTCACAGTAGTTACCACTACCACAATTTGGCTATATGCATTCTACCTTCACTGCTTCACAATTTATACACCGGGTAATTTGCTCACTCTAAAATGCCTAAAATTCGCTTAGGTTCAAATTACTTCAACCTTCTGCACTCCTTTTACATGGTTTTATTGCTTATTTAATGCAACCTCCATGGGTTGATTACTTATCTAAGACTCCACTGCCTAGTTCTCATTCTTTATTATAGGTCTTGGTCTTAAAAATTGTACCAAGCCCAGTAACTGAAAAGGCAGAAAAGAGAATGTGATGACAAAAAGAGGAAGACAAGCAACTTGGAAGAGAGATTAGAAGAAGATAGCTTAGAATTTTAATTCTTTGTATTTTTTTTCATTTTCTTCCAAGGCTGTAGTTACTGTCTTTTCTCTTTTTATTATTGGATTTGAAACATAGCCAGGTTCCTAAGTCTAGAATTTGTTCTATTGGCTATGTTTGTCATGTTGTTGTAAGGATTGTAAGCAGAGATCATTTTATATAAAATTGGTTTTCTTTTTAACTGTTCTACTTGATTACTTATTGTAACCTGCTTATTTAATATTGCTACTCTCTACAGTTGTCTTATAATTCTTATCAGGTATATTTGCTGCTCAACGTTCAAGCTAAAGACTCTACTGCCAAGTTTTGTCATCACCTTGGTGATAACAAATATCTACCACTTGAAGTATATACTGCATCAAAGAAGATTACTGGCGAGAAGTCCACCAACTGACTCTACGAAGATCTATTCATCTTCAAGATGATTATACAATTGTTCAATGATAAACAACATCAAATATAATGAATTAAATAAGCAAAAGTTCAGAAATACTAATAAACGCGAGGTATTGATCCGGGCATTGTTCCTCTTCCGCCTCTTATCAATTTTTGCTTGGCGTCCTGGAAGATGATAGAGAGGTGAGTTCTAGGTTGAAAATAGGGTTCCAAAATTATTATGATCGTCCATCAAGTCTTATTTATAGTGGAGGGCAATTAAGGTAGATTTCTTGTAGGACACAAACTCTAAAAGATATATTTTTTTTTTCCAGATTTTCTCGGCTAGCGATCATCGGTAAGAAGCTATTGATCGATCGGTATTCTTCTAATTTAATTCATTTAGCTACAGTTCTCGACTGGTCAATCGGAACATGGCTACCTATCAATCGGTAATTCTTCAATTTCCAATTCAACTTTCATGATTTGCCGATCTATTGGTGCAAGACCATCGATCGATCGATGGCTCAATTTTTTTTAAAGTTGAGTTTTCGTTGTTTATTCGATTGGTTCGCTATCGGTAGCTCATTTTTTTCAAAAGTTGAGTTTTCATTGTTTATTCGATTTGGTTCGCTCATTCGAGTGTTTTTTCATCATTTTGCTCAATTCATTCACTTTCATGTAATTCGACCTTGATTCCTGAAACATAAAAAGAACACAAAAGTGCATAATATTGTGTATAAATCAACATAAACAGTAGTAAAAATCCTAGAAATATAAGTGTAAAAATCACACTTAGCATTACCCGATCCTAACATACCTTTATTTCTCGATATTTTATGGTCGACTTGAACTTTTTAGGGTCGACATATTCACTGTGTACCAATATAAATTCTCAATCCAGTAAACTAGTCAATAAAAATTGGTGTGATTACACCATTATTTAATTTGCTAAATTATTTTCCATCAATTCAAACTATTATACAACAATTATAGTCCCAATTAAATGGTAAATATCAAAGCAATGTCGGAAAAATCGAACATCGAATTTATACCCAACTCGTGCAAAGTAACACAGTTGGTTTCTTCAAATTCCGACGAGCTCCATTAACTACTGGGGCGATGACCAATGTCAGAGTGTCGGTCAAGGTGAGGGGAAGATATTCGATGTCATGTCTTCCTCCAATTTGTGGTAGAATCAAAGAAATCGGAACAAAATGGCATCATAGATGTCGATTTCTCTTCTTATTAATTAGATTCTAATTACTTAACAAATTAATGTACAAATTATATTTAACTAATGTTAATCAAATTTTGGGGCATGACAGATGTGACATATAAAGAACCAGAAATTGACAAAGTAAGCTTGTAAAAATGTCCAAGAAATTTCAACAATGAACTAGTTTTTTTCCCAATCATATTCTGCTGGCATTCCATCAGTGGCTTTTGATAAGTTTGATTTTTGCACTTATGTTGCTGTGTATTTTAGGTGTTTTTATTTGGATTCCTGGACGATTTTACGCTTTCTGGTATATTTTTATTGATTTCAGGAATCTAAGTCCAAGTGCATAAAAGTGGGAAACGAGCTAAAAATGTTGAAAATGACCAATTCGAGCGAACACGTTGACAAATTTACGAGCTGGCGATTGATCGGCATTCAGCTGCGATTGATCGCCACATTGCATAACATTTCCGCGATCGTTCGCGGATATGAAAAAATTGGATATTAGGTCCAGAATGTTGTGGTGAGCAATCGTCGTAAATGCAAAAAAATCAAGATTTTATTTCCTTGTTGGGTTATTTGTGTCCAATTTTTGGTAAACTCCTCCACCACTATATAAGGATGATTTTTGACGATTGCAAGGGACTTTTGCTCAGTTTTATACCCTAAAACACAGCCTTCCATTCAACCAAAAGCTATTGAAGAGCAAGCCATAATCGAAGAGACGGGACGACGCAACGAAGCAAGGAGTCGACGCCTAGCATCTTTAGTATTCTAAACTCTTGTTGTTTATTTTTGGATTTACCGTGATTGATTTGTTGTTAAAAAAGTTTTTACGTTCATATTTGATGATGGTAGTTGGCTAATTTATTTATCAAGACTAAGGGATCCCTTGTATGAACCCATGATTCAAGTTTGAGTTTTTGATTGATTTTTCTACAATTCTTTGAGTATGATTATGTTTTTAATGCTTTTCAAGGATTAACTACCTATGAATTGATGCTAGTAATTATAATTGACTTTCCCATACAATATTATAATTTGACAAGATAATTCATACCATAGGTTTTAGATTGAAACTGACCACGTAAAATCTACCACACGTGTGATAGCTATAGATTTACCAAAATCGAAAGCTAGAAGTTTCATAGGGCGTATGCAATATTGAATGTTAAATGAGTACATGACCATTGACTTGTTACATTTTAATATTACGTTCAATATAACTTGACCATAGTATATTGGATAAAATCGGAAAGCTCGTCACCTTAGAACGTAGAATTTGAAGTCTTAACTAATAAGAGAATTGTGGGGGATTACATGGGTGAACCGAAGTCTTGATATTCTTCTCTATTGATTTTCGTCACTTTTCATCGCTAGCTTGTTTGGATTGGCTAATTTTCTGGGTTTACTATAATTAAGTTTCACTCAATAATCGTAGGCTAAATATAGTTGTGATGTCCGGGGATTTATGGCGTTAATCCCGGTGTGGTATTAATCCTTGATGGATTTTTAATTGTGGCAATTAGGAAGTAATTGCGGTTTTGTATCTCCCGAGGTTGTTTAATCGGGCATTTGGGATCGTTGGATCCAAAGGATGAGATTGTATTCTCATTTTGGTGAAAACCCTTTGAGTTGGGTTTTTAGTGGGACTTGGTGTCCGGGGTGCCTTATGTTGGAGCCAGTCTGGGGATTTGCTGATGGAGAGAGAGTTTTTGAAAACAGATGATTTTTGATGAATCATGATGTATTGGTGAAGGTATTGGTATTTTGGGGCATTTTTGCTATATATACCAGTTGGACTCGGGATTCCGTCATTTGGAATCCATTTTTCTCCTCTCCTCTCCCTCTCTCTCGCCTCTCTCACCCCAAACCCTTCCCCCTTTTTCCTTTGATGAGCAAATCGATGGAGGCTCGTCCTAGGAGCCGGATTTCTCGAAGATAAGTTGGTAAGTTTCTTCCCCTCGACTTTGTCTTCGATTTGATAGTGATCTTGTTGGTTTTTGGTTAAGTTTGGTGGGTTTTGAATTTGGGGATTTTTTGTTAAAATCTAATATGTTGATTTCAGTGTTTGTATGGAGTTTAATTGTTGTTTTTGAGGTGTTGAGGTTGTATGGGGTGTTGGTTTGGAGTTTGGGTGTGAAAAACACCATTAAAGCTCGAGTTTTCGGAAAATCGCAGTCCGCGATCGATCTTGGCGAGGCGCCGATCGATCGCGACATGCTACTGGATTTGGGAAGGCGATGAGCAGTAGCGGCGATCGATCGCGAGAAGTGGGCGATCGATCGCGAGGGCCTTGGCGATCGATCACGAGATGTGGCGATCGATCGCAGCTTGTTTATTTTTGGACAGTAGGGTATGGCGATCGATCGCGGCTTGGCGCCGATCGATCGCGGCCCTGTTCCCTTTGTTTTTTTCAAAATTTTGGAAAATGTTGGGATTTTGGAATCGGAGTTTTAAGGGGGCCGTTTCCGGGGCAATGTCTACATTCCAATGGGAATGATATGCTTTTAAAATGGATTGGTTGAGGCCAAAGTTTAATTAAACAAAATTTTTGGTTGGGTTTTTGGCTATCTATTAAACATATAAAATGGAATATTTTGGGTATTATGCATGCTTAGCCGGGGGGCTTTTATTTTGGTAATCATCATGGATTGACGATATGATTGGGAGTCTTGAACGTGCTTGGACACGTGGTTGCATGCTTATACTTGATTGTGAGTTGTTTATGTGTTTTAGCACATATCTCTCGAGGTAAGGAACTCAAGCAAAGTTTGGACTCGAGCTACGAAATTCTAAGGTACGTATGACGTACGAGCATAGTCCTTTAATATAATTGCAATTGTCGAGTACTTGGTACACTGTATTGCAATGAATGTGTATGGAAATGCATGACACATGGTATTAGCAATAAACGGAGATTGAAATGCATGGCTTATTGTACTTGCTTCAAATGTCTTTATATGCATTGAGAATTGCATGGTGCCGCTTTTGAGCGAGCAATAATTGGAATGTTGTCGCCTGTGAGCGAACATCGATTATGACGCCGCTGCCATCGAGCATGCGTGGAAATGGAATGCCGCTATTGTAGAGCGAGCAATGAAACAGAGCTATGAAACCATAAGTGAGAAACATGGATTGTCTATAATCATTGTTTAATGATTTGATATTATTGAATATGATATTGGTATATGGCTCATGGAATTGTTAATCAATGTAATGATTAACTGGCATTTGGGAATTTAATGGTTTCAGTGTTTTGAGAACATGGACAATACAGGAAACCCCGGATGAGGATGATACCATCCAGGGAGTATATTTTGTATTTCATAGCATTTACATTTATGTAAATTATGAATTGTATTGTTATTGTTATTGGATTTGGAATATTGGTATGCTCACCCCGTGTGGGGGCTGTCTCTGTTGGGGCAGGTGGTACAGGTGTAGCAGCAGCTTTGGAGTTGAGCTCGGGCTGTTGATTGAGGTACTTCCAGGATCGAGGTACCAGAGCTGGATGGATAGGCGCTCAGATCCAGAGTCGAATCGAGTTGCGCTTGGGAGGTGCTTCCAGGATCGAAGCACCAGTAACGGTATCCAGCAGAGTGTTTTATACATTAGATACACGCTTATCCATTGGGTGCTCTTATGTGAGTACATATTACGTGTATATGGAATGTATAAACGGGCTACGGATCTTCTCTGTTCATTTATGGTTTGCACGCAATTAGATATAGAATTGCTAAATGAACTAAGAGCATGCTAGTGTATTATGAGGGTGCATGTTATATGGATAATCATGGTTGAGGAATTTGAATATTATGTGGTTTAAATGCCAGGAATTTTCTGGATAGCATATGGTGTTGCACTTGCATATGGTTTTCCCCTGATAGTATGATTATATGCACTAATGATATGGCTTAATACACTAAAAATGGGTTAAGGGCACTGGGGTCCTTACATTAGTGGTATCAGAGCAGTGGTTAGCTCTTTGGGGCTGTTGAAGGCCTGGAACATGCTGATAGGGATGAGTAGCACATATTTATGCATGATAGTAGTTAGTGTTGTGTGACACAACTATTTTGCTTATGTGCATTTGTGATATGTGATCATAGTGAAACGATTATATGTCATGACATCTATAGAATAATAATATAACCTGTTGATTACGATTGTGAGTTGTGACACAGGGACAACCAAATGGAGCATTTTGAAATGCATTGGGATATGGGAAGTACTTTGTACTCATAATTTATGCATTTACTCATTGTAATCATATTGTGGGGAATATGGATTATCGTATGCTCATGGTTTGGGATTGTTCCTGTAGGGACACTATGACGCGAGAGGCTAAGGCCATGGTTGAAAGACACGAAACGGTAACCTGCGTTTTATATACATCATGGAATTATGCATTGTGGTTGCATGTGTACATGTAGTGATGATTTTAATGCTTTGCCGCCAAATGTTGAAGCGAGGGGTGGGAGTGCCGCATGTCGCATTTGAGCGAGGTGCATTAAAATACACTCATGATGATGTATGTTGGAATATGGATTATGCTTTGTGATGCAGGTATGGATGAAATACTTGTTGAATATCCCATGAGTCATTGTTATGGATGAGTGATGATTTTAAATGCTTGCCGCTATTTATTATTTTGTGCCGCTAATATGTGAAGCGAGGGGTGGGAGCGCCGCATGTCACATTGAAGCGTGGTTATCATATGAGGCGAGGAAAGAATATTTGCCGCTAAAATGTGAAGCGAGGGGTGGGAGCGCCGCATGTCCATTTAAGCGAGGTTATTCTATGCCGCCTATATGTGAAGCGAGGGGTGGGAGCGCCGCATGTCCATTTAAGCGAGGTTATTCTATGCCGCCTATAGGTGAAGCGAGGGGTGGGAGTACCGCATGTTTTATTTGAGCGAGGGGCATTAAAATACACTACCGTGACAATGACTAGGGATCGGCTATATTGATTGGCGATGGTTCATGTCGCCAGGTATATTGATAGCGATGGTTCATTCCGCTATATTGATTGGCGATGGTTCATGCCGCCAGGTATATTGATAGTGATGGTTCATTCGGCTATATTGATTGGCGATGGTTCATGCCACCAGGTATATTGATAGCGATGGTTCATTCCGCTATATTGATTGGCGATGGTTCATGCCGCCAGGTATATTGATAGCGATGGTTCATTCCGCTATATTGATTGGCGATGGTTCATGCCGCCAGGTATATTGATAGCGATGTCTCATTCCGCTGTTCTATTGGCGATGGTTCATGCCGCCGGGTATTCTATTGACGATGATTCGTGCCACTGGATATTACATAGCGACGGGTCATTCCGCTACACCTATGGTGATGGTTCATACCACCGGATATCTATAGCGATGTCTTATGCCGCTGACTCTATGACGAGAGATCATGTCGCTGATTCTATAGCGATGGGTTATACCGCTATGTGCGTAGCGCTGGATTATGTCGCCTACGAGCGATGGATGCTACTTGTGTACCGCTGGTGGACGATGGATACAGGTATTCCGCTATCTTGATAGCGATGAGGTATGGTATATTACTTGTGTTAGCATTATTGTGGATACTACATGTTGTTATATATGTCATGTATTTGACGATGTGATTATGTATGTCATGTATTGACATGTACCGTCGTATGTTGACGATGTTAATTGGATATCATGTGTTGACATATGCCGTCACGGGATGACGATGACATAGTTGATGTTCTATGTAGACGTGTGGCGTCGTTTTGATGATTAATACATTTATGTTGTGTATTGAGTTGTATGGTTTGAGTGCCTTTGGTGGGCACATGGTAGTGTCTGGGTCACTAGTTGACGAGACCATTAGCCGAGCAAGTTGCTCGAAGAATTATTAGGTGCACCGTACAGGGATTGTACCGTAGCACATATTTGGAGTATATTGTTCGAGTAATGATACCCTTGGGTATACTCGCTGGTTTGGCTTAGGCCAAGTGATTGGTGGTAAGAGTAGTCATTGAGGAAACTACTCGCTTGTTGTTGTGATCTGCGGTAGGCGTGGTCACACCCACCCTGAGGGTGTGGGATAAGTCCTAATGGATTAGGATTGTTTCGTGGTTGAGCAAGGACACCGGGATGTCCATTATTCTTTGGTTTTAGAGAATTTTGGGTGATGACCCACTACTCTAAATGGATGTTACGGTATGGTATACCGGGTGAAACGTATGAGACGTTGGTAGGCTTGATATGAGCCTTTGGAGGCAGCGCTTGTTAGCCAGATATCGTGGCAATGTTATAACGTGCTTTTGATAGCCGTTATACTGCTCGTGTGATTCGAGTTCAGTGAATCGTATGATGATACGATGAGGACTTTTGGTAGACTTTTGTAGTCTCTTCGTGGCATGATAATTGAGGCAGAGAATACCTCACGGAGACGTTTATACGTCAAATGTTTTAAGAGGCTTGTTTTGGGACAACTCAATTTTGTTGGAAATACCAACGTGAGCATCGACAAGTCGTTGTTAGCTCTGGTTGAGCATCTTTGCATATGGTATGCGACGAAAGTCACAATTGATTGTGTGGTATAGTTAGTGGAGTGACACTACTATATTGACTTTATCTCTTGGAGAGATTTGGGTTGTACTGTCTTGGAGGCAGCTAGTTTTGGTTGAGGGTTGATCGTGAATCAACCAGGGTAAGCCCTACTAGTGTTGGACTAGGTAATGGCTTCGTACTTCCAGTGAGACGTTCGAGAATACGTCTCTGGGGTGATGCTCGAGTGTGGAGTACTATGGCAATAGTACAGGGCATCGTTGTTTGAGTATACATGGCGTATACGAGTTTCGATTTGATGATAGTGGCTTCGATGCACTATTCTGAACCAATTGCTTATTTTGGTTCCGTGATATATGTTGGTATGTATATCCAGTTTTCCGGACGGTGGTTCGAGGTTAGAGGGTCATGGATTCATGACACTATTCCTTTTGGGAAAGGCGGTATTGTTATACCTGCCGGTCGAATCTTTTGGGAGATTCATTGCTTTGGTTGTGTGGTGTTGATGTTGAAATCACAGCCTTTGGCTTTGGTCTGTTGACCACTATTCTCCGTGGAGTGAGAATAATCGAGGCTTGGCAGTAAGTTTTGGGACTTTGGGTATGTTTGGAGATACCCGAGCCTATTACTTTGAGTGTGCCTGTTGTGTTGGTGCTTGGACATGTATACCCGTGTGTGTATACGAATGTCAACTCTATTTTGTTCCTTGTTGAACGTCGGTTTAGTGTGCTTGGTTTGATGAATCTCCGGTGGGAGATTGTGGCAATTTGAGATTGGTAATCTCGATAGCACGATGTATTCTGAGGAATAATCGTGAGGTCTGTTTGACTTCCCCTGAGGAGGGATTGTCGTGTCTTGGAACCTTGGTAGTTCTTGTTGGATAATTCGATAGCCTTCCTGTTTTAGGATTGTTGAATCCCAGGATAAATGAGGGATGGCCAGGATTCGGATTTGTTTAGTGTCACAGTCGACACGTGTTTGGGAATGCAATTGTTTGTCTTGCATGTCCTTTGTGGAACTTGAGACTTTGTGGAGTCTCGATAGTGTGTTTTGGACCAAGACGGGACTTCTTGGAACACATGGTTGTAGACACCTGTAGTGATGTGTTTTGTGTGGATTAGTGACCATGGTTTACCCGATCCGGATTGCAAGTGGTGCAACTACTCCTTTGGAGGAGATGGACCGGGAAGCGAAATCGGATTTTCTGTGAGTATACTGTTGTATACTAATGGTCCACATCATAACGATGTGTGTTAAGCATCGTGGACGAGTGGAGGATATCATGGAGAGATATCTATGTTAGAACCAAAGGGTTTTTGATTGAATTGCAGTCATGATGGACTGACTTCCGGGACGATTCACATCGAGGTATGTTTTTATCTTTCGGGTATATATTGGTTTTGGCGTTGCTCTATTGTAGAGCTTGGTGCGAGATTGGTATTCTCGCAGTTGATGATTCGATTCTAATGTGGTCCAGAATAGGGGTTGTGGCTTTACTTTGGTTGTGTAGTCCTGGTGTTACGTAGAGTATGCCGGTGCAATTTCGAGGACGAAATTTTATTAGTGGGGGATGATTGTGATGTCCGGGGATTTATGGCGTTAATCCCGGTGTGGTATTAATCCTTGATGGATTTTTAATTGTGGCAATTAGGAAGTAATTGCGGTTTTGTATCTCCCGAGGTTGTTTAATCGGGCATTTGGGATCGTTGGATCCAAAGGATGAGATTGTATTCTCATTTTGGTGAAAAACCTTTGAGTTGGGTTTTTAGTGGGACTTGGTGTCCGGGGTGCCTTATGTTGGAGCCAGTCTGGGGATTTGCTGATGGAGAGAGAGTTTTTGAAAACAGATGATTTTTGATGAATCATGATGTATTGGTGAAGGTATTGGTATTTTGGGGCATTTTTGCTATATATACCAGTTGGACTCGGGATTCCGTCATTTGGAATCCATTTTTCTCCTCTCCTCTCCCTCTCTCTCGCCTCTCTCACCCCAATCCCTTCCCCCTTTTTCCTTTGATGAGCAAATCGATGGAGGCTCGTCCTAGGAGCCGGATTTCTCGAAGATAAGTTGGTAAGTTTCTTCCCCTCGACTTTGTCTTCGATTTGGTAGTGATCTTGTTGGTTTTTGGTTAAGTTTGGTGGGTTTTGAATTTTGGGGATTTTTTGGGTTAAAATCTAATATGTTGATTTCAGTGTTTGTATGGAGTTTAATTGTTGTTTTTGAGGTGTTGAGGTTGTATGGGGTGTTGGTTTGGAGTTTGGGTGTGAAAAACACCATTAAAGCTCGAGTTTTCGGAAAATCGCAGTCCGCGATCGATCTTGGCGAGGCGCCGATCGATCGCGACATGCTACTGGATTTGGGAAGGCGATGAGCAGCAGCGGCGATCGATCGCGAGAAGTGGGCGATCGATCGCGAGGGCCTTGGCGATCGATCGCGAGATGTGGCGATCGATCGCGGCTTGTTTATTTTCGGAAAGTAGGGTATGGCGATCGATCGCGGCTTGGCGCCGATCGATCGCGGCCCTGTTCCCTTTGTTTTTTTCAAAATTTTGGAAAATGTTGGGATTTTGGAATCGGAGTTTTAAGGGGGCCGTTTCCGGGGCAATGTCTACATTCCAATGGGAATGATATGCTTTTAAAATGGATTGGTTGAGGCCAAAGTTTAATTAAACAAAATTTTTGGTTGGGTTTTTGGCTATCTATTAAACATATAAAATGGAATATTTTGGGTATTATGCATGCTTAGCCGGGGGGGCTTTTATTTTGGTAATCGTCCTGGATTGACGATATGATTGGGAGTCTTGAACGTGCTTGGACACGTGGTTGCATGCTTATACTTGATTGTGAGTTGTTTATGTGTTTTAGCACATATCTCTCGAGGTAAGGAACTCAAGCAAAGTTTGGACTCGAGCTACGAAATTCTAAGGTACGTATGACGTACGAGCATAGTCCTTTAATATAATTGCAATTGTCGAGTACTTGGTACACTGTATTGCAATGAATGTGTGTGGAAATGCATGACACATGGTATTAGCAATAAACGGAGATTGAAATGCATGGTTTATTGTACTTGCTTCAAATGTCTTCATATGCATTGAGAATTGCATGGTGCCGCTTTTGAGCGAGCAATGATTGGAATGTTGTCGCCTGTGAGCGAACATCGATTATGACGCCGCTGCCATCGAGCATGCGTGGAAATGGAATGCCGCTATTGTAGAGCGAGCAATGAAACAGAGCTATGAAATCATAAGTGAGAAACATGGATTGTCTATAATCATTGTTTAATGATTTGATATTATTGATTATGATATTGGTATATGGCTCATGGAATTGTTAATCAATGTAATGATTAACTGGCATTTGGGAATTTAATGGTTTCAGTGTTTTGAGAACAGGGACAATACAGGAAACCCCGGATGAGGATGATACCATCCAGGGAGTATATTTTGTATTTCATAGCATTTACATTTATGTAAATTATGAATTGTATTGTTATGGTTATTGGATTTGGAATATTGGTATGCTCACCCCGTGTGGGGGCTGTCTCTGTTGGGGCAGGTGGTACAGGTGTAGCAGCAGCTTTGGAGTTGAGCTCGGGCTGTTGATTGAGGTACTTCCAGGATTGAGGTACCAGAGCTGGATGGATAGGCGCTCAGATCCAGAGTCGAGATCGAGTTGCGCTTGGGAGGTGCTTCCAGGATCGAAGCACCAGTAACGGTATCCAGCAGAGTGTTTTATACATTAGATACACGCTTATTCATTGGGTGCTCTTATGTGAGTACATATTACGTGTATATGGAATCTATAAACGGGCTACGGCTCTTCTCTGTTCATTTATGGTTTGCACGCAATTAGATATAGAATTGCTAAATGACCTAAGAGCATGTTAGTGTATTATGAGGGTGCATGTTATATGGATAATCATGGTTGGGGAATTTGAATATTATGTGGTTTAAATGCCAGTAATTTTCTGGATAGCATATGGTGTTGCACTTGCATATGGTTTTCCCCTGATAGTATGATTATATGCACTAATGAAATGGCTTAATACACTAAAAATGGGTTAAGGGCACGGGGGTCCTTACAATAGTTAAGCTAATTAACTTTGGTAATTGCTACTAGTCCCTGTGGGTACGACATCCCTACTTTCATATCATTATACTAAAACTTGACACCGTGCACTTACGGTATAAATCGCTAGACTGGAAATAATTGTTTAGAAAAATACCGATCAAGTTTTTCGCGTCGTTGCTGGGAACTAGTTTAAGTAATATAATTAGAGATTAGTTAACTGTAAATTAGCCATTTTTCTTTTCTTATGACTTTGGTTATGTTTTATACTATTTCACTATTGTTGTTTCTTCCTTATTTTGACTTTTGCATGTAGTTGTCTTCGTGGTGCATGCTACGGAGTTACAACTTTATATTAGAGCCACTTGACTTAGAGATTGAGCGAACTTGCCGTAGACTTCAGAGAGAAGCTCGAGAGATGGCTGAGAACAATCAAGGAGGGAATGGTGAACAACATAATGAGGAGGTGCCGATTACAAGATCCATGATGGACTATGCACAACCAACTTTTAAGGCACTATGTCTAGCATCACTAGAACGAGGATTCATGCTAATAATTTTAGATCAAGCATGACATAATTCAGATGATTCAACATTCGGTGCAATTTGGAGGATTGCCTACTGATGATCATAATGCCCATATCTTCAACTTCTTGGAGATATGCGACACTTTCAAGCACAATGGCGTCATTGACGACGCCATCAGGTTACAGTTTTTACCTTTTTCCTTAAAAGATAAAGCTAAGAGCTGGTTAAATTCATTGTCTGTAGGATCGATCACTACGTGGGATGAGATGGCTCAAGCCTTCCTATCAAAATACTTTCCCCCTTCAAAGGACGGCTAAGATGTGCAATGATATCACCATGTTCATGCAAAACGATCCTGAGACACTGTATGAAGCCTGGGAGTGCTTCAAGGATTTACTTCGAAGATGTCCACATCAAGGCCTTCCTATTTGGATTCAGGTACAAACATTTTACAATGGTTTATTTTCTGCTAATATATCCATGGTTGATGCAGCAGCATGAGGTACCCTTATGCGAAAGACACCTGAGGAAGCCTACACACTTTTGGAGGAGATGGCTTCTAACAGTT
The DNA here is from genome assembly GCA_907163345.1 of Haberlea rhodopensis. Lineage (NCBI taxonomy): Eukaryota > Viridiplantae > Streptophyta > Magnoliopsida > Lamiales > Gesneriaceae > Haberlea > Haberlea rhodopensis. Next base: position 146,930 of record CAJQUN010000042.1, read on the forward strand.
ACCAATGGCAATCTGAGTGGAATGTGCCAAAGAGACCGACCCGCCCAGTTGGAAGCATTAGACAAGAAGATTGACAGCCTGAGCAAGCCTGGAAAGCAAGTTCAAACTATCACATGCGAGTTATGCCAAGGAGGACATCTTAGCACAGAATGTCAGTCAGGTAACCCATTTATGCAATCTAATGAAAGTGCAAAATTTGTAGGGAATCAACCACCTCAACATAACTCCTATTCGAACAGCCATAACCAACCGTGGAGGAATCATCCAAACTTCTCTTGGAATGACCAAAAGAATGTTTTGAACCCCCAACCACCACCGGGCTATCCGCCAAAGCCAAGCATGGAGAAAATACTTGTCAAGTTCATATCATCTACTGAGACAATGATGAATAATCAAGATGCATCTATCAAGAATTTGGAGACTCAAGTCGGGCAATTGGCAACCGTAATGGTTTGTAGAGCACAAGGAACTCTACCGAGTGATATGGAGAATAATCCAAGGAAGCAAGCCAATAATGTAACCCTTAGGAGTGGAAATGAGCTTGGTGATGAGGAAACACTAGAAAAGGTTGAAGCAAAACAAGAGGAAAATGAGCAATCACGCAACAAGGGTAAGTCCATTGATACCACTACGCCTATCACATCATAAGAAAAGGTACACATTCCTCTCTGTTTCCCGCAACAGTTAAAACTTTGACAAATTTCTAAATATGTGTAAGACCCCAATGCTAATTAGTCCGGATTAACGATGATTAAGCAAACCTGGATAATTAAAAGTATAGACTTTGAATTAAGGTACAAACTAGTGGAACATGTTTTAGTGCATGAGCATGTGCATGATCACATGGCACTTGGAGAACACATGCCACTAATTAATTTAAATCATGTTTAATACATGATTTTGGACCAATAATCTTGCAAGATAGTGGTGTATTGACACATGGATTCCACAATACATCAAATAAATTAAAAATCATACATTATTGGCATAGGAAGCCAAGCCTATATGCATGCAAATTTCAGATTTTGGTTTTTAATTTTATCTAGCAATTTCTCTCTCTTCTTTCCTCAACAAAAAAAACCACTCCACCTTCTCTCCTCCTTCTCTCTTATTTTCGAAATTCCAGCCTCTTTTCCCTACCAAATGCTTGTGAAATCTTTAGTGCATGTTACATGCAATTAAGGATTTAGAAGCTACAAGGCTAGGGAAGAGGAACCCATCAAGAATTTTCTAATTTTGGAGCAAATTGGAGAGGTGAAAGCTTGGTTTGAGCTAGGTTGATGGTTTGTGCATCAAATCTTCAAGAGGAGTGAAGGCATAACACTTTTCTTTAGTTTTATATACCTTGGTGTTGTTTAAGGATCGAATTTTATGAGTCTTGGCATGAGAAAGGTAGAGATAACTTGCTGTCAAAAAGTGTGCAACAGATTTCAACATGCATGTATCTGTCATTTTGAATTTTGGGTTTAGTTAAGTTTCGAATTTGAGGTTGAGGTTCAAACAAAATTCATATATAAGTAAGTAATCTTTCTATGGTTAAACTTTTAGACGATTTGGACTTAAAATGAATGAGTTATGATGTTTTTACCACAAGGTGCACAATCTGGAACATGCATGTAGGCGGGTTGCACATGCAGTGTGCTCTTGGTAAATCTGGGCAACATGTGCTACGATTTTGACCTTAGTGTCTGAATAAAAGTTGTAACATTTTGAGTTATCTTGCATTAGAAACTGGCCTCACATGATTTGTAGTTTAGTTGTGCAAGATATGCACTATTTCCTAGAACTGCTCACTCTGTCAAAACAGAGTGTATAGGTATTTTTAAAACTGACATACTTTGTTTTGCATGTGCCTCTAGATGAGTGAACTAGCTTCTGGACTTCAAATATGAACTGTAATACTTTGCGTTTTCTTGATTTTCAGACTAGCCTCAAGTCATTTGGACGTCATATGAATATATTACGATTTTTCTACAAAAAATGGCTCATGCTGGAATTTGGTGAATTGTCCTGTTTTTCCTGCAGATTGTTCTTGGCAATTTTACCTAGGCTAAATGAACGAATTTGAAGATGATTTGAACTGATGAAATGTTCATTTTTGAGTTAGATTTGAAAATAAATTGGACCCATGTGATTTTATTAAGTATCGGACAAGTTATGAGCCGATCTCTACGGTTGCGCAGGCTGAAATTTAGAGAATTGGTTTTGGGTCTAAGTTTGAGTTTTATTTTGATAAGTTTAAGGCTAGTATGTGACATTATATTGTATTTGGAACTATTATCATCAGGTTAACAGATCTTGAGATTTATTCGAGGAGTACTCGGTAGGTATAGCATTGGTCCGAGGTACGTAGAAAACGGGTTTTATCACAATGTCTGGCAAAGACATTTGATGTTCCCGGGTATGATTTACTTGTCATTACTTGCCCCTTATGTGACTATGTGATAAGTTGATCTGCAGTATGTGAATTACATGGTACATTGACTGCATAATATATGATGACATGAGATTTGAGATGCATCACATGAGATTATGAGCATTGACACGCAATATAATTTAGTGATATTGCAGGATGCATTGACACGCATGGACATTGAGCATGTCATGTTGATCCTATCGATTCGTTTCTTGGTACCTATATCTTTTCTTTGGTATCTGTGATGCGTGTCTGGGAATGATGGGCACGCCGATGGCTCGGCGGAGAGAGTGAGCTGAGTGATGCCGTAGCGACGAGCGTGCCGACGTCGCCCAGACACGAGGATGATGGACCACCGATGGCTCGACTGAGAGATAGATCGGAGCGACGAGCGTGTCGACATCCTTCTCGAGCATGATGATGATTTGATTGATGATCTTCCTTTGGACTCCAGAGATATGAATATTCGAGATTTGATACCCCTCATATGCATTTGCATTCATGCACGGCATACATCGCATGTTATTTGTCATACACTGTGATATTATCTGTTCCTCGTACTGGGTGCTGACCCCCTTCGCGGGGGGCTGTCATGTCTTTGTTGTATGGGCATGACAGGTGGTGCAGGTGGACGTACTATGGATGCTCGAGACGAAGCATCGATAAATACCAGAGCTCCTTGAGAGCGAGCTCAGGTATATGGTTTATGTTTTGAGTCCCAGTAATTGTTTAGTATTTTTATTTATGTTTTAAATTACCGGGGTATGCCCTGAGTATCTGTATTTTTAAGTATTACTTTACTGAGAAATTATATGTAATGCTTATGCGATGAATATCATGTTAGATGTAAAACTGGAAATACATATTTTCACTATTCGGAAATGTTTTAGAAACAAACTGCGAAAAATTTTGAGGGTCACTTTTTGAAAGTTTTTAACTAAATCTTCCGCTGTTTACGTTAATATAACAATCGTGTGTTAATTAAACCTCTGATTAGGACCAGGCCCTCACAGTTGGTATCAGAGCATAATCTGGGTTATGCTCGAACTAGAGTTTTGACATTGAGTATAGACACAAATGAATTGTTTGTGCATGTGTCTGACTATCTGATTTATATGCTCTTGCCTGCTATGTTTACATGTTCGATAATGAGATTTTATTCATGTAATGGATTATTAAGCAGGGATAATTAGATGTAATATCTCTGACCATTTTAATATGCTGAGTTGCATAGAATCTAGAGAATTTGAATTCCGAGTTGCATATAATCTAGTGAATTTGAGAATTTTATCTGTTAGCACTGATAGGATGATGATGTAGAGTGAATGATGATAACATCTATGACTTGAGATGTATGAATATGTTGGACAGTTACTGTTTGGACATGTAGCTGTGATATGGACTTTAAGAGCTACTGTCGAACCTGTAGACACTATAAAATGTTAATTGCACTATAATTTAGTGATAATGTGTCCATTATTGGAAGTTGTAGTTATCACTTTGGGATTTAATCCTTATGAATAGTGGATGCCACTAGAACTAATTAAAACGCATTTTGTCGATTGGCATCGGAAATAATACGTATGAGTTTACGTCAAAACCTATGTACGCAGAGATGATGATTTAGAACTTGAAAATATTGAAACTAGCAATATTTCAATTGAAGAATAGAATGTAGTTGTTGTGAGAAACAACGAGAATTGGTTTGAATGAGGACTTGGATTTGGGGACTGTCGTCATTTAGTTCGAGTCTATGTGTCCGAACTATGAATAAATACTACAATATGAACTCTTCTAGATGATAGTATCTAGAGTAATGGTAGTGATGGAAGATGAGTTTTCCTCTTTTGTTACGGGAAAAGATATTTACGAGAAGGCCATGTTGATGACATGGAAAATGATAATTGATTATCGTGGACTTGAGAAATGGAAATATCTGCTTAATCTCAATAACTATTCACTAGTGCAAAGATTAGATATCGACTGAAGAATAAGACACCGATGTGGTGCGAAGTAGTTAAAACTGGATTAAAGATTAATGAAGTGACTATCATTGGGATAATCCAAGTAGTCCTAGAAAAGTTTCAGAAGTATCACTCCAATTTATCCAGCTCTAGTAGTTCTGGAGGTACTATGAGATTGTAGAATACCAAATCTTTTCGAGGTCATTGTGGATGTCAATATCTACTGATCCGATTGAAAAAATAATAAGAATTGATATTGGCGGTGGTCAGTCAGAGCATGTGTGTTACGTGCTCAGGAACAGATGCAACCATAACAACAAATACCCAGAGCTAGGGGTAGATATCATAGTGGTTATTATTTTAGACTACTCAGTTCCACCAGCAGTTAATTACCTGCAGACTGAGAGTATACATTGACAGATGATAAGATTAGGAGTAGTGATCGCAGATACATGTTATGTATTTGATCACACTGCACGAGTTTGATTAAGACAAAAGCATTATTTTCATACATTGTATCAAATGTGCATTGATAATGAAGATTTGGAAAATACATCAGCAGTATTAATTATACTATCCACACTTGTAATAGTGAACTGTAGCTGACAGTTTAATGATAGTGATGTGGATTTGAATTCAATGGTGTTGCCCATATATGGTTTTGATTGTATCAAGGATATGGATACTCTGATAAATTTTGAGATATAGGAAGTTGATTTCAGGGTATAATGAATTTTCGACTGTTTTGTGGCCCCAAAATGTAATATTTATAGCCACGAATAGCGAGCTAAGATACTGATAGTATCAGCTATGAAAATATTGTTGTTGCGATATTTGGAAAATGAAGGATATTTGATCATAAGCAGTTACTGCTGACCAGGAAGAGTCGAGGTTGACTGATATCTTAGTGGTAAGAAAACTTACCAATTTTTCCTGAAGAAATAAAAGAATTTTCACTAGAGAAGGAAATCGATTTAACTATTCGTTGATGCCAAGGAATAGATTCGATATCGAAAGTACTGTACGGAATGTCATCAACAAAGTTGACAGATACAGAAGAATAGTTGCAGAATCTCCTTGAGACGAGTACATATGTCTGAGTATGTCACTTGAGGAAAACATCAACATTGTCCGTGAAGAAGAAAGATGATATTATGAAGATGTGTATCGACTATAGGCAGTTGAATCGGGCTACTGTCAAGAAGAAATACCCACTACCTAAGATTTAGAAGTATTTGATTAGTTGTAAGAAACTTCGATGTATAAGAAGAATGATTCTAAATCTGGTTACCATCAGTTTGAGTCAGAAGAGAAAATGTTCTCTAGGCAATTGGTCAAACCAGATATATATAGGCATTTTGAACTTTTGGTAATGCCGTGTGGTCTGACAACTATACCAATAGAGTTACGAATTTGATGAATAAAGTATTCCGTAACTGTTTATGCGGAAGTGTAATCAAATTCATCAGTGGTATACTAGTGTATTCGAGATCCAGAAGGAACCACACAGAACATCTACGATTGGTTCTCCAGACGCATCGTGAAGCTCAAATTTTATTCCAAGTTATCGAAATGTAAAGCTTGGTTGAATCGAGTGTTGTAGTAATAATTTTGGCCAAGACCAACCAGGGTGCTTGAGCTATGAAGTGTTATGAGTTTTGGCAGATATTACAGGCTCTTATGGAAGGATGAACTAATTGACCAAGAAGAAACTTGAGTTTCGTTTGGTCAGATGAATGAGATAGCAAGTTTTATAAACTGAAACAAACGTGATACGTTTTGATGCATCATGAGGAGATGATTGCATATGATTTGATATATTTAAAGTTTAAAGAATTGTGATATCTTGTTCATGAAATTGAGTTTGCAGCCATTATTTTTTTTCCTTGAAGATGTGGCAACGTATCTGGGTGGCGAACAATTCATAATACACTCTGATTTTTGGAGTTTAAAATATCTATTATTCAGTCAGAGTTGAACATGAGATAGAAGCGATGACTAGATTTGTTAAAGATTTTGACTCTGATAGTCAATATCAATCAAGGAAAATGAAACTAGTAGCAGATGCACTGAACCAAAAAGTGTAAGGTGCAATGATAGCATCGATATATGCTTGCAGTTTGAATCACCTCTGATTTCGAAGATCAGAAAGACTCGAAGGACAGATCCATACATATATTGAGTGAAGAAATTAGTTCTGTCTCATCAACCAACTAGATTTTAGTATGTCATTTAGTGGCGGGTTGCGATTGAACAATCAGTAAATAGCATCGAATCCTACCGATTCGAAAGAAGTATTACTGCAGAAAGCACACTATAGATGACACAGTGTTATTATGGGAATGCTGAGATGTATCATTCTTGAGATCCTATTTCTGACGAGATGGTATAAAGAAAGAAATTTTGGAAATTTCGTGGCAAATTGTTTTGCATGTCAGTAGGTTAAGATTAAAATGCGAGACCTAATGGGATACTACAGAATTTTTAAGTACCACAATGAATTTAAGGAATTTCTAGTTTTGAGTTTTATAGCTCAAATTGTTTAGATCAAACAGAGATTGTGAAACAAGTTGAATCGGAATTGATTGGCTATTCAATACAAGATATTGATTTCATATGATAGTCTATATGTCTATGAGAAAATGACATATTTAAGATGTGGATAATGTGGTTTAGTTACAGTGAGTATTCTGTAACAACTGTATCTGATTGAGATCCGAGGATAATATCATAATTCAAAAACTATTGTCAGAATGTCATGGGTACTAAGTTAGCAATGAGTATTGCTTACCATACCCATACTGATGGATAAACTGAGAAAATCCAGACTTCGGAAGTTATGTCTCGATTAATAGTGATGAATTTAGTGAGAATTGTCAAAAAATCACTATTCACCAGTGGAATTTTCCTATAATTTGAGTTTCAGACAACTTTTGGAATGGTATCGGTTCAGGTTTTGTAGAGCCAGAATTGTCGATCGCTGATATGATGATATGAAATTGATAATGAATTTTTGGGCAGAACTTGAGATTGTTGAGGAAATGCCCGGAAAAATAAATTTTCTGCGAAAACGATTGAAATTGGCTTAAGGTGAGCAGATTTGCTACGCCAAAGAGGAATATATCGTTAGACTTCGAGTTGAGAATCAAGTAAATATGAAGATATTACATTTGCAATTATCAATATGATTTGTTAAGTGATGTATGATGTTGCCTCGATATTTTGAACTTTATGGAATCATAGAGAAGTTTGGTTTAGTGGTATATCATTGACATTACAACATCAGTTGTCACTGATACATGATGATTCGTATGTATCTGTGAATGAGATTGAGACATCTCATATGATTTAATTTATTGAATTATACTCAGTTTTGCGATTTCGATGACGAAATCTTTTTAAGAGTGGAAGAAGTGTAAGACCCCAATGATAATTAGTCCGGATTAACGATGATTAAGCAAACCCGGATAATTAAAAGTATAGACTTTGAATTAAGGTACCAACTAGTGGAACATGTTTTAGTGCATGAGCATGTGCATGATCACATGGCACTTGGAGAACACATGCCACTAATTAATTTAAATCATGTTTAATACATGATTTTGGACCAATAATCTTGCAAGATAGTGGTGTATTGACACATGGATTCCACAATACATCAAATAAATTAAAAATCATACATTATTGGCATAGGAAGGCAGGCCTATATGCATGAAAATTTCAGATTTTGGTTTTTAATTTTATCTAGCAATTTCTCTCTCTTCTTTCCTCAACCAAAAAAACCACTCCACCTTCTCTCCTCCTTCTCTCTTATTTTCGAAATTCCAGCCTCTTTTTCCTACCAAATTCTTGTGAAATCTTTAGTGCATGTTACATGCAATTAAGGATCTAGAAGCTACAAGGCTAGGGAAGAGGAACCCATCAAGAATTTTCTATTTTTGGAGCAAATTGGAGAGGTGAAAGCTTGGTTTGAGCTAGGTTGATGGTTTGTGCATCAAATCTTCAAGAGGAGTGAAGGCATAACACTTTTCTTTAGTTTTATATACCTTGGTGTTGTTTAAGGATCGAATTTTATGAGTCTTGTCATGAGAAAGGTAGAGATAACTTGCTGTCAAAAAGTGTGCAGCAGATTTCAGCATGCATGTATCTGTCATTTTGAATTTTGGGTTTAGTTAAGTTTCGAATTTGAGGTTGAGGTTCAAACAAAATTCATAGATAAGTAAGTAATCTTTCTATGGTTAACCTTTGAGACAATTTGGACTTAAATTGAATGAGTTATGATGTTTTTACCACAAGGTGCACAATCTGGAACATGCATGTAGGCTGGTTGCACATGCAGTGTGTTCTTGGTAACTCTGGGCAAAATGTGCTATGATTTTGACCTTGGTGTCTGAATACAAGTTGTAACATTTTGAGTTATCTTGCATTATAAACTGGCCTCACATGATTTGGAATTTAGTTGTGCAAGATATGAACTTTTTCCTAGAACTGCTCACTCTGTCAAAACAGAGTGTATAGGTATTTTTAAAACTGCCATACTTTGTTTTGCATGTGCCTCTAGATGAGCGAACTAGCTTCTGGACTTCAAATATGAATATGAACTGTAGTACTTTGAGTTTTCATGATTTTCCCACTATCCTCAAGTCATTTGGACGTCATATGAATATATTACTATTTTTGTACAAAAAAGGCTCAGGCTGGAATTTGGTGAATTGTCCTGTTTTTCCTGCAGATTGTTCTTGGCAATTTTACCTAGGCTAAATGAACGAATTTGAAGATGATGTGAACTGATGAAATGTTCATTTTTGAGTTAGCTTTGAAAATAAATTGGACCCATGTGATTTTATTAAGTATCGGACAAGTTATGAGCCGATCTCTACGGTTGCGCAGGCTGAAATTTAGAGAATTGGTTTTGGGTCTAAGTTTGAGTTTTATTTTGATACGTTTAAGGCTAGTATGTGACATTATATTGTATTTGGAACTATTATCATCAGGTTAACAGATCTTGAGATTTATTCGAGGAGTACTCGGTAGATATAGCATTGGTCCGAGGTACGTAGAAAACGGGTTTTATCACAATGTCTGGCAAAGACATGTGATGTTCCCGGGTATGATTTACTTGTCATTACTTGCTCCTTATGTGACTATGTGATAAGTTGATCTGCAGTATGTGAATTACATGGTACATTGACTGCATAATAATGATGACATGAGATTTGAGATGCATCACATGAGATTATGATATTGCACGATGCATTGACACGCATGGACATTGAGCATGTCATGTTGATCCTATCGATTCGTTTCTTGGTACCTATATCTTTTCTTTGGTATCTGTGATGCGTGTCTGGGGATGATGGGCACGCCGATGGCTAGGCGGAGAGAGTGAGCTGAGTGATGCCGTAGCGACGAGCGTGCCGACGTCGCACAGACACGAGGATGATGGACCGCCGATGGCTCGACTGAGAGATAGATCGGAGCGACGAGCGTGTCGACATCCTGCTCGAGCATGATGATGATTTGATTGATGATCTTCCTTTGGACTCCGGAGATATGAATATTCGAGATTTGATACCCCTCATATGCATTTGCATTCATGCACGGCATACATCGCATGTTATTTGTCATACACTGTGATATTATTTGTTTCTCGTACTGGGTGCTGACCCCCTTCGCGGGGGCCTGTCATGTCTTTGTTGTATGAGCATGGCAGGTGGTGCAGGTGGATGTACTATGGATGCTCGAGACGAAGCATCGATAAATACCAGAGCTCTTTGAAAGCGAGCTTAGGTATATGGTTTATGTTTTGTGTCCCAGTAATTGTTTAGTATTTTTATTTATGTTTTAAATTACCGGGGTATGCCCTGAGTATCTGTATTTTAAGTATTACTTTACTGAGAAATTATATGTAATGCTTATGCGATGAATATCACGTTAGATGTAAAAATGGAAATACATATTTTCACTATTCGGAAATGTTTTAGAAACAAACTGCGAAAAATTTTGAGGGTCACTTTTTGAAAGTTTTTAACTAAATCTTCCGCTGTTTACGTTAATATAACAGTCGTGTGTTAATTAAACCTCTGATTAGGACCAGTCCCTCACATATGCTTAAGAATTTACATATAGAGGTACCGTGCATTGTTCTTTATGGCAAATGCCAAACTTTGCTAAATTCTTAAAGGACATGTTATCTAAGAAGCGGAAATTGGGAGAGCATGAAATTGTGTGTTTGACTGAGGAGTGTAGTGCCATTGTACAGAAGAAATCGGCTACAAAATTGAAAGATCCTGGAGTTTCACTATTCCTTGCACTACTGTGCCTATTTCTTCTATTAAAGTGTCATGTGATTTGGGTGTTAGTGTTAATTTAATGTCTTTGTCTGTTTTTAGGCGACTTGGACTGGGAGAGCCGAAGCCCACAAGGGTAGTATTGCAAATGGCGGACAAGTCTATCACGTACCCACTAGGAATCATCGAGGATGTGTAGGTCAAGATTGATCAATACTCCTTCCCAGTGGATTTGTTAGTGTTGGACATGGAGGAGGATGTGAGCACGCCATTGATTCTCGGATGACAGTTCCTAGCCACTGGAAGAGCCATCATAGATGTTGAACAAGGGAAGTTGATCCTCTGTGTAGGAGATGATCGAATTACATTTAACGTGTTTAAATCTTCAACGCATACACACACGAAATGAGCATATTATTTAAAAGTAAAAGTGATTGACACGTTGTCTGATGATGAGGTGCAAGGTACTGATAAGATGAAGGTAATGATCGAGCTAAAGACCGAAGAAGGCAAGAGCCCATGGTGACGCCAAGGAAGGCGAGCAAGAAAAAAGACAAAAGAAAGTTCGTGCAGGGAGAGACAGTCCAACTACATAAAGCGCCACCACCTCGTATCTTCCAAAGCAAGCGAAAGGCATCATGGGTTGGACCATTCACGGTGACTACAGTTTCATGCTCATGGAGAAATCAAAGTAAGTGATCATATTCTAGTCACTTATGTGGTCAATGAGGAGCGGTTGAGGCACTACAATGTGGACTAATCCACATACTTCAAGCCGTTGAAGCGTAATTGGTAAAACGTCTAGCTTGGGACTATAAATCAAGAACACACTCTTCTCCTTTTTCTTCGTTTTTAAATTTATACTTAGTTTTTGCAAATTTTTGTTCATAGGATTGACTCCTTGTTTTGTTTTGCAGAGTGGGCGTGGAAGAACGAATCCCGGGAGAAGAAGTGTTGAAAAAAAAAAGTGCAAAAACGGGTCGATCTCGGTGTTCCAGAAAAATCTCGCGATCGATCGCGGGGTTAAAAAATTTGTTTTTAAAAAAACAAACTCTAACACTTTCACACACACTTCACACTAAAACACTCGAACCCTTCTCCCCAATTCACCAAAGTCTTCCCCTTTTCACCAATTCAACCACAATTTCTTCCCTTTCAAATTTTCGAACATAATCATCAATTCTCATATCAAAGTTCGTTTCTTTGCAGGAATTTCCAAGGGAGCAGAAGATTTGTGCATCCTACACTTCAATTGGAAGCCATGGCAAGCTAAGAATTACCTAGCCTACATTTTTCGATTTATTTGAGGTATTTTGGCTTAATTATACATGGGATATGATATGTGCTAAAGTTAATGCTTGGGTGTTGAAACATAATGATATATTTGTGAATGTTGGTTGAATTGGATTGTGTGCTTGCTAAGTTTGGGGGAAAATTGTAAATCTTATTATTGGATAGTGTGGTGTTGGAATATTGCAATTGCATTGGATTGTGTTATTGTGGGAGTTGTGGTGGATATCTTGTTATAGGTATGGCATCAAAAAGGAAATAGAAGCAGGTAGCTTCCTCTTCAGAAGAGTTTTTTTGGAAGCTGCCAATTTTTTTGGAAGCTGCCAATTTTTTTGAGGTCTACCGAAAACGATTCTCATTAGGGAGGGGGAATGGATATCGGTACTCTAGACTGTGCCGTGATTAGAGAGGCGATGCAAAGAGGATGGTTCACATTCGTCCAGCAACCACGCAATGTTGTGGTTTCTCTTGTAAGGGAGTTTTACTCCAATCTTCGGACAAAGACCCCCCTTGATGCAAGCAGAGTCACTGTCCGGCAAAAGTCCATTCCTTTTGATTCCACCGCCATCAATACTCTAACATGCCAACCATCACAGATGATGACTACTCGGTGTACTGTAAAAAACACATTGACTATGACGAGATTCTTTCCACCATCTGTGTTGAGGGCACCGAATGACGATTAAAAGCGGATGGCAAGTCATAGTTAATACTGATATCAGAGTTGAAAGAGGAGGCCAATGCTTGGTTCTCATTTATTGTAGCACGAGTCATACCATCGACTCATATGTCCGAGGTCACGAAGGACCGAGCTGCTTTAGTCTATGCCATCTTTACCGGCTACACCGTTGATCTCGGACACATTGTCGAGACATGCATCCAGAACTATACACGTGGCCCTCCCACTTCTAGCATGCCTTGTCCCTCCACCATTACAGCTTTGTGTGATCAAGCTGATGTTGTTTGGGACCTCGCAGAGGAGATGATACCACCTAAGGCAACCATTATGGTTTCTCATCCACCACCACCCACTGGCCGACGTAGGGCACAACCACAACTTGGCAAAGCCATTTTACTTGACCATCATCATCTTCTGATGCAGTGCCTACCTCTATCACACTAGACTCCCTACACCGTGATCTTCAGGATATCCGCCTTGAACAAAGGGATATATGAAATGGCAATATGCTTTGACCAACAACAGATGAATCAATGGCATATGGAGTTCATGCAATACCAATTTGCATGAAACTCTGCATTGGCACAGGGTTTCCCTACCATCCCTTTCCCACCACAGTCGACCTTCCCGCCATTCAGCCATACCCCCAGTACCCCCACCGGAACATAAGGATGAGGAGGACGATTACTGACGATCGTCATCGAGGTATGTGTTTTGCTATTGCACTAATTGATTACTGTACATTGAGAGCAATGCACGTACTAAGTTCGCGGGTTGTTTACTACTAGCTGTTGTTGTCTGTTGTTTTTTGTTGATTGAGTTGTGCTTGCGAGATTATATCTATCACTTGATTATTGTTGTTCTTGAGCACCTTTAATTTTTTTTTTCTGAAAATGAGTTCAACCTTAAGAAATTAATGAATTAGAATTGCAACTGTATTACATGATGAAAATTAATCCCCATCTTAACTAGAGTTTTGAAATTTTTTGACATGTTTGTGAATATCCTTGGTTGAGTTAGTACTTCAAAATTGGGGAACATTTGGGCACTTTTGAGTCATGATTGAGTAGAGTATATGTTGAAAAGTGAAAAAATTTGTTATCTATGATTTGTCTTGAGCATCTTAGAGCACTCTAGAACCTATTTGTGGGCACTTTGAGGCAAACTTTTATAATTAGGAACTTGACTTGGACATGATTTAGGCGATCTTTGGAACGTTTGAGTCTTTCAAGCCTACCCTGTCATATCTATCCCTAGTGTCCACTTTTGAGCTTAATTGAAAAAGAATTGAAATTAATCATCATACGACTTTTGTTGATGAACTCATTATATCTACATTTAATTGAGCCTAAAAAAAATTTATCCTTACCTTAAGAGAGTATAATGAATTTCATGAGCGTACTATGTTTTTATCTATTATGTTATTCGTGTGCTATGTTCTGGGCTATTACAAAATTTCAATGCCCATTGAAAAATGAAAAAAGAAAGGCATAGTGAGAAAATAGCATAGTTACGTAATGATGAACCATGTGGAGGTCCTACATTGACCTAGTTTGGTAAAATCTAACAAAACCCATGGTCATCAAAGTGTTAAGAAAATAAGAAAAAAAAGAGGGCTTGAAGATGGCTTAAGATGAAAGGTGCAAATTATACTCTCTTCTTCAATTTCCTTACTTTTTCTTTGAAACCGACACCAAATGCCTGACATTATAAGCTTAAAAAGACATTTTGATCCAAGTCTAGGGAATAATTATATGAATGGAGAAGTGCTTGAAAAGTAGGCCTGTAGAGTGCTTGATAGTAATCTTGACTTTGAGTTTGCTAGCATTATTTTATCTTAAAGATATGTACGAAACTCAAGATTGACAATAGCACACACTTACGTTCCAATTTTGCGATGTATTGATTGGCTTAGGAGAAAACACTTCTTGTTAATTGTTGGATTGACTCTTGTTGATGAGTTAGTGGGATTTCTGAGCTTTACATTTGAGTTGCTAAGTTAGTTCTTTTAAAAGTATTAAGGGTGAACTCTATATTTTGATCTTATTGCCTGCTCGATGACGATCAAGTCTAAGTTGGGGGAGTTGATAAGTGTGATTTTTACACTTATTTTGCTGTGTATTTTAGGTGTTTTATATGGATTCTTGGACGATTTTACGATTTCTGGTATATTTTCATTGATTTCAGGAATCTAGGTCCAAGTGCATAAAAGTGGAGGAAACAAGCCAAAAATGTTGAAAAAAGATCAAACCGAGCGAACACACCGGAATATCGATAGTGAAGATTTTGAACTCCGCGATCGATCGGCATCATCACGGTGATCGATCGCGGAGCTGTTTTCTGAAGAATAAAATTTACGAGCTGGCGATCGATCGGCATTCAGCCGTGATCCCGGTCAATCTAGAAAATTTCTGCGATCCATCGGTAGGCCATCACGATCGATCGCTATATGAAAAATTTGGTTATTAAGTCCAGAATGTTGTGGCGATCGATCGGCAACTTACGACGATCGATCGCTAAACGCGAAAAAATCGAGATTTTATTTCCTTGTTGGGTATTTTGTGTCCAATTTTTGTTAAACTCATCAACCACTATATAAGGATGACTTTGGACGATTGCAAGGGACTTTTGCTCAGTTTTACAACCTAAAACACAGCCTCCACTTCCATTCAACTAAAAGCTATTGAAGAGCAAGTCGGAATCGAAGAGATGGGACGACACAACGAAGCAAGGAGTCGACGCCTAGCATCTTTAGTATTTCTAAACTCTTGTTGTTTATTTTTGGATTTAGAATGATTGATTTGTTGTTAAACAAGTTTTTACATTCATATTTGATGATGGTAGTTGGCTAATTTATTTATCAAGCGTAGGGGATCCCTTATATGAACCCATGATTTACGTTTGAGTTTTTGATTGATTTTTTCTACAATTCTTTGAGTATGATTATGTTTTAATGCTTTTCAAGGATTAGCTACCTTTAGTTGATGTTAGTTATTATATTTGACTTGACCATACGATAATATAATTTGACAAGATAATTCATATCGTATGTTTTAGATTTAACTGACCACGTAAAATCTAGCACGCGTGTGATAGCTATAGATTTACCAAAACCGAAAGCTAGAAGTTTTCATAGGGCGTATGCAGTTTTGAATGTTAAATGAGTACATGAACATTGACTTGTTACATTTTAATATTAGGTTCAATATAACTTGACCATAGTATATTGGATAAAATCGAAAAACTCGTCACCTTAGAACGTAGAATGTGAAGTCTTAACTAATAGGATAATTGTGGGGGATTACATGGGTGAACCGAAGTCTCGATTTTCGTCTCTATTGATTTTCGTCACTTTTAATCTCTAGCTTGGATTGACTAATTTTCTGGGTTTACTATTTTAAGTTTCACTCAATAATCGTAGGCTAAATATAGTTAAGCTAATTAACTTTGGTAATTGCTACTAGTCCTTGTGGGTACGACATCCCTACTTTCATATCATTATACTAAAACTTGACACCGTGCACTTGCGGTATAAATCGCTACACTGAAAATAATTGTTTTTAAAATAGTCACCAGCTTTGTAAGATCATTTACATAAGGAAAATCTACATCACCATAAGAATCAAAAGCTCTCTTGAGACATCATGCTGACTTCAACATCAAACATGTCGAATTACATCTAGTAGGACTTCAAACTTAACAATTTATTTGCCTTTACCTTGTCAATGCCAACACACTCACCAAACTTTTTATATCTAGCTGGCAATTTCGAATATACCTCACCACACCACTAATGCGAGAAATGGCTGAATGTTCATCTTTTCTCTTTAAATCATCCTGCACAATCAAATTCATAATATGTGCAATGCATCTAATGTGTACATACTTACCTCCTAAGATATATGTTGCCAAATTGTCAAAAAATTTTATGTATGCATGTACTTGCACCGTCATTGGATGATTATCAATAGTAACTGAAAAAATATAATTGAAAAAATCTTGTCAATCCCCTAACCAAGTAGACCTTTTTCTACTCCCTTACCCACATCATCACTCCTATGTCCAGAAATCGGACAAAAATTCAAAATTCTCTTTTGTAAGTTCCAATCATCATCACTGAAGTGAGCAGTAAGGCACATACACTTAACTTTTTGTATTGATGTCCATGTATCAGTGGTAATGAGAATTCTCTGAGAGTGTTTTTGGATAAAAGACTTCAACTTTTGTCTTTGATTAACGTACATCTTATAAATATCATCGGTTATTGTCCTTCGAGATGGAATTGAGAACATTGGAAATGCAATTGACATAAAATATTTAACTTCCTTGTTCTCAACTGTCTTAAATGGAAGTTCATCAATAATTAACCAATAACATATCACATCTCTAATTTTATTCTAATCAAATTTCCAAGAAACAATGTGTGCTTCCTTCTCACCAGCACGTGGGGTTGAAATGTAATTCGAGCTTGATTAATTATTAATTCATGAGGTTTTTTTTTACAATACCCGTTGTGATTCTTAAGAGGTCGAGTGCCATGTGTTTTTGGATCTGCCTTAATCTCTCTGCCATAATATTTGCATTTAGATTTTTTGCACATTATCAACTTCACAAAAGAATTCATCAAATCTAGAAACAACTTCTTTTCTCAATCTCTTTAGACTTGGATTCGGTTTCTTCATCTTTATCACAATCAATATCATTATCTTCCACAAAATCAACATTTGTGTTCATTTCAAGATCAACATTACTAGCCTCTTCAATTAACTGATATGGTACACTCTCCATTTAAATAATAAATTTCTACAATTGTCAATTTTTTTTGTATATATCCGTTCAATAATGAGTAATTTCAAATTCGAAATTTGTTTCACAAAAAAATTCAAATGATCACAGTCTGCTATCGATTATCGTAACAAATTCACGATATTCTCTAATTCCAAATTTGTATCAACTATCATTTCCACAATAAATTTTTGCAATTATCATCACAATATCCACAAGTATCATCACCAAATCTGTCATAAAAAAAGTAAACCAATAAAACCATACACGATTCACAATACTCCTATCACCAAAAATTCACAATATTATTTAATGAATCTCATTCTTTTATTTGCTATAATTAATCATGTAGAATATGTAAAAAAAAATGTTACCGTTCTGCCATTTGCGGCTCTGCGCCTCTGCGCCTCTGCAGTGCAGTCTGCTACGTCCGACAGGGTTTGTTGGTTGCTGCCCTGAAAGGCACTGTCCTTAGGGGTATCATCCACCATCCATATAGAATCTTTTTTTTCTTTAAAAAAAAAGATTTCAAATGAACGGTATGATGCCCCTAAGAGCACTGCCCTTAAGAGCATCATCAAACAAACCGTCCGACAGTATTGGGCGGACATGAGAGAAGTGAAAACCGAAATTTAATTGAATAGTGATTTAGGGTTTTGAATATGGGCCTGAATTAAAATAATAACATGTGTGTTGTGTGCATTTCGGGTACCCAACAATTATTTGGGATACTTATTTCAGTACGACACAAACACGAAAAAATAATCTCGGGTTCGGTTTAACCCAACATCCATTTTTTTTTAAAAAAATACCCAATCCGATCTGGTCGGGTCGATTACCCAACAATATTTGACCTCCCCTACATGGATCCTTGTTAGTGAATAAGCCTTCCAAAAATAATAAATCCTATTCTTTTTAATATTATCAATTAAATTTTTTATTGAAATTATGATAATAAGACTAATTATAATTTTCATTATTTTTAATATTAAATTTATTAAATGCACCATTTTACATGATTGAATTTTTTAATAGTGAAATTTTTTTATCTTCCATCAGTTAACTTGTCTACCAAAGTAAAAAAAATTTGTGCCCCAAAATATTAAGAAAAAGCAAACGAAATTATAAATACAAAAAATAATATGAAATATTAAATAGTGTTTTATATGATGTGATCATTACATGTGAGTTTTTAAAAAAAATCTAAATACAAAATCATTAATTATTTCCTAAAACATACGTTTTCAAAAATATATTTAAGAGATGTATTAAGATATTTGGTCAATTTCATTTTAGTTTTTGAAGGAACTTACCAAGTGAACGTGAGCCACTGGACAGTGCTGACCAGAGTCTAGAGGGATTTGTAAGAAAGTCATCATCAAGTTCACACATCAGCAGGCAAGAATCTACTCTTCTCCAGGTCACGAGTAATCTGTAATGGCGTTTCATTGAAATACTTTAGAATTTTGTCATTAATTTATCTCCACATGTTAGCCCACGATCGTATTTGAGAATTTATGCTCGAGCTAATTGAAGATATGTTGAGTCCAGCGTGTTTGACAAAATGCCTGAGTGAGTCTGATATAATCGTTGGAAGTTTGACATTGGTGTGTTTATTACGAATTTTTATCTGAGATTTTCTTCGAGTGAAGATTTGAATTGATCGTGTTTTTACGTTTCTATTAAATTGAAAATTGGTTTTTATCTCTGAAAAAAAGTGGGAACTTTTTTATTGTATAGTGGAAAAATGCAATGGGACGCGTGACATGTATATATATATTTGATAATAGGAGAGGGGAGCTCCAACTTGAGCCATTCCCAGTTGTGGGAAAGTGAAAACCATTAGGGCAACCCCCCTGGTGTCGTGACATGTTTTAATTTTATTGGTTTAGCGTTCCAACATGGCAAAGAGTATTACAATGATCATACTTTGGACACAGTTTTGAACTTCTATTAGCATATATTCAGCCACACTCTCTGTGCCAATCTTACCTATGAGGTCGGTTCTGATGCCATTTTGTCATGCCCGAGTCCATAGGGAGGGTGTCCGTTCAAGCTATACCAAAAGTTACATTGACTTAGATTGAAGTGGTATGATTGCATTAGCCCTATGGAACTACATACTGCTAACCCATAGAGTTTTTGAGCATCCATGATTGTTAGAGTAACTTCAACATGACGAATATCTACTTTATTGGAGGTTGAGACTGGCGATAATGAGCAAATTTTCCGTTGATTCCAGGTCGGAGATGCCTTTCACATTTATTTTTCTGCCCACTTAGACAGAGTGTTGCCCAGACACAATTTATCAACTTCTTGCTTGTCATTACATAATGACTGCAAACTTTTGGGGTAAATGATCATATGAGCATCCTTATTGGTGGCTTGATGGCAACACAACGGTCTCTTCAGATTCATGAGTCCCTTTTCTTGGATATTTTCCATAGACCTGTTGCTTTTGTGTTATAATTCTACTCTTTTTAGGCTGTGTGAATAAAATACGATTTAATTGCTAGCATCGCATAGGCGCTCATTTTAACCTTGAGTGGTTTTGCAGTTTCATAATTTTTTTTCTTAAAACAACCCGTGAGTTTAATCATAGTTATTTAATTTACAATTTTTAGATAGCTGATATGATGCATATTAATTCAATTACTTCAAATGCCAACATAACCTTTAAACACTTTATACTACAAACCTTTGAAGAACCCAAATCAGAGCTTAAAACTTCTAGTCAGACTATGTATCTAATTTTTCTAGTACATTTTAGCTTTAAAGTATATGGAATTGGGGACAAACCATGTATATCACAAGGATTGAGAAACAGTGTGTTATGGGAACAAGTTCACAAGCCCAATCCACAACATCAATAGCCCATCCAGAAGCCCAAAGAAAAAGAAGGGAGTATCACGTGAAAGAGGGGAAGCTAGTTTATTGGTTTTGGGGGGAATTAACAGAATAAAAAAGGGGGGAGCAGTTAGTGGAGCAGTTAGTGGGGGTGAGGGGGGAAATTTAGAATAAAAAGGGGGAGTTAATGGGGTAGGATATCTGATATTTGGTTGAGTAATGCGTGTACAAGTGACAGCTTGGGGTCGTGAAGGATTTCCCTTTCCGGAGTAGAGTGAGCAGGAGAGTTTCTTGTTCATTGTAGTTATTTGTTTTCATTCCAATTAGTAATACAATCGTTTATTCCTCCATTTGGTTGCATTTTGTTTCACTGTTTATTTCTAAATCTGTGTGCCAACTTGGTCCTAACAATTGGTCCGACCTGCCGGCGACACGCGACTGAGGAGATACCATGACCACCTACTCTATGATTGTTGAAGGAGGACGAGATAGAATTTTTTTCAGATGTTTTGGATACGATGCACTGTCGTCATTCAAAGGTGTCGATCCAGTACGATGGCTTCTAAAAGCAGAAAGCTATTTCCAGATCAATTCCACGCCATGGGAGGACCGGATGCAAATCGCATTCATGTGCATGGACAGAGTGGCGGAGGTTTGGTTTTATTTGCTTACACGGTTGTATCCTGATCTTGCTGGGGAACAATTCTATAGGAAATGATCAAGCAATTTGGGAAGATGACTCAAGACAATGAAGTTTGCAAATCAGTCAATGACGCTGGCTGTGACGAGGAGATTCCCAACAAATCTGGAATTGAGCTTGACGGTGTCAAAAAGAAATTCGAGGGTGAAGAAACTCTCAAAGAGAAGGTGGAGGAAAATGATCCAAGTGATATACGAGAGTCCAGCTTCAAACACAATCTGGACGGGATGGCAAAACCTCGGCAATTGTCGACTGTGGTTTACGTTCGGAGGAAAGACGAGTGGAAGCATGAAATTGAAAAGAAAATTCCATTCCAAAATCGGAAAAGGCTCACTGAAGAGCTAATCGCCAGGTATTCAGGTCGGAAAGCAACGAATCCCCATAACCTAGTTACTAAATCTTTGAAGGAGAGGGGGTAGAAGGCATCCAGATTTTATGTTGAGAATTTGTGTACAAGCTTATGCTTGGGGCAAGGGGAAGTTTTCTCTCCTTTGAGTGTGTGTGAGTGTGTGTTCTTCTTCTAGTGATTCCTGTTTTCAATCCAGCAACTATATTGAATATATATTCCAGAATTCATCAGTGTTCTGTTACCTGTTTTTTTAGCCAATTTGCGTGTGAAATATTTGGTTCCTAACACAGTGAAAAGTATAAACTAGCGGGTAAAAAGTTTATCTTAAGGAGATCCTGTATAATAGTCTTGGCATTTGTGTTATAATGATGCTCTGTGCACATTAGTTTTTTGAATGGCTGTGGTGGTTTCGGTTACATGATAAAATTCTTTTGATCTGAAACCAAAAGTTGGATGGGTCGGTCGTTAGACGTGTTAAAGGTTCCTGTTTTACTGATTTTGAAATCTTTCAAAATCAAGTTTATTATAAATATCTTGATGACTCTGCTCTTAAATATTCTGCACAGTTGCAAGCTCCTTTTGGGTTTAACATATAATCACCCAACACGGAAAATGGTGAAAGGCTTGATATGGGCGACTGCAGAGGATTTAGCACGAAACCGAGGTAGGGTACTGATCTTGTATCGGCAAATATTGAGGAGCATCAATTCACCTGATTTGCCACTCAACTTAGCAGCGAGGCTAGCGAAGAAAGCAGAGGCTCGTGCCATTTTTATGCTGCATTTTGAAGAACGATCCATTCACAACATTGAAGATCTTATCGACTGCGCTGAGTACGCTCTTTCTATCTTGAAAAAAGGAGAAGTCCCCAAAATCATACAATAAATACATATTGGTTTATCTTGCATTATGTTGAATAATCTTCTGCATGGACTCTGTGAATAAGAATCTGTAACTTCTTCTGCATTTTATATTATTGAGTTCTATTAATATGTTGAGTCGCCATAGATTATATGTTTCGATCTCCATTTTTCCATTTCTTCAAGAAGTTATTCAAGTAAGGCTTCATACAGGGGTCTTGCATACCTATTTTAGAGAATTTATCATTGACCCTGTCCTTTGGAATGGTGTACTATTTTACAGTCAGATAATAAATGATAAATTGTCCAATTTATCTATAAGATCGACTTTTAGATGAGATGACAATTCAACATGGTATCAGAGCTTCTGGCTAACGTCGATGTCATAGGTTCAAAACTCATAAACAACTCAACTCACATGAAAATATTCACTTGATAGGCTTCTCAAAAAAGAGGAAAAAAACCGGCCCACAATTAAGGGAGTGTTTGAGAATAAATAATAAATTATTTAATCTGTCTACAAGCTCGGACTTTTAGATAATACATTCATTCAACACTTACTACATTAAAATCTTGACCTTGATTTTTCAAAATTTTATTGAAGGGTATTTTTTTTTATTAAAGTGAGATGGTCATCCTTATTTACCACGTGTTGGGGGTCTATCCCATTTATTTTTATGGCTTTGAAATTGGCTCACTCCAGTCTTCATCTTATTACTGCTCCATTTGACAGAATGAGCGAGGATTTTGCATAAGTGGCAAATATTTTTAAATTAACCACCCTATTGCCTCCAACGAGTCCATTATATCCACTATGGTGTGTTTGGAATGAATTATATTTATTTAAAATTACAATTTATGTATGTCAGTGGATTTAACATTTTATTCACAATTGATATTATAATTTACGTTTAGATTAGTTAAGCTGGTAACAAAGTTTGGTAGAAATGTCAAATGGAGTAGACGACACGAGGCACGACACGATCCATTTCGCTACAGTATCGTGCCGTGCCAGGCACAGCTCGGGACATGGGCCGTGCCGGGCCCTCACGGGCACGTCACGATACTGTAGTTTTTTTATTTAAAAAACGTGCTTGTCGATCAATCGCCGAATGACAGTAGGTTACAGACGTGCTTGGCGATCGATTGCCACATAATTGGCGATCGATCGTCGAGTGACAGTAGGTTATGAACGGGCTTGGCAATCGATCACCACATAACTGACAATCGATCGTCGAAGGCCAAACGGTAAAAAATAGCCGTTCAACAGCCTTTTTTGTTAATTTTAATCTTTTTTTGGTTGTTATATATAGGTGTGTTGAGGAAACATTTTATCATCTCAATCTCTAAACTCTATATACTTGAAACGCTATACTCTCAATTTGTTCACAAGAAGAAAGAAGTTTGTCTTACCAATACAAGCACAAGCAACAAAGTCAATACTCATTCTAGCAAATATTTGGTAACTTTTATATTTGTTGCATTAGATAATTGTAGTCTATATACATAATGGCTGATTCATCTTATAATGTGAATTATGATGATGCAATTGATCAATTTCAAGAAAATGAAGAAAGCACATCAAATATTCAATCATCAACTAGAAGAACTTCAAAAAAAAGAATAGTAATGTATGACAACTATTTGATGTAGAAAATGTTGAGGGAAAGGGATAAATGGCGGTTTGTAAAAAATGTAAAAACGATTATGCATATGCTTCTTCTTGTGGTACATGTCATTTACTAAGACGCGTGGCTAAACATGAAAGAGAACCAACTGATGGTAACCAAACTACTCTTTCACAATTCGGTACATGTAGTAGCAATTCAAGTTCATGTATTTTCACTTATAATGTTGAAAGATATAGGAGAGAATTAGCTAAATACATGGTATGGACGGAGAAACATTTTTCAATGGGGGGATGCAAAATTCACTAATTATATTCATTTAGGTTTGCAATCTCAACATAAACGACTTTCGAGGAATACTATTAAATCGGATGCATTCACAATTTTTAATGAATAAAAAGCAAATTTAACGTATTTAGGTAATCTTTCTTCGAAAGTAGCACTAACAAGTGATATTTGAACAACTTATCTTGGCAATGCATCATATCTATGTGTTACAGGACATGGATTGATGATAACTGGGTGTTACGTAAAAAAAATTTAGATTTCACAAAAATTGATTGGCCTCATACGGGTAGAGTTATCTAATGAGATTATGCAAGTTACTAATGAATATAATATTAGTAATAAAATCTTCTCTATTTCATTTGATAATGCAACTAATAATACAGCTGCAATTATTATATTAAAAACTTATTTGAAACCAATTTTAAATTGTGATCTTTTTCATATTCGTTGTGCATGTCATATTTTAAATTTGTGTGTGCAAGATGGATTGAAACCACTTGAGATTTATTTAGAAAAAATAAAGACTACTCTTAAATTTATTAATGGTTCATTTGCTAGAAAACAGGACTTCAAAAGTTTATGCATTTCTCATGGTATGAAAATATTTTCCTTATGATGTTCCTAATAGGTGGAATTCCACATATTTAATGTTGCAAGCATGTTTATCTTATAGAAATGTGATCACTTTATTTTTTAACGAAAGGATGGCCGAATATTTTATTTTGAAGAAACTGATTGGGAAATTGCTTGTAATTTTTTAGAACCTTTTTATGATGCTACCATTTTATATTCGAGCTGTTATTATCCAACTTCTTCAATATTTTTGAATAAAATTTATGAAATTAGTGAATGTTTTGCATTACATAGATCTGATCCGTTTTTTATAGGTATTGTTGAACCAATGGAGTATAAATTTAAAAAATATTGGAAAACGATTCCTATGTTGAATTGCTTGGCCTCAATTTTGGATCCTAAATTAAAATTATATAGTATATAAATTAGAATAGAATCTTATTACACCAACATGACTTATGAAAATGTTAATATTAATCAAGAGAAAGAACGAATCAATAAATGTTTATTTGCTTTGTTTTCTTTATATGTTTCATTACATAATTCTAGATCAATTCTAGTAAGAGAAAGTGGTAGTAGTTGTGCTAGTATTAGTAAGGGTGTGGACAATGTTAAGAAGAATACAATAATTCCACTTCTTCTAGTTCTAGTTCTAATGCATCTTCATTTACTGAGCTTCAGTTATATCTAAATCAAGTAATAAATTTCAGTGAATAAGAATTAGAAACTTTTGATGTTTTGCCACTTTGACCTGTACTTTTTCCATCATGGCACGTGATCTACTAACTCCTCTGATATCTACAGTTCCACCGGAGTCTTGCTTTAGTGCAGGTGGAAGAGTCATCATTGATAAAAAAAGAAGTAGAATAAAACCAAATACTATGGAGATGTGTATTCTTTTAAAAGATTGGTTGGATGCTGATAGCCGCTTACAAGGTTTTGGAGGACATGATGTTTCTTCGGATGAAAATGAAGAAAACTAGAATATTTTTTTAAACTCTTTTGTAATTTCTGATTTTGTTTTGTTTAATGTAATTTGTAGTTTTTCTTCGTAGTCAATAAATTTTTATTTTGCAAGTATATTGTGACAATCTATATTTTATTATATTTAAATAATTAAAATTAAACAAAAAAAATAAAAAAACAAAAAGAAATAAAAAAAATGATTTGGGTCGAGCCAGCACGGCAAGACCCATAGGGCACGGGCCTATGGGCTGTGTCAGCCCTGACAAAAATATAGACGGGTCGTTCCAGGCACGACCCGTCTCTGTTGCGGCGGCACGACCCATTTGACATCACTAAAGTTTGGTACGGAAAACATCCAAAGAATGGATTGACCAATTACCAAGAAAATGACCCAAAAAAATTGTTAACTCCTTCAAACATGTAATTAATTTGAGTGCAGTGAAAAAATTTAGTTGGGAAAAGGCCACAAAAGTTAATTGTAGAATTTCAAATTACAATATAAACTCCAAGAAACTTCACATACTATATTATCTTTGGACAACATCAAACAGATCTTTTTTTAGGCTCTGAAAATAGAACATTCATCAAATCTCAAAACAACTCCTCACGCGAGAATGAAATGATCCAACCTATTTTCACGTAAATGAAAGTGAAACAATTGAAACCATACAAGCTAGAAAAATCAGAACATACATAAAAAATATTTGTATCCTCAAATATAATTATATTTTTTTCGGCTTGTTAATTTCGTATGGAAATGAACTATGATTGTTTTAAAAATTAACGATCGATCTGTTAATGTGATATAAGAACCTTTGTTTTACCAAGATTTTGAAATGTAACATTTTCTATTTTTTCCTTTTGCTTGGTCTTTGTATTTTGTATGTTTTTTTTTATCGGGCAAATAAAATATATAAATAGGTACCAGATGTATACCACGGAGTTTAAAAGTTTGTATTTTGTATGTGTTTGAATGTTATTTTGCAAACTTTTTTTAAAGAAATGTCATAAAAAAAAATAGTTTGATCATATCATTTTTCAATCTTGATATACGTGTATGTATTTTATTGATCAATAATGTTGCAATTATTGAGAACACATCACTTATACGCCAAACTCAGTAAGTGTGAATTTTGGTTGAACAGTGTATGATTTTTGGGACATGTGAATTCCAAAGACGGTATATCAGTCTATCCGAGAAAGATAGAAACGATGTTGAATTGGTCAGCACCTATTTCTGTGCCAGAGACTCGTAGTTTCTTGGGTTTGGTAGGCTATTACAGACAGTTTGTTGAGAGCTTTGCAACAATTGCCAAACCATTAACACAGCTGACACAGAAGGGAGTACCATTTAAATGGTCAGATGCATGTAAACAAAGCTTCCAGGAATTAAAACATCGGTTAACTACCACTCTGGTGTTGATTATTCCATCAGAGCATGATAGGTTTGCTCTTTATACTGATGCATCATTACTTGGTTTAGGTTGTGTATTGATGCAGGATAAACATGGGTGGCTTGTGCATCAAGACAACTAAAGCCACATGAAATGAAATATACAGTGCATGATCTGGAGTTGGCAGCGATAGTCTTTGCGTTGAAGATATGACGACATTATTTATATGGTACGTCATTTACCATATATACTGATCATAAAAGTTTGAAGTTTTTATTCACTCAGACAGAGTTGAACATGAGACAAAGGAGATGGATGGATCTTTTGAAGGATTATGTAGGATCGAGCGCTTACCGCTTTACCAATAACTATAGTTAAGGGTAATGGCGCAACATCAATCTTTTCAACCATACACTGACACAAGCGCCACGTGTTTGACCGATCACAAAGCAGAGGCAATTGCTGAACCCCAACAATCCCTCCCCCAATAATTGCACTCTCTGCAACTCATGGGAATCGAACACGCGACCTTAGCTCTGATACAAATTGTTAGGATCGGTCCGGAGTGTTTAGAGGGGGGGGGGGGGGGTGAATGAACACTCCTATTAAAAATAATCCTTTGTGATTTCTCTCGGGTTAGTGAAAGAAATCTGTTTCTTAATCAACGTTTCTGCAGAACAGATCACTGAGTATTTTAGTGCGGAACGGTCTGTTCTTAGATTAGTAAGAACGGCTCGATGGCTTGAAAAGTATAACAAGTGCAGAATGATAAAAGACAGAATATGTTTCTGGAAGTTCGAAGATGGTGTAATCCTTCTACGTCTTCTCTTCTTCCAATTAAGGAAGGATTCCACTAGAAGACTTTGATTTATACAATCCAGTTGTACAAACCCAATTCAGCTGGATTTACCTCACTACCAGACTTAAACTCCTAGTCTCTCGATCTGTTCAGACACACTATGTCTGACAGTTACAATTGATTATCTCTTCTCTATCTTAGTACAGAATACAAAAGATAGACTTAGGTCTATGCACGCAATGATCCTAAGATGATCAAATATTACAATATGCTTGTGCTTATGAAGATTTTCAGCTCGAGAATGTCTGAGCTTGTAAGCTTGTGCTGTTTAGCTTTCTTTTTCGTTTTTCGATTGATCAGACTCTGTCTTGAGCTCTTCTGTTGCATCCTTATATAGTTGTATGTACCAGCGACATTATTTCCTTTTATGTGCAACTCTTGACTCTGCTCAAACTCTGAGTAAGCTACAGTCTTATTCTTTTGGGCACTTGCCATTCTGGTTCATGCTTTCGGCGACTGTCAGGTAAGCTCTTCTTTGTCTTCTTACCTTTTATGGTAATCTTCAGTCCTTGGTCTTTTTCAGCATTAATTGCAACAATGAATGCTTCAATAAATAGCCGTTAATGATTCAGACTGAAGAGCAAATCTAATTCAGCATTGTCTGCTCTGATAATAGTTGAGCTGTTCTGAAGCTTCGATCTGGTCAGGCTGATGTTCATCGATCCGTTCTGATTTGCGATATACTATTTCAGCTTGATCTGCTTTGAGCGGTCGATCTGGTCAGTCTTATTTATCGATCCGTTCTGATTTGTTTTGTCATCTTTAAAATCCGGAACTAACAAATTCCCCCTTTTTGATGATTACAAAACCTAGCTTCTATATCTCTTTATTTAGTCTTTTAAGAACTCTGAAGTGTATACTTGCGGATCAATTACTTCTTCTTGTTCAAAATAAATGAACACTGTTAAGTTGAAGTTCGGATTGATTTAAGCCATTTAGTTCAAAATAAATGAACGAAGACTTAACTAAGAACTTTGATTTTTATTGAGCAAAAAACTTATATACAATTACAGACAAGTCTGACTTATATATAGACCGCTACTTTCTTGAAGACTGGGGTGGCTTGAAGTCTTTACTCTTTTCCCCCTTTTTGTCAGCAGCAATCTCTTGAAGAAAATCGACAATCTGGGCGAGCTGAGCGCTGATAGCATCAAGACGAGTGTCTTGAGCAATAAGGGACTTTGCGACGGAGGCTCGAACTTCAGTGGCCAGCTCGATCTGTTCTTTTCTCAGACTATTTTTATATGTAGCTTGCTGAGAGAACAGATCATTCAGTCCGCGCTGAATGCTGCTAATGCTGGCTGTCATCTTTTCTTTGAATGATTTAAAATCCAAAAAGGTAGTCCTCTGACTTTGATGAACTTCTATGACTCGTTGAGAGAGAGATAGACAGTTATCAGAAAGGTGCTGAAGGGACTTAGCCAGAGATGAAGCATCATCAGATAAACGGCTTGGAGAGTGATCAGATGACGACAATGCATGATCATCTTCTGCGGCAATTGGTATAAGAGAAGTCATGGCAGATTTGCGTGTTTCGGACCGGATCAAGGTGACCAAGTCAGATGAAAATTCTTCTAAAAACGTCATATCTTCAGCAGATTGGTCTGGAGGAGT
This sequence comes from Haberlea rhodopensis, assembly GCA_907163345.1. NCBI lineage: Eukaryota > Viridiplantae > Streptophyta > Magnoliopsida > Lamiales > Gesneriaceae > Haberlea > Haberlea rhodopensis. Next base: position 176,432 of record CAJQUN010000042.1, read on the forward strand.
GATAGGTCTGGTAGGCTCCTCAACCTGTAATGCGGCAACAATAGTCAACACCACCAGATCCGGATCGACGAAGTTTTGGGAGATGACTGTTGTATGTTCGGCGGTTGGACCGTGCTGAATTTGGGAGACTGAGGGTGCAATGGGGATTGAAGTTGTTGGAGAGTCCAACAAGACAACCATTGCTTCAGCCACATCTGCAGACGGAGCATTAGTCAGTGGCTGCTCCGCTGTCTGCTTCGCTGTCTGCTCCGCTGAATCAGAAGCGATTGACTCAATGAATGGTTCGGCCAATGTCTTGCTGGCAGATGGGTGATCCGGGCTGAGAACTGGAGTGGATATGTTAAGCTTATGTCGTTGAAAACGGACAGCCAAATGAAGAGCATGAACATCCATTTCCAGCTGAGCAATGACGGCACCATCATCTTTGGCAGTTGGATTGCTCGGATCAAAATTCGCCTTCTTAGCTGCAATGAGCAGATTTGCCAGTCTGAATCTTTGGTTGGCCTGGAACAGATCTTTGCGATGCACAGCAATTCTGACGTCGTCAGTCTCTGTCCCCTTAAGGACTTCTTGTTCCATCTTTTGTAGTCTTCTCAGCTTTCCGAAGAACATATCAATGTGGTTGATCGTTCTGTACTCAACATATTCATCAAACACCACAGTGAGTTCCTTGACCTTTTCTTCAACATCTTCCATAGTGATGTCGATGGCTGTTTGAGCGGCTGATTTGGGTTTTGAGGAGAGGGGTTCAGTGAGGATTGCCTTGCCTTTTCCGGTGGGAGATGAGGTCTTGATCCCCGATTGGGTGTAGTCTCCCAATTCAGTGATAACAATGCCTTTGTAATACCCCCGAAATGTCATGTAATTATGTACTATGATGATATATGATTATGTTATGATGATATGATGTGGGGAGCATGTGGGTGTTTAAAGGATGTGTAGGATCGAGCGCTTACCGCTTTACCAATAACTATAGTTAAGGGTAATGGCGCAACATCAATCTTTTCAACCATACACTGGCACAAGCGCCACGTGTTCGACCGATCACAAAGCAGAGGCAATTGTTGAACCCCAACAATCCCTCCCCCAATAATTGCACTCTCTGCAACTCATGGGAATCGAACACGCGACCTTGGCTCTGATACCAATTGTAGGATCGAGCGCTTACCGCTTTACCAATAACTATAGTTAAGGGTAATGGCGCAACATCAATCTTTTCAACCATACATTGGCACAAGCGCCACGTGTTCGACCGATCACAAAGCAGAGGCAATTGTTGAACCCCAACAGGATGTATTAATTTAATGAAGATGAAAACTATCGAGGTAGGATATTTTTAATACATCGTACTAAATACCGGGACACAATTAAACATCACATGGCACCCCAACCACACCACCCCACCCCCATCACTCGGCCACCCCCCCCCCCCCCCACTTGGCAGCCCATACCCCATCACATCCTTCAACCATGCTTCCACTCATTACCTCCAAGCATTTCTTTCTCTCCCCTTTCCTCTCACCAAAATCGCCCAAGAGAGCTGCTGATAGGAGAAGATTTGGCTTGTGAAGAGTGTTGAAAAATCCTTGCCAAAAAGGGAGCAAAAAGGGTGAGATAATCTATGACTCTGTTTCTGGAAGCTTGGTTAAGTTAGGGTTTGGTTGAGTGGTTTTCAGCATGCTAGTATAAGGTTTGGTCGAAACCTTGGTTTGGGTAATTACATGGAAGTATTATGTGACTACTAGCATGGTTGTTCGAGCATGTTACATGTTTTATGTGATAGATTTCTAGTTATGAAACTATGTGCTCGAAAATCTGGGCAAAGATAAACATGCCCTGTTTTCTGTATAGGATGGTTGAGGATGAAGATTTTGATGATGTTATGATGCATGTTAGCTTAGGTTTTGTTAAACCTTTGATTTGAATATATGCATGGTAGTTTTATGAAGCTTGTAACATTTTTTGTTCAGGCATGTTTTACGCCTTATGAAGTAGAAATGATGGTATGAAGTGAGGTCCTCGAAAATCTGGGAAAAAATCCCGATTTTCAGAGTTCTCGATCGATCGAGATTTCTGTACCGATCGATCGAGCGAGGCAGAAGCTTTTAAGCATGGTTTGAATTTCAGGTGTCGATCGATCGAGGTAATTTCCGATCGATCGGTGAAGCTCCTCGATCGATCGGTAAAATGTTTCGATCGATCGATCGAGGCAGAATGTTTGGGCACTGTTTGTGCACTGTTTCTCGATCGATCGATACCTTGGGGCCGATCGATCGAGAGAGACAGAAAGTTGAAAAATAAGATGATGATTTATTTTGTTAAGTTTATGATGTGAGATGGTATTAAGGCATCTAATATGGTATTGTGTGGTCTTGTAGAACCATCCCAGGTACCGGCACCATCAAGGAGATAAAGTCTGTTGACTCCTCCTCCTTTTTAAAAGAAGGTACGTAAGAGGCGTACGGGCATCGGACGGTAACACACATCTATACACTATGACTATGCATTTATCGCATGAATATTTACGATGAAATGATGATGTTTATACGATGTTTATATGATGATGTTTATACGATGTTTATACGATGATGTTTATACGATGTTTATACGATGATGTTTATACGATGTTTATATAATGATGTGATGCGATGATTATGATGTGGTAAGATGCCACGGGGTAAGATACCCCACATGGTAAGAGGCCATGCGATGTTATTGTGGTAAGATGCCAAGGGGTAAGATGCCCCACATGGTAAGAGGTCATGCGATGTTATTGTGGTAAGATGCCACGGGGTAAAATGCCCCACATGGTAAGAGGCCATGCGATGTTATTGTGGTAAGTTATTGTGGTAAGATGCCATGGGGTAAGATGCCCCACATGGTAAGAGGCCATACGATGTTAATTGTGGTAAGATGCCACGGGGTAAGATGCCCCATATGCATGAATATGAATCAGGGACAACGGAAAGAAGTTAATGATCAATCAGCATATTTACTTAACCAAGATTTCATGCATTTACTATGATGTTTTTATGATGTTAAGTGCAATTGTATATGCTCATGATGTGTTGTCCCTGTAGGTACACTTTTGGACTAAAGGACTAAGGGTCGGGTTGAGGCGGTGAGCTACGAGGAACACAGGGACGTATAGGATGCAAGTCATGATTAGTATCTACTCTAGGAGTAGTGTAAATCTAAATGCTAACATTCTTTTGGGGAATGTAATTAATAATTTTTGAAGTATTGTATTTTGGCCTGTAATCCTGTTAGCTCACGTAACAACCGGAACCTTAAGATGTTATTTAATGCATGATTAGTCCTTCTTATGTCACTATAACACTGTTAAGGTAGGAAGACCCTACAGCCTTTGACCACAGGAATGGCAGAAGGGACTCTGATGGTTACTTTGGGTACAGTGGTTGGAGCTGTTGAAGGTTGGGTTGTAGTTTGGGGTGCAGGGGTGGCTTTTGTGGGAGGCAATATAGGTAAGGTTTTAAGAGGTAAGGTTTTGATTGGCTTGGTAATCTGGGTTCTTGGTTTCCTAGGAGGGGGCTTGGCTGGAGATGAAGGAGCAGACCGAGTTTCCTCTGAGTTAGTCCGGATAGTCAGTTTGCGCTTGACTCGAGTTTTTCTTGCAGCCTGTTCTTCTCCTTGTTCAATTTTGACAGCCACCAGATCGGAAGTAGTAGGTGGAGCACTTTTGGACTTCAGTAGTGCCAATCCCTTCGGGTTGAGAATTTTAAAGGGACTCAAGGCAGACGGCTTCCCCAGCTCGATGTTCAAAGTCTCCAAAAGCTTGCTGAGGGGAACTGCAAAGCACACAGCCTGTTTGGAGGCGATAACTGTTTCAAGCAAAACTCCAAACAAGATTGCAGACCAATTCATCTTTTGACCCGAGTGAATAGCAGCCATGGCCCGGAATTTCTTGGCAGTAACATTGTCATAGCTTCCGGCTTTCCCCAAAAGTGGCTTGCCAACAATCTCGCACAAAACTTGGAAATGAAAGTGCATTTCCTTCTTCTTGAATAATGGCTGCAGTCGATGGCCAAAAATGGATACCTTCCCCTGAAGATCAGTGATAGTGGCCTGAGGAATATGGCCAAAGTCAGTCAGTCCGGTGTTGGGAAGACCAAAGGTCTTTGCTAGCGTCGACTGAGAAATGTCAGATGATTTGCCATTGACGGTGATGGAGATGAACGTCTTCTGAGACACAGCATTGGCAAACAATTCTCGAATCTCCGACTCGTAAACCACCGTTCCGCATTCCAGAAAGTTCCTCAATCCAGAAGACTCCAAGGATTTGAACATGGAGACCATTTCTGGATCTTCAGCCCTGTAGTTCATTGAACTCAACAGATAGAGAATTGTGAGTGATAGTAGCCATTTGAGTGTAATGAAGAATACGGAGAAATTGAAAATATATGAGAGTTAGAAAACAGACAGCAGTAATTTGTAAAAAAGTGAAATGAAAGTGAAATGTTCAGCCCGCTAAATAGGAGAGAGAAGACACGTGTCTTTATCTCGATGACCGATATTTAAATAATTCAAAATAAACGGACAGGATGATAGAGAGAAAAGGCGGTTAGAATTGCAATCAGTCCGGGATGTTTAAAATAATTACTTTATTTAAAGATTTGTTGACCAGACAGATCATGGGATAACATCAGATTTGACATAGATCGGTCTGAAAGTTCAGACCGGTCTGTGTCGTTCTGATCATTGTATTATCGATCTGTGCTAGCATATAATCTTTAAAAGCAAAAAGAAAGATACCTCTAAAACATCAGGATAAGTCTATTAAACCAAGAATTTGACGAAAATAATTAAACTTAGCCTCAGGAAGTGGTTTGGTGAAGATATCTGCTGCTTGCTGGTCTGTTGAAATATGCTCGATCCGATTTTCCTTTTTGCCAACATGATCTCTAATAAAATGATGTCTGATATCAATATGCTTTGTTCGAGAGTGCAAAACTGGATTATACGTTATAGCAATTGCACTGGTGTTGTCACAAAATATTGGAGATTCAACAGCTTGAATGCCATAGTCTTTGAGTTGGTGTTGAATCCAGAGCATTTGAGCGCAACAGCTTCCAGCGGCAAGATATTTTGCCTCAGCTGTAGATGTGGCAATAGATGTTTGCTTCTTGCTAAACCAAGAGATCAGTCTTTCACCTAAGAATTGACATGTTCCACTGGTGCTTTTGCGATCAATCTTACAGCCAGCATAGTCAGCGTCTGAATATCCGATTAAGCTGAAGTTTGAATCTTTGGAATACCACAGACCAACGTTCTGAGATCATTTTAAGTATTTAAGAATGCGCTTAGCAGCAATAAAGTGTGATTGCTTTGGATCTGACTGAAATCTAGCGCACATACAGACTGAGAACATTATATCAGGCCGGCTCGCTGTAAGGTACAAGAGCGATCCGATCAGTCCTCGATACATAGTTACTTCAACTACTGTTCCCCCTTCGTCTTTATCTAGCTTGATTGAAGGACTCATTGGAGTTGATGCAGTTGAACAAGTTTCCATTCCGAATCTCTTGAGAAGCTCTTTGGTATATTTGGTTTGATTTATGAAAATGCCATTGCTGAGCTGTTTGACTTGGAGACCAATAAAGAATGAAAGTTCTCCCATCATACTCATCTCAAACTGTCCCTGCATTAACTTAGAGAATTTCTCGCACAATTTGGGGTTAGTTGACCCAAAAATGATATCGTCAACATAGATTTGAACTAACAAAGTATGTTCCCCCTTAATAAATTTAAATAGGGTTTTATCCACTGAGCCGATCTGAAAATCATGGTTCAGCAGAAATTGAGACAGAGTGTCATACCAGGCTCTTGGAGCTTGTTTCAGTCCATATACTGCTTTATTCAGTAGATATACATGATCTGGAAAAGAGTGGTTCTGAAATCCAGGAGGTTGCTCAATGTAGACTTCCCCCTGAAGCTTACCATTAAGAAAGGCACTCTTAACGTCCATTTGATATACCTTGAAGTCTTTAAACGCAGCATAAGCAAGAAATATTCGGATTGCTTCAAGTCTGGCGACTGGTGCAAAAGATTCATCGAAGTCAATTCCTTCTTCTTATCGGAATCCTCGTGCCACCAATCTGGCCTTGTTTCTAACCACAACTCCATCTGCGTCTAGCTTGTTTCTGAAAACCCATCTGGTTCCAATAACAGGCAGATCACTAGGCCTGGGGGTTAGACTCCAGACTTGATTTTGTTCAAATTGATTAAGCTCTTCTTGCATGGCTTTAATCCGGTTGTAATCAGTCAAAGCTTCATCAATCTTTTTAGGTTCCAGATTAGATATGAAAGCGGCATGAGTGAATTCATACATCATTTGTCCTCTTGTTCTTATAGGTGCAGAAGGACTTCCAATTACTAGATCGGGTGGATGCCTCTTTGTCCATCGATAGCTTGATTCTGGATTATCTGGTCCAGAAGGATGAGTAGCAGCAGCATTATCAGCATCTGTTTTGACATTAGAGTTTAGAACTTCCGGATCGGCTCGATCTGAAGGAGCTTCATAGCCTTGATCCGCTCTATCTGGTACTTCTGGTTCCGGTGGATTGTCTCTTGACATGTTAGCTACAATCTCATCATCACTGTTAGCTTCGAGATGGATATTTTCCATCTTATTTTGAAATGATTCCTTGTTACCCTCAATACATAAAGATTCATCAAACACTACATGAACTGATTTTTCTACAGTTAAAGTGCGATTATTGAAAACTCGAAAAGCTTTGCTATTAGATGAATATCCTAAGAATATTCCATTATCTGATTTAGCTTCGAATGCTGTAAGATGATTCTTACCATTATTGTGAACGAAGCATTTGCAGCCAAATACATGAAGATGAGAGATAGACGGTCTGTTACCAGTCCATACTTCATATGGAGTAAGATTCAACTTCTTGTTAATCATAGACCGATTTTGAGTGTAGCAAGCAGTATTTACAGCTTCTGCTCAGAACTTTTGTGAATTCCAGAATCTGCAAGCATTGTCCTTGCTGCCTCTTTAAGCGTTCTGTTCCTTCATTCTGCAACTCCATTTTGTTGAGGAGTTCGAGCGGATGAAAATTCATGCTTAATTCCTTGATCTTCTAGAAAGGATTCAAGATGCTAATTTGAGAATCCAGTGCCTTTGTCACTTTGAATCCTATCTATGCTTGATGATTTCTCATTCTGAGTGCATTTCAGCAGCTTGATCAACTTCGGACCGGTTTGATCTTTACTGCTCAAATATATAGTCCATGTAAAATGTGAGTAATCATCAATAACAACAAGAGTGTACCGCATTCCCCCTAAACTTGTTATTGGTATAGGACCAAACAAGTCCATATGTAATAGTTCTAAGCAGCGTGAGGAGGATTTGTCATTCTTGTTTTTGAAGGATGATCTGATCTGTTTGCCGATTTGGCAAGCTTCGCAGATCTTATCCTTAGCAAATCGATCTTGGGCAGACCGACAACTAAATCATGTTTACACAGGCTATAGATAGTCTTAAAGTTGAGATGATTCAAGCGTTTATGCCATAGCCAGTGTTTATTATCATTATTCGCGATGAAGCAAGTAGGATTATCAGGTTGAGCAAAATTCCAGTTAATCTTATATGTATTTCCATTTCTGATTCCTACAAGCATGGTCATACCGTCTGACGATTTAACAGTGCAAGTGTGTTTGTGAAATTCTACAGCATAACCATTGTCACATAGTTGACTTATACTGATCAGATTATAGCATAAATTTTCAACTAACAGCACATTATTGATAGTAATGTTACCATGGACAATCTTACCCTTGCCCACGGTCTTACCCTTTGAGTTATCCCCGAAGATGATCTTGGGTCCAGTACATTCTGTGACTTCAGAATAACTATAGTTAAGGGTAATGGCGCAACATCAATCTTTTCAACCATACACTGACACAAGCGCCACGTGTTCGACCGATCACAAAGCAGAGGCAATTGTTGAACCCCAACAATCCCTCCCCCAATAATTGCACTCTCTGCAACTCATGGGAATCGAACACGCAACCTGGCTCTGATACCACTTGTTAGGATTGTCCGGAGTGTTTAGAGGGGGGGGGGGGGGGGTGAATGAACACTCCTATTAAAAATAATCCTTTGTGATTTCTCTCAGGTTAGTGAAAGAAATCTATTTCTTAATCAACGTTTCTGCAGAACAGACCACTGAGTATTTTAGTGCGCAACGGTCTGTTCTTAGATTAGTAAGAACGGCTCGATGGCTTGAAAAGTATAACAAGTGCAGAATGATAAAAGACAGACTATGTTTCTGGAAGTTCGAAGGTGGTGTAATCCTTCTACGTCTCCCCTTCTTCCAATTAAGGAAGGATTCCACTAGAAGACTTTGATTTATACAATCCTGTTGTACAAACCAATTCAGCTGGATTTACCTCACTACCAGACTGAAACTCCTAGTCTCTCGATCTGTTCAGACACACTCTGTCTGACAGTTACAATTGATTTTCTCTTATCTATCTTAGTACAGAATACAAAAGATAGACTTAGGTCTATGCACACAATGATCCTAAGATGATCAAATATTACAATATGCTTGTGCTTATGAAGATTTTCAGCTCGAGAATGTCTGAGCTTGTAAGCTTGTGCTGTTTAGCTTTCTTTTTCGTTTTTCGATTGATCAGACTCTGTCTTGAGCTCTTCTGTAGCATCCTTATATAGTTGTATGTACCAACGACATTATTTCCTTTTATGTGCAACTCTTGACTCTGCTCAAACTCTGAGTAAGCTACAGTCTTATTCTTTTGGGCACTTGCCATTCTGGTTCATGCTTTCGGCGACTGTCAGGTAAGCTCTTCTTTGTCTTCTTACCTTTTATGGTAATCTTCAGTTCTTGGTCTTTTTCAGCATTAATTGCAATAATAAATGCTTCAATAAATAGTCGTTAATGATTCGGACTGAAGAGCAAATCTAATTCAGCCGTGTCTGCTCTGATCTGATTATAGTTGAGCTGTTCTGAAGCTTCGATCTGGTCAGGCTGATGTTCATCGATCCGTTCTGATTTGCGATATACCATTTCAGCTTGATCTGCTTTGAGCGGTCGATCTGGTCAGTCTGATTTCTATCAATCCGTTCTGATTTGTTTTGTCATCTTTAAAATCCGGAACTAACAGATTATGATTGTGAGATCGAGTATCATCCAGGAAAGGCCAATCTAACAGCGGATGCCTTAAGTTGAAAGATACAAAACACTGCTACTGATATGATTCATTTGTCAGCCTTGATGACTTCTTGTTGTACATTGGGCTATGAGTTTGACAGTGTCGTAAGGGTATCAACATTGTTGGTTGAACCCGATATCTTTGAGAAGATCATAACTACACAAACTACTGATGATGAAGTACAATACTGGAAAGAAAAGATACGTCAAGGACAAACATCTCAGTTTGTGATAGCAAGTGAAGAAAATCTGAAATATAGAAACTGTTGGGTAGTACCTGCTTCTTTGGGACTACGCCAAGAATTACTACAACGTGCTCATTGTAGTAGATATAGTATACATCTTGGAGGAAAGAAAATGTAAAAAGATTTGCGTACCCAATTCTGGTGGAAACGCAGGAAACAAGATGTACTTGACTTTGCGAAACTTTGTTTGATCTGTCAACAAGTAAAAGCAGAAAGACAAAGACTGGGAGGTGAATTGATGAGTTTAGAGATTCCTCAATGGAAATGGGAACATATTACAATGGATTTTGTAACCCATTTGCCAATGACTTCTTTTGGCTTTGATGCGATTTGGGTATTGACAGACCGACGAAAGTAGCTCACTTCATACCATACAGTGTGATGTTTACCTATTTGAGGATGGCTCAGTTATATATTCAAAATGAAGTGAGACGATGGAATACCAGTTTCAATTGTATCAGACCGAGACGAGATTTGCTTCTCATTTTTGGGAAGGATTACATTCAGCGAAAGTGCGATTAAGTACAGCTTATCATCCTCAGACAGATGGACAAACAGAGCGTACGATACAGATGCTTGAGGATATGTTGCGGGCTTGTGTATTGGAGTTTGATAACTCTTGGCAAAAGTCGTTATCATTAGTGGAATTTTCATACAATAACAGTTATCAAACTAGTATACATATGGCACCGTTTGAGGCACTGTATGGGCGACGATGTAGATCGCCATTGTATTGGGATGACGTTGATCAGTCTGCACTCAATGGACTAGATATGATACGTGAAATGGAAGAGAAAGTAAAACTGATCAGTTTGAAATTAAAAGCTGCTCAGGATCGACAAGACGCTTATGCCAATAAGCGACGTAGACTACTTGAATTCCAAGTTGGAGATCGAGTATTCTTGAAAATCTCACCTTTTCGAGGTGTGGTACGATTTGGTAGGCGTGTGGTGTGCGCTTATCGTGTACGCCCAAATTAACCCCACTCAATCCTCAAGATTGATAACAATAATGTAGTAGCGTGAGTAGGGATCGATCCCACGAGGAGGTGTGAATTCTTGTGTTAATGAAAATCAAAATCAAAAGAATAAAAGATGGGGTTGTGAATGAATTATACTAATTAAAATTAAAACTAAAGATTAAAGTAATGAAAGTGATTCTTGGTATCGGTCGACTCTTCCTTGGAATTATCATCTATTTCATCGATTTACAAAAGACTCAATTTTTCATATGAATATTCATCGTTGGACGTTTAATCCAATAATCAAAGTCCTATCTCACCTTACGTGTAGTTAAGTAGCCCAAGCGTTCTAGTTTAACCCTTATCAAACAATCAATCAAAATACAAGCGATTAAGATTTAAATCGATGATAGCATATGAACTAGTGAGATCGATGAAGCTAAACAACATAATCCAAGCGTCTATGTTTAATCTAGTCAAGTGTTCTTCCTAAGAATTTAACAAACTCACAAGCGGAAATTCATCAATCTTAGTTGCTTCGTAAATTAGAGGGATCAAACGATTCCGTATTTGATATCTAATTTAGCATTAGATTTCATGCAAGTTATTAGGTTGTCAATCCAATAAACAAACACAACAATCATATCAATAAAATCAGAAAAACTCTTGATACTCAATAAAATTGATAATTAAAGCGTAAGAATCTCCCCAAGATAAATAAAATCCAAGGATTTGTCTTCCTCAACCAAGAATTAAAAACTAGCTAGACATAATCTAAGAAAAACAATAAATAAAAGCAAGGGAAAGAAAACTAACCGCTCGTCGAGGTGTCAATCCCGCCTTCGCTTCGATCTTCGTAGCCGTCTTCAACAAAATTGAGAGAGAAATTATAAAACTATCCTAAACTACTCTACCCTAACTATCTAGATGGTTAAAAGGTCTGATTTTCGTGGATATATGTATTGGGAGGCTGATGGAGTAGGTTAGAATCCATGTGGGAAGGAAAGAAATCAAGTTTTTACACTTTCCAAAAGTCTTCTGGCGTAAATACGCGTAGAATGGCGTAGCTACGCCTACACATGCCGTAGCGTTGGCGTACTTACGCCTAATAATGGCGTAATTACGCCTGTCATCGAGTTTTCTGGCAAGTTTCGTATTTTGGCCGTAACTTTCTCGTCCAAACTCCGAATTTGATGAATCAGCTGTCCACGCGAAGATAACTCAAAGTTCTACAACCTTTATATGGAACACATTTCCAAAACATGGCTCGAACAAATAGAAATTTGAGGAGAAAGGAGAAACATGTGTCTTGGATTCTGGTTTTTTCCTCTTTTCTTCAACTTTATTGCTTCTTTCATCATTTTAGCTTGATTTCTTCACATTTCCCTACATTTACACAAATATACGATTAGGTAGCATATGTATCAATTTATCAATCAAAATATACCAAATCGTAGATAATTAAGCGCAATAGATGTGTCTATTTCTAGTCACATCAAACACCCCCATACTTACTCTTTACTCGACCTCGAGTAAATCAGATAAAACTACAATATTTTTTTCTTGGCTCATAGGTTCATAACAAACTAACTGGTCCTCACTTTTATGCCTCAACAATTTAAAACATGCATAATAATGAAAGGCGGTGAAAAGTTAATAATGGAACAAGTTCAATCCCTAAACAATTCGTACCCAACAAAGTAGTGAACGTGTGTGGGTGGTCATAAACAAGTGTCATGTACAAATTATAGATCCAAAAGAAGTAAACCCACAATAGTTTAAGTCATACACTAACACAAGTATAAGCTCACTTGCACACTCTTCTCCACTATCTTAGCCACTTTGCAAACATAAATCAAGTAGGTCTTTATTAGCTTGTAGTGTGGCCTAGGTATTGGCTTATGAAAGAAAGGTAAGGATATATCAAGTAAGAGAGTATGATGATATGCACACTAAAAGCTTCTCTTCTTGCTTGAATTTTCAACTTTTGTTTCAACATTTTTCTTCTTTTGTGCCTTGGCTCCCCTTGGAGTCATATTTTTATCTATTTCCTCAAAGCATTCCTTTTCTTTCATGTATTTCATTCTTTTGACAATAAAGTTCACAAATATACTTCAATGATTCCCAAGTGCATTTGAATGAAATACATCATACTCCCTTAAAAGGTATGGATTGAAATCATATTTAGGCTAAAAGGGTAGGATGATAAGCTAGTCAAGGAATATTGAATGGGGGTCTTTAGTATGCTTAGCATACTACCATTCTTTTACATTAAGGCTCAAAAAGGGTACTAGAGATTGATTTTGTTTACATGGTAGGCTTGAAAGGCTCAAACGCATCAAAGATTGCCTATATCACTTTCATGTTTGCAAGTAGTCTAGACATACGCCTCAAAGAGCATGTAGTTAAGTTCTAGCATGTATTAGAGACTTCTTAAGACTATTACAAAGTTCACACAATCTTCACTAAGCTATGCACACTTCACAAGCCATGACAATAATGTGCTCAAAATATTCAACTACTAAGTTAAAGTAAACTTTGCATTAGAGTTCAAAGTGTTCCAAGGTTAACAATTCACCTATGTTCAAAAGCATGCATGATATCAATTAGGTTTCATCATGGGCTAGTGATTCTAAGCATGTGTTCATTACTAGCTATGAGCTCAAAATTTTCAAATTTTTCGATTCTTTTGTATTTTGTATTTTTGTAATAGAAAAGCAATAACAAGCCACTAATCCCTCCCCCATACTTAAATCTTACATTGTCCCCAATGTAAGGCAAAAATACAAGAAAAGAGAATCTAACTACGAAAGCAAAAAAAATAAATAAAAGGGAGAAAGGAAACTAACTCCCCTTGGGTTGCCTCCCAAGCAGCGCCTCTGTTTAACGTCGGTGGCCCGACGCCAGTTCTCTCGCTTAAGGCGATGCCTATTCGCCTTGCACCTCTTGGAGGGTTTTTGTCTTTTCACTATGTCGCCTTCCTCCAAAGAAGTCAGTTGAGGTCGATCAATATCTACCTCATAGCATCCTTTAACTTGTTGTCCCCTATGCTCGCCTTTGGGAATCTCATTCTGGTGAGATTCCTTGTTATCCACCTCGATCTCTGTTTGTTGTTCAAGTATTGATGGCCTCAGTACCATCGTTGCTGGAGTTTCTACCTCTTTGCCACTATCCAAGGTGATGTTGTCTTCGAAAAAATAGTCCCACGGATCCATTTCATCACAGTACTCTATTGCCGACTCCTCTGCCACAGCACATGATTCATCTAAGTAATCAACATAGCTCTCAGTGGGAAACATACCATTTGGAGTTGTAGGATGTACAAGCTCCTTTTCTTCTATTGGCACATGTGTCTCCTCTTCTAGCTCGGGTGGCATCAGTACCACCTTCTCCATAGTCTCTTCTTCTTCATCACTCCATGATTCGAATGCAATCATGGTCTCCTTTTGTGCTGCTATCCGATCGATCGATCTTATTAATTGCTCCATTTGGTTACCCAAATTCTGAGTGCTAGCCCTGAATTCCTGTTGAAATTGCAAAGTACTATCATTAAGTGTTGAAAGAAGATCCTCTAAAGACTCACCAGGGGTATGATATTGAGGTTGTTGTGGCCATGGCGGGTATTGTGGTATGTATGGCGGTAGGGTGCTTTGCATGTAGGGTGGAGGTGGGCTCATCCATTGATTGTCATAGTTGAGATTGGGATGATCACTCCAACTTGAGTTGTATGCACTTTGTCCAATCCCTACGCCAAGTTGTTGCACAAGATACTCCAATTCGTCTAGTCGCCTATAGTCCTCCATGATAAGATCCGATTTTGAGAAATCAACCTGTAAGCACTAACAAACAAGAGTAGCGGTGGGGGGAAAGAAAGAAAGAAAAAGAAAGAGAAAGAAATAAAACAGAAAATATTAACACAAAAATATACAACGCCTCCCCGGCAACGGCGCCAAAATTTGGTGTGCGCTTATCGTGTACGCCCAAATTAACCCCACTCAATCCTCAAGATTGATAACAATAATGTAGTAGCGTGAGTAGGGATCGATCCCACGAGGAGGTGTGAATTCTTGTGTTAATGAAAATCAGAATCAAAAGAATAAAAGATGGGGTTGTGAATGAATTATACTAATTAAAATTAAAACTAAAGATTAAAGTAATGAAAGTGATTCTTGGTATCGGTCGACTCTTCCTTGGAATTATCATCTATTTCATCGATTTACAAAAGACTCAATTTTTCATATGAATATTCATCGTTGGACGTTTAATCCAATAATCAAAGTCCTATCTCACCTTACGTGTAGTTAAGTAGCCCAAGCGTTCTAGTTTAACCCTTATCAAACAATCAATCAAAATACAAGCGATTAAGATTTAAATCGATGATAGCATATGAACTAGTGAGATCGATGAAGCTAAACAACATAATCCAAGCGTCTATGTTTAATCTAGTCAAGTGTTCTTCCTAAGAATTTAACAAACTCACAAGCGGAAATTCATCAATCTTAGTTGCTTCGTAAATTAGAGGGATCAAACGATTCCGTATTTGATATCTAATTTAGCATTAGATTTCATGCAAGTTATTAGGTTGTCAATCCAATAAACAAACACAACAATCATATCAATAAAATCAGAAAAACTCTTGATACTCAATAAAATTGATAATTAAAGCGTAAGAATCTCCCCAAGATAAATAAAATCCAAGGATTTGTCTTCCTCAACCAAGAATTAAAAACTAGCTAGACATAATCTAAGAAAAACAATAAATAAAAGCAAGGGAAAGAAAACTAACCGCTCGTCGAGGTGTCAATCCCGCCTTCGCTTCGATCTTCGTAGCCGTCTTCAACAAAATTGAGAGAGAAATTATAAAACTATCCTAAACTACTCTACCCTAACTATCTAGATGGTTAAAAGGTCTGATTTTCGTGGATATATGTATTGGGAGGCTGATGGAGTAGGTTAGAATCCATGTGGGAAGGAAAGAAATCAAGTTTTTACACTTTCCAAAAGTCTTCTGGCGTAAATACGCGTAGAATGGCGTAGCTACGCCTACACATGCCGTAGCGTTGGCGTACTTACGCCTAATAATGGCGTAATTACGCCTGTCATCGAGTTTTCTGGCAAGTTTCGTATTTTGGCCGTAACTTTCTCGTCCAAACTCCGAATTTGATGAATCAGCTGTCCACGCGAAGATAACTCAAAGTTCTACAACCTTTATATGGAACACATTTCCAAAACATGGCTCGAACAAATAGAAATTTGAGGAGAAAGGAGAAACATGTGTCTTGGATTCTGGTTTTTTCCTCTTTTCTTCAACTTTATTGCTTCTTTCATCATTTTAGCTTGATTTCTTCACATTTCCCTACATTTACACAAATATACGATTAGGTAGCATATGTATCAATTTATCAATCAAAATATACCAAATCGTAGATAATTAAGCGCAATAGATGTGTCTATTTCTAGTCACATCAGCGTGAAAAGTTGTCTCCAAGATATGTTGGTCCTTATGAGGTGTTGCAACGTATTGGTACATTGGCATATCGATTGGCAATACCGCCAGCATTGAATAGCATCCACGATGTGTTTCATGTTTCGCTGTTGTAGAAATATGAACCAGATCCAAGTCATGTATTGCAACCATCTGAAGTACAGTTGGATACAATTGTGTCTTATGTAGAATGACCAGTTAAGATCTTGGATAGAGCTGAGCGAAAATTGCGAAATAAAGTGACACCAATGCTAAAGGTACAGTGGGATCGACGGGGTGTCGAGGAGGCAACGTGGGAGACGGAGCATCATATAATACATCAGTATCCTGAGTTATTTTTGGTATGAATTTACATTTTTATGATACTGTTGGTGAGTATTTACTGCAATATTGTATATATGATTTTGTTTCTTGCCTTATTGCAGTAGGGTTGTAGGATTTAGTATAGATGCATGTTAACGTATATGCAATTTCGAGGACGAAATTAAATAAGTAGGGGAGAAATGTAATGCCTCAATATGATGTATACATGTGTGATGTGGTTATGGTGTAATTATGAATAATTACGGTATGATGTGGACTCGGGTTCGGGTTGCACCGTGTAGGACTAATTACCAGCATGAAATTTAGTTGGAAAAATGAATTGATGTGTATATGTGATAACTCAAAAAGAGTGGGTTAAGAACATAAACATGTGATAGATGGACTTAACATTGTTGTGTTATGTGAATATATCTTGATACTCTAGTAAAGAGAAGATCATGAGTGGCTCTTATTTCATTTGCATGAGGAAGAGATTTCACATACATTTACAGTCATGTATAAGGGATTTATATAGTTCCATATCAGCTTGATGCACATAGAACACCACATCTCACCTACAATTCTCTACATAAGCTCCTCCTTAAGCCCTTACTTGTCTTTGCTTCTTTTCTTGACTTGGAGTTTGAAATCACAAGGAAAGCTTATTGAGTAGCAACATCAAAGTGATTTGGTATGAATTTAATGATTTGTGAACTTGTATATACATATATATGTGTAGGATAGGTTGTAAAGTGATGTTGAAGTAAGTTTAAATTACTTGAAATGGAATTAAAGAGTATGAACTTGTGTTTTTAGGAAAGAAATGTGCATAGCATCCTTTAGTGTAACTTTGATGCAAGTTTAGAAGTGTGATAGAAAGCATGAAGGTAGAACCATGGGGATAAACTTGAAAATCGCCAAAGTATGAAATTTTTGTTATCGACGATCGATCGGTATATGTACCGATTGATCGCTGAGACAGGGGAGGTGTAAGGCGGTTCATGTAGCGATCGATAGCTTAATGCGACCGATCGATCGCTCGAATGCCGTAGCTTTTGTATGAAATTCAGATTTAATACCGATTGTTCGCTAGCTTTGTACCGATCGGTCGCTAGTGTGCGCGATCGATCGCTAGGAGCAACCGATTGATCGCAAGAACCAGAGTATGAAAATGTTGTATTTTCTTAGTAATGGTTTCATAACATGGTTGATGACATTATACAACGTTGGTATTTATGAAGCATCATCACAGGGGACGGGAGGCTGAGCCACTTATATATTTAGCTGAGATAGGCATATCATATCGGTCCCGTTATAACATGATGAGGGATGAGACATGTCATGACACATTTGCCTTTGATGATGCATGATACAGAACAATCATAGTTGATGTATATGATAGTGCTTTATCGTTTTATGTTTCTTTTTGATATAGCACCGAGATAGTTGTTGTCTGATTGGTTCTGTAGGGTCATAGAAGTGGGAGGATGGGATTGTGAGTCTTATTCCGCTGCGAGCTGAACCAATGCTTAGGAGTTGTATTACTATAGGTTGTTTTGATGTACATGTGATGTGTATTATGTCAAGGTTTTGTCAATATTGTAATAACCTACACAGGAAAACTCTTAATTAGTGTGTATTTTACTTAATTCCTGCTCACATATGTATAATGAATTGATACATAACGGATTAAGTAACGATGACCCCACACATTATTATTATTTAATTTATGTCTTTGTCAATATAGAGTTAATAAATAATTTACAATATTGTAGGATCAAGCGCGCTTGCCGTTTTACCAAATGTTATAGCTGATGATAGCGCTGCAACTCTAATCTTTTAAAACGTATAGTAGTCCAAGCGCCACACTGCTACCACTCTCCAAGGACAATTATTATACTCCAACAATCTCTCTACAAATACAGTAAAACCTCTATAAATTAATAATACTCGATAAATAATAACCTCTCTAAAATAATATTTATTTCTTTGTCCAAACTTGGGCCGGTTTAAAGAATTAGTAATTTAGATAAATTAGGAAGACTCTTATCTAAATCTATAGGCACATTAACATCATTATTAATAATTTTCTTTACAAATACAAGAAGGATAATGTAGTAAAATATGAATACATTGTTGTTTAATTTGTCTCAAAATTTAAATCTAGTTGGATTACATATCTAAATTTCTCATTACGTTCAAATGTTTCGGTGTCGTGTTCTCGAACTGCAAGACAAAAGTGAATAGTTGTTGTCATGAGTGCTTAATTTTGTGTGTTTGGTTAACAAGATTATCAATGACACTAGCCATACTTTTTTCAAAGCTTTGGAACTGTGAATATTTATCATTTTCATTTCAGGTAATCCAACAGGTGATTATCATCCATTTTATTGAGGATTCTGAGATCATTAATCATATTCTCAAAATCAATAACTTCTTCTTCGTGAAAAATTTGCTGAATCGAAAAATCAATCTTTAAATTAATAAATTATTAATTTATAGATTAATTAATACCTCTCTAAATTAACAAAATTTCATGGTCTCAACACTAATAATTTATAGAAGTTTTACTGTAATTGCACTATCTTGAAACTCATGTGATGAGGGAATGATTGGGGGTTTATAGAGATTTGTGTGTGTTTTATGGTGAATTGTGTGAAGAGGGGTTGGGATTATTGTTTTTCATTTTCAGCCCCCCAACCTTCATTCACTTCACAAATTATACCCAATAATTCTTCATCCCCAAATCCAATAATTATTGCTCAACTTCAATAATTACTTCACCATTTAAAACTCATAATTACTTTCGTATCATCTCAACCAATTATTAAGTCCATACTTAAGACTCAGTCATAAATTAACCACACTAGATATATCTTTACACCGAGTCCAGATGCAAATTGATACTTATTCATAATTACCCCTTAATTATCACAATAAACTCAAATTAATTAAGGTAATTAAGTTGTAGGCATCACAAAACCCGAGCTTGCTCATCTCTAAGCTCGGGTATCCCTAGATGCATCATCCTGAGCATCTGAAAGATGTCCTCTTGTAAACCATGTCAAACCCAAACAACAAAGACATGTCAAGCCCCCACAACGGGGTCAGTGCCCCAGAACGAGAAATCAATAAAATCACGTCAAGAATGACAAAGTATTGTGCAATACATACCGTGTATGAATGTTATGAATAATTGGTACAATGAATCAAATCTCAAGATACCAATATCTGTGTCCAAAGAAGGTATCGTCAACAATATCAAGCTCGAGCAGAGGGTGGCGACCAACACACTGCGCCACGACATCTCTCATCTGTCGTGCCTGTGTTGTGCCCAACATCCCTCGTGTCTTGGTCAAGCGACAACGCGTGTGGCTACATTTCCTACCTAAACTGTCTGTCATCCTCATGCACAACGCCCCATGACACTATAGTTCTCATCATAATCAAATGGTATCAAAGGAGCGATAAGATCAATATGATATGCCCAATGAATCATCTATGCATCATGTGACATATGCAACTAAATATGTCATTCAATCTCATGTGAAAGTCAATATATTTTATGCAAGTCACATAAGAAACCAAAAATATCGCATATAAATCAAGTAATGACATATAAGGTCATACATTGGAATCATTACACGTCTTTGTCAGACATCGTGATAAACTACGTACCTCAACCGAGTTAAACAAACATCGAGAATTTTCATACTCCTCAAATTGACATCAGGAGATAACAACCTGGTTATTTACACCTCAATTATATCAAAGTGTTCAATTACTTCATAATATCAAGTTTATAATCCAAACATTGACCCATAGTAAACTTCATAAAATTTCAGCTTACATGCTCATAGTAATCGGCTCATAAACTTAACCAAATTACATGGGTCCAATTTCGCTTGAAATACAACTCAAAATATGACATTTCTTATGTTCAACACTTTCCAAAATTCTTTCATTTACCTAAGGCCAACTGAATCTAAACAGTATTCATGCAAAAAAAGGAAAACTATAAATTTCAGCTTGACCTATTTTGATAGAAAAATCATAATTAATTCATATGATATCCAAATCACCTGAGTCCAGTAGGAAATAGTGGGAAATTCAAGCTAACCCAACATACTACAATCCATCTTTTATGTGCTTAAGCTAGTTCATTCATCTTGAGGTAGATTCATAACAAACATAACAGCTTAGAAACTCGCATGCACTGCATTTTCCAAATTGCATAGAATTTGGAAAACTTAGCATAACTTTTGCATCCTAACTCCAAATTGAGTGAGGCCAGTGCCAAATGCAATATAACACCTAAAACTACCACTACTATTCGGGCATCAACATCAAATTCGAAGCCAATCATTCCCATAAAATGGAAGAACACACTGCATGTGCACCCGCATGCATTAAATTTGCAGATTGTACACAATTCAGTAAAATGACCAACTTTTTCATCTTAACTCCAAATTGAGTGATTTGGTGGCCAGTTAAAGCTAACAAAATATGATATGGACACCATCAACATCTTCAAACCACAAAGATCCCAAATTTGAACAACAACATGCATATGTACTGATTCCAAACAGAAGGCACATCAACACTTCCATCTAATTCCACAATAATGCGACCATGCTATGTGTATAAACTGAAAATATACCTATAGGTCTTCAAGTTGTGAAGATTGAAGCCTTAACACCAGTTAGAAACATCCAGCGCATACAAAAGACCATGAACTGCTACGGTTTTCGCTCAATCCTCGAGTTCCTCGCCATGTTCTTCCTCCATTACGAAATCTATGAATTGATCCCTCTAAATTCTCAATTGCATGAGTGTTTAATAAGTTCTAAGGATGAAACTGAAGGTTATCACTAAGAGAAAAAAGCCTCAAGTTGTGAGTGATTTTGAGAACACGGTTTCACACACTGCAGAATCAGCTCATCCTCCACCACCAAAGAAAGCTAGAACAACTAAGGGCAGGCCTGCTGGATCAAAGAAGAAAGCTTGCTGCTCTATCGGCTGAAGAACCTACTGCCACATCCACAGCCGTGGAGCCTCCAATGGCCTCCAACTCCAGCACTTCGTCCAAGATCTTTTAAAAAAAATCTTAAGGTGCCAAAGACTGAATGCCTTTATTGTCATCCCCTGACCAATATTCTTTGCAAAGGCGGGGACACTTTGGAGCTGCAAAAGCTTCTGTCCACACATAGATGGACTTTGTCAATGAACGCGTGGAAGAACATGTGCAAAATAAGCTTGCAATTTTTGATGAATGGGGCAGAGCCAAAGACGACTTTGTCTTGAAAAATTTGGGAAAATTATGAAGAAATATACAAAGACTAAGAATCATACTCTGAAAATGCTTCAAACATGGGAAGTTCCTGAAGGTCTGAACGACGAGAAGTCTACCGGTTGATGCATGACATCAAGAAATTGAACAAATTGGTAGACTACAGGCTGAAACTTTTTGATCCAGTGTCCCCAACATTGATCAACTATGCTACTATGTTACAACACTTGGAGGCTAGATTAACTTCTCTTCATCAAACTTTGCGTGATGTTCAGGTTGAACTTGGTATTTTATCCTCCATTTCTATTATTATTGATGTGCACTGGACAGACAGATAATGAGCGTCCAAAGAACTAGTCGACGAGACTCCTACTCTCTGTCCTCCAGTAGATCATCCTATTGAGGCACACATTTGGAGACTACCGAGTTCACTGACATTACTATTGATGCACCTCCACTGCCTTCTCCAGCAGTTTCTCTTCCTCATTCTGCAGTGGACATTTTTGAATTATGAGGATGTCATTCAGTTGGTCGTATCTGATGTCCGACAACTAACTGACGACAAAACTTTTGTCGAGAGAATGATTGATGAACTTGCACAACCTAATGCCTTTGCAAATATTCCTTTAGTCTAGGCCGTTTCATATTTTGACTCGACTAGTTATTTTACCCTTGATGCAACATTTGCAACATATTTTGACCTCAACCCCACTTTTCAATATCAACCCATTGTATCCACTGTTGATATTGCTGCTACTCTTCTCCCAGTCTCTACTGTCTCGGAACCCGCTATCTCTACTGGTCTTCAACTTGATGAGATTCAGAAAGCAGAGGCTATTGTGGCTACTGATACTACACTAGAACTGGTCTCTACTGATGCTTTGCTAGAAGATATATTTCCAGAGTCTCCTAACCAAGAACCAGTGGAGATCTCTATTTCTGATCTGGCTGGTCAATTATCCCAGATGTCTAACTAGATAGGCTCTTTGGCGATTGAAATGAGAATTCTCAAGCATGAAGAACGGGATGCTAGCACTGTCATTGGAAATTTCAGAAAGAATGTTGACTTCCAATTCCAACAGCTTGAACGAGATTTCAAAGACTTGTCTTATAAAGTGTCAAAGATGCAGAACTTTGTCGTGGACTCATCTACTGACTTGTTTTCTAAGTTGGACACATATGC
This sequence comes from Haberlea rhodopensis, assembly GCA_907163345.1. Lineage (NCBI taxonomy): Eukaryota > Viridiplantae > Streptophyta > Magnoliopsida > Lamiales > Gesneriaceae > Haberlea > Haberlea rhodopensis. The sequence continues at coordinate 199,111 of CAJQUN010000042.1, forward strand.
TTGAATTGGGCCAAAAGATTGAGACTATGCATTTTGCATTCTCTGATCAACAGGCAAATATGAAGACAGTCTTTGCCTCTCAACTTGATGACATCCATGACATCTTGCAGAATGCTAGGAAGCCCAAACTAGCTCAAGGCCAAACCAGTAGACAATCAGCTTCTTCCAATAGACCCTCGGCCAATAGCCAACTATATTCCATTGTTGCATTATCATAGCGACACATCACATATATAATCGATACAGTGGCAAGGAGTGTAATACAAATCATTTTATATAAAAATGATACTCTTTTAATATTGTGTAGTTTGATTACTTCTCATATCAGCGTATATTCATAATTTTTATGTCATATAAGCTCTTAAAAGGTATTTTATGTTATCCATCCATCAAAGTGAAGACTTGAACATTAATAAGCCAAGTTTTGTCAATCACCAAAAAAGGGGAAATTGTTGGAATAATTCTAAGTTTTGGTGATAACAAAGTCTACCACTTTAAGAAGAGTCTACCGCTTCACTGAAAGTCTACCGCAAAGGAGTTTGTCCAGTAGATGAAATATAAAGTCTACCGGATAAAAACGCCTACCACTTTACCAAAGTCTACCGATTGACCAAGCATAGTCTACCGGAAGATATGACCAAGCTAATCACTTCAGAAGTCTACCGCTCAATCAGAATTTAACGCTCGTTATTGAAGAGTAATCGTCAACAAAGTCTACCGAAAGAAGTCAGCAGACTTGGCCATGTAACTCTACCATACCTCAGCAGACTTCAGCTATCAAGAGTTCACAAGACATCAATCCAGTAAACCACATGTAAGGACCCCGTGCCCTTACCCGACAATTAGTGTATTAACCCATGTACTTAGTGCATACAAACATGTAATAAGGGGGGAAAATCACATGCAACCAATCATAGTGTACCAACAATAAAATTTCTTACATTATTCCATATAATGTTCAAATCCCCCATACCACTCAACCCTTAAGTATGCATCTTATAATACACTAACATGTTCTCGATTCATTTAGCAATTCCTTAGTTAATTGCATGCAACACATGAATGAAAGGAGAAAGGCCATTGCCCTTTTTATACAAACCATATACACATATTGCAGTGCTCACATGCGAGCATCTAATGAGTGAATGCGTATTAAATGTATAAAGTACTCTACTCGATACCGGCAGTGGTACCTCGATCCTGAAAGTGCCTCCAATCCATAGCTCGATCTCTACAACGGAGCTACCGATATACCTGTTCCACGCCCCAACGGAGGTAGCCCCCACACGGGGTGAGCATACAAATACCACCAATCCAATAATCACAATATTACAATTCATAATTTAAAGAACATAAAGCTGTAAATGTAAAAGAAACTCCCTGCATAGTATCATAATCCCATAGGATTTCTCGCGCTGTGGTATCCCCGAAATAATTATATGCATTTTGGGCATTAATTATGTTTATGTGATAATCATGGTGATTAATTAATCTAGTGTTGGATTTAATTGATATGGTGAAATGCTTAGTCACATGATGGGCGTGACCGGTGGTGCATTTCAGGGTACATGTGTAAGGACCCCCGAGCCCTTAACCCGTTATTGGTGTATTAATCCATACCATTAGTGCATATAATCATATTATCATGGGGAAAAGCCATATGCAAGTACAGCACCATATGACATCCAGAAAATTTCTTGCATTCGATCCACGTAATATTCAAATTCCCCAATCAAGATTACATATATAACATGCACCTTCATAATACACTAACATGCTCTCAGTTCATTTAGCAATCCATATTTAATTGCATGCAAACCATGAATGAACAGAGAAAGGCCGTAGCCCATTTATACATCCCATATACAAGTAAAATGTACTCACATAAGAGCACCACAATGAATAAGTGTGTATCCAATGTATAAAAGCACTCTACTTAATACCGTTACTGGCACTTCAATCCTGAAAGCACCTCCAAGCACAACTCGATCTCAACTCTGGGTGTATGCACTTATTCAACCAGCTCTGGTACCTCGATCCGGGAAGTACCTCCAATCGACAGTCCGAGCTCAACTCCAAAGCTGCTGCTATACCTGTATCACCTGTCCCAACAGAGACAGCCCCCACACGGGTGAGCATACCAATACCACCGATCCAATAATCATAACATTGCAGTTCATAATTTACAGAATGTAAATGCCATAATTTAAATGATACTCCCTGGATGGTATCATCCTCATCCGGGATCCCTGTATTGTCCATGTTCTCAAAATAACCAAACTCGTCAAATTCCCAAAGCCAGTTAATCGCCACATAGATTAACTAATACCATTCCTATTATGCCAGTTCCATAATCAATATGGTAAAATCATTATATAAAAGACCCTAGATATAACATATATCTAGCCAATGATCCCATGTTCCTATTTCAATGCTCGCTCCACAATACCGGCATTCTAAACCCCACGCACGCTCAACAATAGCGGCGTCATAACCGATGGCCGCTCAACGGCGACAGCATCCCAAATCATTGCCCACTCAATAGCGGCACCGTATGGTTCCCAATGTATAACCATGCGACGCAAATACCATTTACCATGCATATCGTTATCCATCAATAGCAAGTATCATGTACCATGCATTTCAATACCTATTTGATGCAATTACCGCATGCCATGTATTTCAATATCCATTTAACACAATTATCACACACCATGTGTTCCAATGCCCACTTAATGCAATTATCACATACCATGTGTTCCAATGCCCATTTAATGCAATTATCACATACCATGCATTTTACAGTCGCAACATTATAATAGGTTATGCTCGTACGTCATACGTACCTTATAGTTCCGTAGTCCAAGCCAAACCTTGCTTGAGTTTCATGCCTCGAGAAATATGTGCTAAAACACATAAACAACCCACAATCAAGTAAAAGCATGTATTCACGTGCCCACGCACGTTAGCAAACCTCAAAACCCATCGTCAATCCATGACGATTACCAAAACAAAAGCCCTCCGGCTAAACATGCATAATACCCAAAATATTCCTTTTTAAACGTTTAAAAGATAGCCCAAAAAAAAACTCAACCGGGAGTTCCGTTTTATTAAATTTTGGCTCCAATCAATCCATTTTAAAGGTGTAGCATTCCCATTGGAATGTAAACATTGCCCCGGAAACGGCCCCTAAAACCTCGATTCCAAAATCCCGACATTTTCCAAAATTTTGAAAAAAAACAAAGGGAACAGGGCCGCGATCGATCGGCGCCAAGCCGCGATCGATCGCCACATCCTACTGCCCGAAAAAATCATGCCGCGATCGATCGCCACATCTCGCGATCGATTGCCAAGACCCTCGCGATCGATCGCCCACTTTTCGCGATCGATCGCCGTTACTGCTCATCGCCTTCCCAAACCAGTAGCATGTCGCGATCGATCGGCGCCTAGCCGCGATCGATCGCGACCTGCGGGTTTCCGAAAATTTCGAGCTTTAATGGTGTTTTTCATACCCAAACTCAAAACCACACCCAAACCACCTTAACACCTCAAATACAACATTTAAAACACATAAAAACTCCTCAAACCAACCAACCAAAAATTCTTTTAAAAATTCCAAAACTCAAACCCAACTCATATTACAACCAAACCACACAATACCACATTCAAATCGGAGGCAATTACGAGGGGATGGATAATACCTTATTATCTTCGAGAAATCGGGCTCCTAGGATGAGCCTCAATCGATTTTTCCTTGAAGGAGGAAGGGGAAAAGGGTTTGGGGAAGGGTTATCGCAGGAGAGGGGAGAGAGGAGAGGAAATGGATTCCGAATGACGGAATCCCGAGTCCATTTGGTATATATAGCAAAAATGCTCCGAAATACCGATACCTCCACAAATACATCATGATTCATTAAAAATCATCTGTTATCAAAAACTCTCTCTCCAACATCAAATCCCCCTACCAGCCCCAACATAAAGCACCCCAGACACCAAGTCTCACCAAAAACCTAATTCATAGGTTTCCACCAAAATGAGAATACAATCTCAACCTTTGGATCCAACGATCCCAAATGCCCGATTTAACAACCTCGGGAGACCCAAAACCGCAATTAAACACAAATGCCACAATAAAATCAATTAAGGATTATTACCACATTGGGATTAACACCATTAATCCCCGGGCATCACATCATGTTATGCATGTTGGGAAATTGGGTGTTAACATGGTTTAATTATGATGGTTGATAATTAATTGGTAAAGCATGGATTTAATTGAGGTTTTGGTGCATTTTTGGGAAAATGCTTTTAAAATATCAAGTTGGGATATTTTGTTTATCATGCTATTTTTGGGGTACAAGTTTAATTAAACCCACTACACCCCCTACACCCCATCACTCTTTACAATCCCCAAATCACTCTTCCAAAACCCTATCTCCTACCCATTTCGTTTTTGGCAAAAGGAGGTAGGAGAAATCTTTACAAAAGCTTGGTTTGTGAGATTCTTGGTGAGATTTAGAGTCCATAAGAGGTCTGGACCCCTCCTTGATGTTTTTATGGTGTTTGGTTTGGATTTGAAATGGTATTTTGAGTTTTTGAAATGGATTTGTTTTGGGTTTGTGTTGTTTTTGGTTGGGTGTTAGATTTTTGGTTGTTTTGAGGTGTATGTTGGTGTTGGGATATGCCCTAAGACATGTCATTGGATGATTGTTTTGACATACAATGTTTATGATTTTATGAATGGCAATTCATTATTATATATTATTCGTTTAACTGTGCAATGTAAATAATATATATGTTAATGTCCTTAGAATAATATTGTATTATTCTTAAACATTGTCCCTAGTCATGTATTATCATGAATCAAGATAATGATAATACATAGAGACTAGTATGTATTGATTGATGAATTGTTCATTGATATGAGATATCAAATCAACACATGGGTACATGTTAGAGAACGATGTACTGGGCAGACCCACCATGAGAATGCAACATGGATAGTTATATGATTGTCATATGCAATTCTCATAGTGATAATAATGTATGTAATCATTACGACTTGTGATCATCAGAGATCCCAACATAAGGAGTTATGTATCTTGATATTGTCAAACGTTACCCGTAACAGTGTAAACTATAAAGGCGACTATTGGATACACTACGAATTATGTAGAGGGATGTTGACTGATCGAGATAGGATTTGTCCCTCCTATATAACAGGAGAAGTGTTTGGCCCTTGATCAAGTGAGAACTAAAATGCATGGTCATGCTCGAATGAGTCGATATGAGATATCGAGCTTATTCGTTTATTCTAGTTGTGATGACCAGGGATTAGAGATATTAATCCCAGAGTGTTAATAACCCCTAAAGTTGTTTTACGTGGCAATTTGGAGTTTAATCGAGGTGTTGGGCCTTCTGGGCTCATTTATTTGGGTATTTGGGATTGTTGGATCCCGAGGTTGAGATTGTATTCTCATTACGGTGTAAAACCTAAGAGTTGGGTTGTTGAAGTGTCTCGGAATCTCGGGTGCTTTGTGTGGGCACCAGTAGGGGGTTTTGGAGTTAGAGAGAGAATTTTTGGAAACAGATGATTTTTAATGAATCATGATGTATTTGTGGGGCTATTAGTATTTCGGGGTATTTTTGCTATAAATACCAGTTGAACCCGAGATTTTAATTATTGGAACCATTTTCCTCACTTTACCTCTCTCTCTCCCCGCGCCATTCCCGTCTCCCTCAACCCTCGCGGCTTCAAGCGCGGCGCCCGCCACCGTCCGGCCGCCGTTCGGCGCGTCCGACCCACCAACGGCTTCGTCTCGTCCAGGCGCAGCTTCCCACACCATCAATTCGAAGTTTGGTCGCGATTTGAGTTCGGATTTCGGCAGAAAGCGCCGATGCCCAATTTCTAGGGTTCTTCGATTTTCGACCGATTTCCTTCCGATCTTCGTATGGGTAACCTTCCTTACCCCTTTTTCGTCATTATCGTGTAATTCCCTGCCTTTTTGTGTTGGTTGGTTTGAAAATTTCCCCTAATTTCGTGAGGGTTTGGTTCGAATTTTATGGCTGTGTGCGAGAAGGGTGTTCGAATTTGGGGGTTTTGGCAGGGGTGGTGATTCTTGTTATGGGTCGTTTATTACATGTTTTAGATGTAATATGGTGCTTAGTTTGGGTTCGAAAATTGGGGTTTTGGCAGGAGGGGCGATTATTCATGTTGTTGACCGACTGATTCATATTTAGTTGAATTATGGTGCTTAATGGAGTTCGAATATTGATGTGAGGGTTGGAAAATTTATGGGGAGCTCTTGAGCAATTTTCGATAATGTCTCATTTGTTTTCCCTCCCTGCATGTGCCTGCCCCGGGTCTTTTAAACGGTAAATTGTCGTGTGTTGACAATATATTTTTGTATAAGGGTAATGGGTGTGCTTGAGCATGGGTTGCATGTTCGTAAATAATTGTGAATTATTTATCGTGTTAGCACATCATTACTCGGGGCATGGAACTCGAGCAAGGTTTGGCTCGGACTTCGGAGATTTAAGGTACCTGCGACGTACGAGCATTACTATATATTAGAGCATTTGTGAAATGCATAATGTACTTTGATTTCATTGAATAATTGTGCATGAGGTTATATATATGTGTTGAGAAGCTATGAAGCGACCTAATCTTGATATCGCCGCCACGAGCGTGCGTGACACTAGAGTAGTATAACTCTCATAAGGTATATGGGGTACCGGATGTATATGACCATTGTAGGGCATTGAGATGCCTGAGAATGATCGTGGGATCATGTATTCATTATAAGACATTTGAGATGTCTAAGTATAATGGAAAATTGGTAAAATATATGCTAGGCATTTGAGCTATCTGTGATTGATAGCGAGGTTGTGAAATCAGTATTAGATATTGAGATATCTATATTTGCATGTATAATGAATTTGGAATCACTATATATTGATACTCGAGAATTAGGCATGCGATGAGTTAAATCTATGTGTTGATTTACTGATTTTTGAGATTTGATGAGTTTGATGATTGCGAGAACAGGGACAGTACACGGAATCCCGGATGAGACGTTGCCATCCAGGGAGCATCATTTAAATTCATTAGTATTTACTTTTGTTGTAAATTATGAATTTCATTACTATGATTATGGGATTTTGTGTATTGGTATGCTCACCCCGTTGGGGGCTGTCTCTGTTGGGGCAGGTGAATATGTACATCGATGGCTTTGGAGTTGAGCTCGGGCTGTTGATTGGATGTACTCCCAGGATCGTGGTACCAGGGCTTGATGGAGCACGGTATCGTATAGAGTACTTATATACACCCGAGGGTTATATACACATTTATGATGCTCGCATGTGAGCACGGTTATACTTGTATATGGGTTGTATATAAAGGCATGAGCCTTTCTCTCTTTCATTCTATGTTGCATGCAATTAAGGGTAGAATTGCTAATGAAATGAGAGTCGTTGGTGTATTATGTGGGTGTTGAAACCCACTTTTGTCGTCTTATGTGTGGTGTCTTCCCTGGCTGGGAATTTACTTTGTGTTCTGTATTCTGTTGAGTATTGTGTTTCCCTGGCCGGGAACTATATATTGTGATGTGCTTTTATTTTGGGATGGCTCTATTTATGGGGAGACTCTGCCCAAATTTTTATAAAAGTCCACAATGTAAAAAGTGGTGTAATGGGGATGGAAATGGGCAAGATCTATGAGTCTATTTGTTGGTAGAGATGATCTTAATGTTGAATATTAAAGAAATTTTGAAATTGCCATTCAACAATAAAATATTATCTGAGTTTCCCGATTGATTTTTATTGAAAGCATGTGCCACACATAGTGGTTAATACACTAATCAAGGGTCAAGGGCTATGGGGTCCTTACATTAGTGGTATCAGAGCAGTGGTTAGCTCTTTGGGGCTGTTGAAGGCCTGGAACATGCTGATAGGGATGAGTAGCACATATTTATGCATGATAGTAGTTAGTGTTGTGTGACACAACTATTTTGCTTATGTGCATTTGTGATATGTGATCATAGTGAAACGATTGTATGTCATGACATCTATAGAATCATAATATGACCTGTTGATTATGATTGTGAGTTGTGATACAGGGACAACCAAATGGAGCATTTTGAAATGCATCGGGATACGGGAAGTACTTTGTACTCATAGTTTATGCATTTACTCATTATAATCATATTGTGGGGAATATGGATTATCGTATGCTCATGGTTTGGGATTGTTCCTGTAGGGACACTATGACGCGAAAGGCGAAGGCCATGGTTGAAAGACACGAAACGGTAACCTGCATTTTATATACATCATGGAATTATGCATTGTGGTTGCATGTGTACATGTAGTGATGATTTTAATGCTTTGCCGCCAAATGTTGAAGCGAGGGGTGGGAGTGCCGCATGTCGCATTTGAGCGAGGTGCATTAAAATACACTCATGATGATGTATGTTGGAATATGGATTATGCTTTGTGATGCAGGTATGGATGAAATACTTGGTGAATATCCCATGAGTCATTGTTATCGATGAGTGATGATTTTAAATGCTTACCGCTATTTATTGTTTTGTGCCGCTAAAATTTGAAGCGAGGGGTGGGAGCGCCGCATGTCACATTGAAGCGTGGTTATCATATGAGGCGAGGAAAGAATATTTGCCGCTAAAATGTGAAGCGAGGGGTGGAGTGCCGCATGTCCATTTAAGCGAGGTTATTCTATGCCGCCTATATGTGAAGCGAGGGGTGGGAGTACCGCATGTTTTATTTGAGGGGCACTAAAATACACTACCGTGACAATGACTAGGGATCGGCTATTCTTTGGCGATGGTTCATGCCGCCAGGTATATTGATAGCGATGGTTCATTCCTCTATATTGATTGGCAATGATTTTTGCCGCCGGATATATTGATAGCGATGGTTCATTCCGCTATATTGATTGGCGATGGTTCATCCCGCCAGATGTATTGATAGCGATGGTTCATTCCGCTATATTGATTGGCGATGGTTCATGCCGCCAGGTATATTGATAGCGATGGTTCATTCCGCTATATTGATTGGCGATGGTTCTTGCCGCCGGATATATTGATAGTGATGTCTCATTCCGCTATTCTATTGGCGATGGTTTATGCCGCCGGGTATTGATAGCGATGTCTCATTCCGCTATTCTATTGGCGATGGTTCATGCCGCCGGGTATTCTATTGACTATGATTCGTGCCACCGGATATTACATAGCGACGGGTTATTCCGCTACACTTATGGCGATGGTTCATACCGCCGGATATCTATAGCAATGTCTTATGCCGCTGACTCTATGACGAGGAATTATGCCACTGATTCTATAGCGACGGGTTATGCCGCTATGTACATGACGCTGGATTACGCCACCTACGAGCGATGGGTGCTGATTGCGTACCACTGTTGGATGACAGAGACAGGTATGCCGCTATATTGTTAGCAATGAGGTATGGCATATTACTGTTTATTTAGCACTGTTGTGGATATCATGTGTTGATTTACTTATGTTGTCATGTGCTTGACGATGAGATTATAGACGTCGTGTATTGACATATACCGTCACGAGTCGACAATATTATTTCAAAGTCATATGTTGACAGGTACCGTCACGGGATGACAATGACATAGTGGATGTTTTATGTAGACGTGTAGCGTCGTTTTGATGGTTAATACATTTATGTTATGTATTTGGTTGTATGGTTTGAGTGCCGATGGTGAGCACATGGTAAAGTCTGGGTCACTAGTTGACGAGACCTTTTTGCCGAGCAGGTTTGCTCGGTGGAGTATTGGATGTATTGTATCGATAAATGTACCACATCATGTTATAGAGGTAAATATTTGTCGAGCAATGATACCCTTGGGTATGCTCGTTGGTTTGGCTAGGTCCAAGTGATTGGTGGTAAGAGTAGCCATTGAGGAAACTACTCGCTTGTGTTGTGATGTAGGGTAGACATGGTTACACCCACCCTGAGGCTGGGGATAAGTCTTAACGGATTATGATTGCATCATAAGTGAGCAAGGACACCGGGTTGTCCATTGTGCTTGGTATTTTAGAGATATGTTGGGCGATGACCGATTACTCTAACGGTTTGTACGGTATGGCATACCGAGATGGAACGTATGGTTTGTTGGTAGGCTTGATATGAGCCTATGGAGACAGCGCTTTGCTAGCCAGATATTGGGGTAATGATATAGTGTGCTTGTTGGAGCCATGATACTGCACATTGGGACCGAGTTTGGTGAATCGTATGATGATACGATGGAGACTTTTGGCAGGCTTTTGATTGTCCCTTTGTAGCATGATGTTTGAGGCATGTAACACCTCATGAGAACGTTATACGTCTTTTGTTTTGAGGGACTTGTCTGGGACAACTCATAATGTTGAAGTACCAACAAAAGAGTCATCAAGTCGTCGTTGACACGATCTGGGGAATCCGTGTACTTGGGATGCAATGGGTGTTATTGTATCCAGTTTTTCCGAACGGTGGTTCGAGACTAGTGGATCTCGAGTTCGATAGCACTTTCCTTGCGGGGAAGGAGGTAGTATTATACCTATTTGGGAATCCTTGAAAGATTCGGTAAGTTGGTACGTGTGGTGTTGATTTTGGGAATCACGCCGTGTTATTGGTCGTCGATTATCATCCTCCACTGAGTAGGGAGTGACTCAGAATTGACAGTGGTGTTTGGGGCTTAGGGGCATGTTGTAGTTACCCGAGCCAAGTGCATTGAGTGTGCATGTGATGTTCGTGCTTAGGCAGGTATACCGGTGAGTATACGGATGCCAATTTTTGATTTCCTTTTTGTCAAGCATAGAGTTATGCTATTTTGGATGGCTAAATCTCTGATGAGGGATATGGAACACCTTGAGATTGGGAATCTCCATGGCACGATAATTATGAGAAACAATCGTGGAGTTAGTTGACTCCCTTTGAGGAGGGATTATATTGTGTGGGTTAAGGTGTGATGACCAGGGATTATAGATGTTAATCCCGTAGTGTTAATAACCCCTAAAGTTGTTTTACGTAGCGATTTGGAGTTTAATCGCGGTGTTGGGCCTTATGGGCTCATTTATTTGGGCAGTTGGGATTGTTGGATCCCGAGGTTGAGATTGTATTCTCATTACGGTGTAAAACCTAAGAGTTGGGTTGTTGAAGTGTTTCGGAATCTTGGGTGCTTTGTGTGGGCACCGGTAGGAGGTTTTGGAGTTAGAGAGAGAGTTTTTGAAAACAGATGATTTTTAATGAATCATGATGAATTTGTGGGGCTATTAGTATTTCGGGGTATTTTTGCTATAAATACCAGTTGAAACCGAGAATTTAATTTTTGGAATCACTTTTCTCCTCCAGCCCGTCACTCTCTCTCCCCCATTCTGCCATTCCTGATTTTTCCCTCGACCCCGCCGCTTCCAGCCGTGCGCCCGCCGCCGTCCGGCCGCCGTTCGGCGCGTACGACTCGCCATTGGATTCGTCTCTCCGAGGCGCAGCTTCCCACACCATCAATTCGAAGTTTGGCCGCGATTTGAGTTCGGATTTTACAGGAAAGCGCCGATCCCCAATTTCTAGGGTTCTTCGATTTCGACCGATTTACTTCCGATTTTCGATTGGGTAACCTCCCTTGCCCCTTTTTCGTCGTTATTGTGTAATTCCCTGCCATTTTTGTGTTCAATTTGTTCGAATTCTTGCTGTTGGCGTGAGTTGGTTCGAATTTATGCATTTTGCGTGGGTTAGGGTTCGAAAATTGGGTTTTTGGCAGGGGGTGGTAATTCTTGTTATGGATCGTTTATTACATGTTTTAGATGTATTATGGTGCTTAGTTTGGGTTCGATTTGTGTTGTGAAGGTTCGAAAATTTGTGGGGAGTTCTTGAGCAATTTTCGATAATGGTTAATTGTCGTGTGTTGACAATATTTTTGAGGGTTATGGGTGTGCTTGAGCATGGGTTGCATGTTCGTAAATAATTGTGAATTAATTTATCGTGTTAGCACATCGTTCCTCGGGGCATGGAACTCGAGCAAGGTTTGGCTCGAACTTTGGAGATTTGAGGTACGTGCGACGTACGAGCATTACTCTATATGAGAGCATGTGTGAAATGCATAATGTATTTTGATTGCATTGATGGTTGTGCGTATGGTTATATATATGTGTCGATATAGTTATGGAACGACCCAATCTTGACATCGTCGCCACAAGCGTGCGTGATACTAGAGTAGTATGACCTTATAAGATATATAGGGTACTGGGTTTATATGACTATTGTAGGGCATTTGAGATGCCTGAGAATGATCGTGGAATTATGTATTCATTATAAGACATGTGAGATGTCTAAGTATAATGGAGAATTGGTAAAATAAATGCTAGGCATTTGAGCTATCTGTGATTGGTAGCAAAGTTGAAAATCAGTATTAGATATCGAGATATCTATATTTGTATGTATAATGAATTTGGAATCATTAATTATTGATACTTGAGAATCAGGCATGCTATGAGTTAAATCAATGTGTTGATTTACTGATTTTTGTGATTTGATGAGTTTGATGATTGTGAGAACAGGGACAGTACACGGAATCCCGGATGAGGACGTTGCCATCCAGGGAGTATCATTTAAAATTCATTAGTATTTACTTTTGCTGTAAATTATGAATTTCATTATTGTGATTATGGGATTTTGTGTATTGGTATGCTCACCCCGTTGGGGGCTGTCTCTGTTGGGGCAGGTGAACAGGTACATCGATGGCTGTGGAGCTGAGCTCGAGCTGTTGATTGGATGTACTCCCAGGATCGTGGTACCAGGGCTTGATGGAGCACGGTATCGTATAGAGTACTTATATACACCCGAGGGTTATATATATATTTATGATGCTCGCATGTGAGCACGGTTATGCTTGTATATGGGTTGTATATAAAGGCATGAGCCTTTCTCTCTTTCATTCTATGTTGCATGCAATTAAGGGTAGAATTGCTAATGATATGAGAGTCATGGGTGTATTATGTGGGTGTTGAGACTCATTTATGTTGTCTTATGTGTGGTGTCTTCCCTGGCTGGGAATTTACTTAGCGTTGCTGTATTCTGTTGAGTATGTGTTTTCCCTGGCCGGGAACTATATATTGTGATGTGCTTTTATTTCGGGATGGCTCTATTTATGGGGAGACTCTGCCCAAATTTTTATAAAAGTCCACAATGTAAAAAGTGGTGTAAAGGGGATGGTAATTGGCGAACTCTATGAGTCTATTTGTTGTTAGGATGATGATCTTATAACATGGCATATTAAAATAATCATTGTGATTGCAAATCAATGGTAAATCATCATATGAGTTTCCCGATTGATTTTTATTGAAAGCATGTGCCACACATAGTGGTTAATACACTAATCAAGGGTTAAGGGCTATGGGGTCCTTACATTAATGGTATCAGAGCAGTGGTTAGCTCTTTGGGGCTGTTAAGGGCCTAGGGAGTTATTGATAGCACATATTTATGCATGATGGCATTAATGTTGTCTGACACAACTAGTTGTTTATGTGCTTTTATGATATGAAAAGTGGTGCTGCTAATCATTGTGGTTGCAGGAATCGTGTAGAATGTGACGGGATGGCATTAATGGTGATGTCTGGCCCTTCATGTATTATGTGTTAAGGGATCTGATTTTGTAGGAAAATCAGGAAAGGTGAGACGTACGGGCTTCGGACGGTAAAACGTGTTACACCTTTGATTATGTATATCATGGATAGTGAACCCTTACATGTGATGATATATGTGACATGATAGTGATATATTGTGATAATGGAACCAAATGTTGTGTTTGATTATTGTGGTAGAATTGATGAATGTTCCGGTAGCCTTTATCTCTGAGCGAGGGAGGTACTTGCCGCTGTCATGTCTAAGCGAGGTAACATGCCGCTGTCATTGTCGAAGCGAGGGGTCCTAAAATTCCGCTGTTGTATTGGGACCGGAACAGTCACAATTCTAGTGATTAATGTGGAATATTGTGGTTATAACTGGAACGTGATATCGATCATTATATTGTGAACTGTGGTATTAACCTGGATGCAGGTACATGGAGCTAGTGGAAGTTCCGGTAGTTGTTATATTCGAGCGAGGGAGGTACTTGCCGCTGTCATATGAAGCGATGGTAATATGATATTTGCCGATGTCATGTCTAAGCGAGGTAACATGCCGCTGTCATTGTCGAAGCGAGGGATATCATATGATGCCGCTATATGTCGAAGCGAGGGGTCCTAAAATTCCGCTGCTATAACAAGACCGGGACAACCACATTATCGATATTGATAGCGATGTCTCATTCCGCTATGTTGGTTGGCGATGGTTCATGCCGCCAAGTGTATTGATAGCGATGTCTCATTCCGCTATATTGATTGGCGATGGTTCTTGCCGCCGGATATATTGATAGCGATGGTTCATTCCGCTATATTGATTGGCGATGGTTCTTGCCGCCGGATATATTGATAGCGATGGTTCATTCCGCTATATTGATTGGCGATGGTTCTTGCCGCCGGATATATTGATAGAGATGGTTCATTCCGCTATATTGATTGGCGATGATTCTTGCCGCCGCATATATTGATAGCGATGGTTCATTCCGCTATATTGATTGGTGATGGTTCTTGCCGCCGGATATATTCATAGCGATGGTTCGTTCCGCTATTCCATTGGCGATGACTTATGCCGCCGGGTGTTCATAGCGATGGTACATACCGCTACATCTATGGCGATGGTTCATGCCGCCAGATGTCTATAGCGATGTGTTGTGCCGCTGACTCTATGACGAGGGATTATGACACTGATTCTATAGCGACGGGTTATACCGCTATGTACATGACGCTGGATTACGCCACCTACGAGCGATAGGTGCTGATTGCGTACCACTGTTGGATGACGGAGACAGGTATGCCGCTATATTGTTAGCAATGATGTATGGCATATTACTGTTTATTTAGCACTATTGTGGATATCATGTGTTGATTTACTTATGTTGTCATGTGTTTGACGATGAGATCATAGACGTCGTGTATCGACATATACCGTCACGAGTCGACGATATTATTTCAAAGTCATATGTTGACAGGTACCGTCACGGGATGACAATGACATAGTGAATGTTCTATGTAGACGTGTAGCGTCGTTTTGATGATTAATACATTTATGTTATGTATTTGGTTATATAGTTTGAGTGCCTTTGGTGGGCACATGGTAGTGTCTGGGTCACTAGTTGACGAGACCTTTTTGCCGAGCAGGTTTGCTCGGTGGAGTATTGGATGTGTTGTACCGGTAAATGTACCACATCATGTTATAGATGTAAACATCCGTCGAGCAATGATACCCTTGGGTATGCTCGTTGTTTTGGCTAGGGCCAAGTGATTGGTGGTAAGAGTAGTCATTGAGGAAACTACTCGCTTGTGTTGTGACGTAGGGTAGACATGGTTACACCCACCCTGAGGGTGTGGGATAAGTCTTAACGGATTATGATTGCATCATAAGTGAGCAAGGACACCGGGTTGTCCATTATGCTTGGTATTTTAGAGATATGCTGGGCGATGACCCATTACTCTAACGGTTTGTACGGTATGGCATACCGAGATGGAACATACGGTTTGTTGGTGGGCTTGATGTGAGCCTATGGAGACAGCGCTTTGCTGGTGGGCTTGATGTGAGCCTATGGAGACAGCGCTTTGCTAGCCAGATATCGTAGTGATGATATAGTGTGCTTGTTGGAGCCATGATACTGCACGTTGGAACCGAGTTTGGTGAATCGTATGATGATACGATGAAGACTTTTGGCAGGCTTTTGATTGTTCCTTTGTAGCATGATGTTTGAGGCATGTGACACCCCATGAGAACGTTTATACGTCTATTGTTTTGAGGGACTTGTCTGGGACAGCTCATAATGTTGGAGTACCAACAAGAGAGTCATCAAGTCGTCGTTGACTCGATCTGGGGAATCCGTGTACTTGGGATGCAATGGGTGTTATTGTATCCAGTTTTTCCGATGGTGATTCGAGACTAGTGGATCTCGAGTTCGATAGCACTTCCTTGTGGGGAAGGAGGTAGTATTATACCAATTTGGGAATCTTTGAAAGATTCGGTAAGTTGGTACGTGTGGTGTTGATTTTGGGAATCACGCCGTGTTGTTGATCGTCGATTATCATCCTCCACTGAGATGGGAATGACTCAGAATTGACAGTTGTGTTTGGGGCTTAGGGGTATGTTGTGGATACCCGAGCCAAGTGCATTGAGTATGCATTTGATGTCAGTGCTTAGGCAGGTATACCGGTGAGTATACAGATGCCAGTTATTGATTCCTTTTTTTTGTCAAGCATAGAGTTATGCTATTTTTTTGGATGGTTAAATCTCTGATGAGAGATATGGAACACCTTGAGATTGGGAATCTCCATGGCACGATAATTATGAGAAACAATCGTGAAGTTAGTTGACTCCCCGAGGAGGGATTATCTTGTGTGGGTTGAGGTATTTCCTTGTTGGTGTTTCCTCCGAGTTACGCGATAGCCTTCCCAAGTTTGGATTGTTAAATCCTAGGATTATCAAGGGATGTCAGGAATTCGGATTGGTTGGGTGTCGCTGTCGACACAAGCGTTGAGGATGCAATGGGTTTATTGCATGTCCTTTCAGAATTTGAAACTTTGTGGAGTCTCGATTGTTTATTTATGATTAGGATATGATTCTTGGAATATCCAGAGGTGGACATCTTGTGAGATGTGTTCGGGTGTGGATCGGTGGCCGTGAGTTGCCCGATCCGAGTTGCATAGGGTGCAACTGCTCCTTGGATGGAGGTGGTCTGTGTAGCAGGAACCAGGTTTGGTATGTGTACACCGCGGTATACTAATGTTTCCCCCGTAACGATGTATGTTAGACATCGTGAGTCATGATAGAGATGTCTTTGAATGATATCTACGATGGAATCGGGAGCAATTCGAATCCTTGCAGTTCCAGTTGACTAACTGCTTTTGGATTATTAGCGTTGAGTGGTGCTGACGCTCTTGGACGTTATGATGGATTTGGAAGTCTATTCCACTCCAGAGATTGACACGAGGTCAACGTTCTCACGGTTGAGGTGTCATTCATGATGTGTTCTTACTAGTTGTATTAGAACTAAGGATGACTGTCCGATCTACAGTCGTAAGTATTGGTTATTTTGCAGTCATGAGGGACTGACTTTTGGGATGAACCGCATCGAGGTACGTTTTGCCTCTTGGGTGATATGTTGGTTTTGATAAGTCGCTCTGTTTCAGAGTTTAATGTGAAGTAAGTACCCTCGCGTTTTTTTTAATACGATTCTGATATGGTCAAGAATCGAGGTTATGGCTTCATGTTGTTGTGTAGCCTGGGTGTTATGTGATACACCGGTGCTAATTTCGAGGACGAAATTCTTTTAGTGGGGGATATTGTGATGACCAGGGATTATAGATGTTCATCCCGCAGTGTTAATAACCCCTAAAGTTGTTTTACGTAGCGATTTGGAGTTTAATCGCGGTGTTGGGCCTTCTGGGCTCATTTATTTGGGTAGTTGGGATTGTTGGATCCCGAGGTTGAGATTGTATTCTCATTACGGTGTAAAACCTAAGAGTTGGGTTGTTGAAGTGTTTCGGAATCTCTGGTGCTTTGTGTGGGCACCGGTAGGAGGTTTTGGAGTTAGAGAGAGAGTTTTTGAAAACAGATGATTTTTAATGAATCATGATGTATTTATGGGGCTATTAGTATTTTGGGGTATTTTTGCTATAAATATCAGTTGAAACCGAGATTTTAATTTTTGGAATCACTTTTCTCCTCCAGCCCGTCATTCTCTCTCCCCCATTCTGCCATTCCCGATTTTTCCCTCGACCCCGCCGCTTCCAGCCGTGCGCCCGCCGCCGTCCGGCCGCCGTTCGGCGCGTGCGACCCGCCATTGGATTCGTCTCTCCGAGGCGCAGCTTCCCACACCATCAATTCGAAGTTTGGCCGCGATTTGAGTTCGGATTTTACAGGAAAGCGCCGATCCCCAATTTCTAGGGTTCTTCGATTTCGACCGATTTACTTCCGATTTTCGATTGGGTAACCTCCCTTGCCCCTTTTTCGTCGTTATTGTGTAATTCCCTGCCATTTTTGTGTTCAATTTGTTCGAATTCTTGCTGTTGGCGTGAGTTGGTTCGAATTTATGCATTTTGCGTGGGTTAGGGTTCGAAAATTGGGGTTTTTGGCAGGGGGTGGTAATTCTTGTTATGGATCGTTTATTACATGTTTTAGATGTATTATGGTGCTTAGTTTGGGTTCGATTTGTATTGTGAAGGTTCGAAAATTTGTGGGGAGTTCTTGAGCAATTTTCGATAATGGTTAATTGTCGTGTGTTGACAATATTTTTGAGGGTTATGGGTGTGCTTGAGCATGGGTTGCATGTTCGTAAATAATTGTGAATTAATTTATCGTGTTAGCACATCGTTCCTCGGGGCATGGATGTAAGGACCCCCGTGCCCTTTACCCGTAATTAGCGCATAAATCCCATAATCGTGTACATGTAACCATATATGTTGGAAAATAACCATATGCTAGATTAGCATAATATACCGATAATAAAATTCTTCCGTTTAATCCAATACATACCATTTCCATTTTTCCAACTAAACCATTTAGCATGCCATGTACCCCCGAGATACACTAATTACTTCTCAATTCATCTAGCAATTCCCAATTAATTGCATATCACAATATAGATGAAAAGAAAGACATTTGCCTTTTATACAACCCATGCACACATATACGTCGCTCACAGACGAGCACCAAATAATCGTATGTGTACATAAAGTATAAAATACCATACTTCCAGCTGTCGTTACCGGTGCCTCAATCCTGGAAGCACCTCCCAAGCGCAACTCGATCTCAACTCTGGATCTGAGCGTCTATCCAGCCAGCTCTGGTACCTCTATCCTGGAAGTACCTCTAACCAACAGCTCGAGCTCGACTCCAAAGTCGCTGCTACACCTGTAATACCTGCCCCAACAGAGACAGCCCCCACACGGGGTGAGTATACCAATACCACCAATCACAAAATAATAATATTGCAATTCATAATTTACAGAATGTAAATGCCATAATTTAAATGATACTCCCTGGATGGTAACACCCTCATCCGGGATCCCATGCATTGTCCCTGTTTTCAAAATAACCAAACTCATCAAATTCCCAAAGCCAGTTAATCACCATATAGATTAACTAATACAGTTCTATCATGTCAGCTCCATAATCAATATGTAAAATCATTATACATAGGCCATAGATTTCACATATATTTAACCAAGGATTCCATGTTCCCGTAACATTGCTCGCTCCACAATAGCGGCATTCTAAACCCAGCGCACGCTCAACAATAGCGGCGTCATAACCGGTGGTGCTCAACGGCGACAACACCCAATCGTTGCTCGCTCTAAAGCGGCACCCTATGATTTCCAATGTATGTCTATTTATCACAGTTAGCATATACCATGCATTTCACTATCCAATATTGCAAGTACCATAAACCATGCATTTCGATACTCATCTATTTCCAATACCATAAACCATGCATATCACTATTGCAACATTATAAAAGGTTATGCTCGTACGTTATACGTACCTTAATTTCCGAAGTCCGAGCCAAACCTTGCTCGAGTTCCATGCCCCGAAGAACGATGTGCTAACACGATAAATAATTCACAATTAATTACGAACATGCAACCCATGCTCAAGCACACCCATAACCCTCAACATATTGTCAACCCACGACAATTTACCATTTACAAGACCCGGGGCAGGGCATATACAGGGAGGGGAAACGAATGAGACAATATCAAAAATTGCTCAAGAACCACTCCTAAAATTCGAACCCCAACAACACAAATCAAATCCAAAAATCACCATAATTCATCTAACACATGAATTAATCAATTAACAACAACAATAATCGCCCCACAAGCGAAACCCCCAAAATTCGAATTTAAAGCCCTAAATTCGAATCCAATTCTTCAATTCGAACACAATAAGCATCATAATGCATCTAAAACATAAATTAATCAATTAACAATAAGAATCAACATCCCCAAACCAAAACCCCAAATTTTCGAACCCTAACCCGCCCAACATCAAGAAATTCGAACTATGAGCCATGCAATCCAGCGCTCAAATCGAATCAATTGGCAACCAAAATCCTTGAACCACAAAGCATAAATTTACGACACAAAATGCAGTACAAAACGCCCCAAAAACACTGGAAAAAGAGCCCCAAAAATCGTACCAAAAACGAGCCACAAAATCGAACAGAAACCCAGTTCGAACCCTAGCGCTTTCTGCAGAAATCCGAGCTCAAATCGCGACCAAACCTCAAATTGATTGTATGTATAGCTGCGCCTCGGAGAGACGATTCCAACGGCGGGTCGCACGCGCCGAACGGCGGCCGGACGGCGGCGGGCGCACGCCTTGAAGCGGCGGGGGTCAAAGGGGATCGGGAAAGCTCGCGCGCGGGAAGAGAGGAGGAAGAAGAGGAAAATGGTTCCGATAATTAAAATCCCGGGTTTAATTGGTATTTATAGCAAAATACCCCGAAATACTAATAGCCCCACAAATACATCATGATTCATTAAAAATCATCTGTTTTCAAAAACTCTCTCTCTAACTCAAAAACCCACTACCGGTGCCCACACCAGGCACCCGAGATTCCGAGTCACACTAAAAACCCAACTCGCAGGTTTTCACCGGAATGAGAATACGATCTCAACCTCGGGATCCAACGATCCCAAATGCCCGATTTACCAACCTCGGGAGATGCCAAACCGCAATTAATTCCTAATTGCCACAATTAAAAATCCATCAAGGATTAATACCACACAGGGATTAACACCATTAATCCCCGGACATCACAATTATCCCCCACTAATAAAATTTCGCCCTCGAAATTGCACCGGTGTACCCCACGTAACACCAGGACTACACCAACAAAACAAAGCCCCAATCCTGATTCCGAACCAATTTAGAATCGGATTAACAACTGCGAGAACACCCATCTCGCACCAAACCCTAAAATAGCGCAACACCAAAACCAATACAAACCCGAAAGATAACAACATACCTCGACGTGAATCGTCCCACAAGTCAGTTCACCAAAACTGCAAACCAACCAAATCTCCATTGGTTCTGACAAAGATATCATCCCGTGATATTCACCACCTACCCACGATGCTTGACACGCATCGTCAAGATGGGGACCACTAGCATACAACGGTATACTCACAAAAGAAACCAGTCTTCGTTTCCCAGTCCATCTCCTCCAAAGGAGTAGTTGCACCACTTGCAACCCGAACCGGGTTACCCACGGTCACTGATCCACTCAAAATACATCACCGAGGATGTTTACATCGGTGTGTTCCAAAAATCATATCTTGGTCCCGACACACCATCAAGACTCCACAAGGTCTCGAGTTCCACAGGGGACATGCAAGGCAACCAAATGCATTCCTACACACGTGTCAACCATGACACTAAACAAATCCGAATCTCGGCCATCCCTCATTTATCCTTGGATCCAACAATCCTAAAATAGGAAGGCTATCGAATTATCCAACAAGAACCACCATGGTTCCAAAACACGACAATTCCTCCTCAGGGGAAGTCAAACGACCCTCACGATCATTCATCAAGAATGCATCGTGCCATCGAGATCACCGATCTCAAAGTCCCACAATCTCGCACCGGAGATTCACCATCCCAAGCAAATTAACCAATGTTCAACAATGAACAAAAAAATAGAGTTGGCATTCGTATACACACACGGCATACATGCCCATACACCCACACAACATGCATACGCAATGCAATAGACTCGGGTATCTCTGATCACACCCAAATCCCAAAACCAACTGTCAAACCCCGATTATTCTCGCCCCACGGAGAATGATGGTTGACAAACCAAAACCAAAGGGTGTGATTTCAACATCACCACCACACGAACCAAAATAACGAATCTCCCCAAAAGATTCAACCGGTAGGAATCATAATACCGTCTTCCTCTCAAGGAAGAAGTCATGAATCCATGATCCTCCAATCCTCGAACCACCGTTCGGAGAACCTGGGTATATTTATACCAAAACATATCCCGGAACCCAGAAATACACAATTGGTTAGAGTAGTGCATCAATACTACCATTACCCGATCCAAAATCCGTATACGCCATGTATACTCATCCCAACGATGCTCTGTACTAATACCATAGTACTCCACAATCGAGCATCTCCCGAAGACGTCTCCTCAAACGTCTCACCGAGGTAAGAAATCCATTACCCGGTCCAACACCAGTAATACGTACCATGACTGATTTACAATTAGTCCACGACCGATGCAAGCTGTCTCCAAGACAGTACAATCCAAATCTCTCCAAGAGATAAGGTCAAAATAGTAGTGCCACCTCACTAACCATATCTCACAAACCATTGTGACTCCCATTGCATGCCATATGCAAGGATGCTCAACTAGAGCTAACAACGACTTGTTGACACTCACGTTGGTAATACCAACGAACTTGAGCTGTCCCAGTACAAGTCTCTCAAAACAATGACGTATAAACGTCCCCGTGAGGTATTCCCTACCTCAAATACCATGCCACATAGAGACTACAAGAGTCTACCATAACCCTCATCGTATCACCATACGATTCACCAAACTCGAGTCCAACGAGCATTATAATAGCTAACACAAGCACACCAAAGTACTGCAACAATACCTGGCTAGTGATTCGCTGGTCCCATAGGCTTATACCAACCTATCAACGTACCACACATTCCATCCCGGTATACCATACCGCACAAACCATTAGAGTTGTGGGTCATTGCCCAACATATCTCTAAAACACCAAAGCATACTAGACAACCCAGCGTCCATGCTCAATTATCATGCAATGCTAATCCATTAGGACTTATTCCACACCCTCGGGGTGGGTGTAACCATGCCTACACCACATCACAATAATAAGCGAGTAGTTTCCTCAATGACTACTCTTACCACCCATCACTTGGCCTTAGCCATCCCAGCGAGCATACCCAAGGGTATCATTGCTCGACAAATATTTACCTCCACAATATGATGCGGTACACGCACCGGTACAATGCATCAATGCTCCATCGAGCAAACCTGCTCGGCAAAAGGTCTCGTCAACCAATGACCCAGACTCTACCATGTGCTCACCATCGGCACTCAAACCATACAACCAAATACATAACACGAATGTATAAATCACCAAAACGACGCCAAGCGTCCACATAGACATCTAAATAACATCGTCAAACACATGACGGCACATGTCTATACACGACATCCATAATCTCATCGTCAAACACATGACGGTAACAACAATATACCATAATCACAATACTGATAACAAAAGTAATATGCCATACCTCATCGCTATCGAGATAGCGGAATACCTGTATCCATCGTCCACCAGCGGTACATAAGCATCACCCATCGCTCGTAGGCGGCATAACCCAGTGCTACACACATAGCGGTATAACCCATCGCTATAGAATCAGCGGCATGATCCCTCGCCATAGAGTCAGCGGTATAAAACGTCGCCATAGATACCCGGCGGTATGAACCATCGCCAAAAGAATAGCGGAATGAACCATCGCTAATAAAATACCCGGCGAAACCATCGCCAATAGAACACCTGGCGGCATGAACCATCGCCAATAGAATACCCGGCGGAACCATCGCCAATAGAATACCTGGATAATCCCGGACTCAAGAGGTACTCACACTCATGTAGTACTTTGTTCCCGATCACATCGCTACGTCATGACAACGGCATCATCGCTTCGACGTGACAGCGGCATGTATCATCGCTTCGACACGACAGCGGCATCATCGTTTCGACATGACGGTGGTACATCGCTTCGACGTGACAGCGGCATTTACCATCGCTTCGACACGACAGCGGCATTTACCATCATTCCGGCATGACAGCGGAAATACCCCTCGCTTCGACATATTAGCGGCATAATATCCCTCGCAATATTAATATGACAGCGGCATTATCCTTCGCTTCGACATATTTGCGGCAAATATTCTTCATCGCTATAATATGACAGCGGCAAGTATTCACATCGCTACGCCATGCATGCAACCGTAATGCATAACCCGTATTTCAATAATTGTTTCGGCACGACAGCGGCATCATCGCTTCGACGTGACAGCGGCATTTACCATCGCTTCGACACGACAGCGGCATCATCGCTTCGACGTGCATGCAACCGTAATGCATAACCTGTATTCCCATAGACATCGCCATGAGTGTATTTTAATGCACCTCGCTCCAACATGTAGCGGCAAAGCATTAAAATCATCACTCCGATGTATACCTATGCAACCGTGATGCATAGTCCATGTCTCATAAGACCCTGCAACCACCATGGTTAGCAACACATATTCCAATTATGAACACATATCATAAACGCACATAAGCAATATAGTCGTGCCACGCAACGCTAACTACCATCATGCATAAATATGTGCTTCTCATTCCCATTAACATGTTCCTAGGCCCTCAACAGCCCCAAAGAGCTAACCACTGCTCTGATACCACTAATGTAAGGACCCCCGTGCCCTTTACCCGTAATTAGCGCATAAATCCCATAATCGTGTACATGTAACCATATATGTTGGAAAATAACCATATGCTAGATTAGCATAATATACCGATAATAAAATTCTTCCGTTTAATCCAATACATACCATTTCCATTTTTCCAACTAAACCATTTAGCATGCCATGTACCCCCGAGATACACTAATTACTTCTCAATTCATCTAGCAATTCCCAATTAATTGCATATCACAATATAGATGAAAAGAAAGACATTTGCCTTTTATACAACCCATGCACACATATACGTCGCTCACAGACGAGCACCAAATAATCGTATGTGTACATAAAGTATAAAATACCATACTTCCAGCTGTCGTTACCGGTGCCTCAATCCTGGAAGCACCTCCCAAGCGCAACTCGATCTCAACTCTGGATCTGAGCGTCTATCCAGCCAGCTCTGGTACCTCTATCCTGGAAGTACCTCTAACCAACAGCTCGAGCTCGACTCCAAAGTCGCTGCTACACCTGTAATACCTGCCCCAACAGAGACAGCCCCCACACGGGGTGAGCATACCAATACCACCAATCACAAAATAATAATATTGCAATTCATAATTTACAGAATGTAAATGCCATAATTTAAATGATCCTCCCTGGATGGTAACACCCTCATCCGGGATCCCATGCATTGTCCCTGTTCTCAAAATAACCAAACTCATCAAATTCCCAAAGCCAGTTAATCACCATATAGATTAACTAATACAGTTCTATCATGTCAGCTCCATAATCAATATGTAAAATCATTATACATAGGCCATAGATTTCACATATATTTAACCAAGGATTCCATGTTCCCGTAACATTGCTCGCTCCACAATAGCGGCATTCTAAACCCAGCGCACGCTCAACAATAGCGGCGTCATAACCGGTGGTGCTCAACGGCGACAACACCCAATCGTTGCTCGCTCTAAAGCGGCACCCTATGATTTCCAATGTATGTCTATTTATCACAGTTAGCATATACCATGCATTTCACTATCCAATATTGCAAGTACCATAAACCATGCATTTCGATACTCATCTATTTCCAATACCATAAACCATGCATATCACTATTGCAACATTATAAAAGGTTATGCTCGTACGTTATACGTACCTTAATTTCCGAAGTCCGAGCCAAACCTTGCTCGAGTTCCATGCCCCGAAGAACGATGTGCTAACACGATAAATAATTCACAATTAATTACGAACATGCAACCCATGCTCAAGCACACCCATAACCCTCAACATATTGTCAACCCACGACAATTTACCATTTACAAGACCCGGGGCAGGGCATATACAGGGAGGGGAAACGAATGAGACAATATCAAAAATTGCTCAAGAACCACTCCTAAAATTCGAACCCCAACAACACAAATCAAATCCAAAAATCACCATAATTCATCTAACACATGAATTAATCAATTAACAACAACAATAATCGCCCCACAAGCGAAACCCCCAAAATTCGAATTTAAAGCCCTAAATTCGAATCCAATTCTTCAATTCGAACACAATAAGCATCATAATGCATCTAAAACATAAATTAATCAATTAACAATAAGAATCAACATCCCCAAACCAAAACCCCAAATTTTCGAACCCTAACCCGCCCAACATCAAGAAATTCGAACTATGAGCCATGCAATCCAGCGCTCAAATCGAATCAATTGGCAACCAAAATCCTTGAACCACAAAGCATAAATTTACGACACAAAATGCAGTACAAAACGCCCCAAAAACACTGGAAAAAGAGCCCCAAAAATCGTACCAAAAACGAGCCACAAAATCGAACAGAAACCCAGTTCGAACCCTAGCGCTTTCTGCAGAAATCCGAGCTCAAATCGCGACCAAACCTCAAATTGATTGTATGTATAGCTGCGCCTCGGAGAGACGATTCCAACGGCGGGTCGCACGCGCCGAACGGCGGCCGGACGGCGGCGGGCGCACGCCTTGAAGCGGCGGGGGTCAAAGGGGATCGGGAAAGCTCGCGCGCGGGAAGAGAGGAGGAAGAAGAGGAAAATGGTTCCGATAATTAAAATCCCAGGTTTAATTGGTATTTATAGCAAAATACCCCGAAATACTAATAGCCCCACAAATACATCATGATTCATTAAAAATCATCTGTTTTCAAAAACTCTCTCTCTAACTCAAAAACCCACTACCGGTGCCCACACCAGGCACCCGAGATTCCGAGTCACACTAAAAACCCAACTCGCAGGTTTTCACCGGAATGAGAATACGATCTCAACCTCGGGATCCAACGATCCCAAATGCCCGATTTACCAACCTCGGGAGATGCCAAACCGCAATTAATTCCTAATTGCCACAATTAAAAATCCATCAAGGATTAATACCACACAGGGATTAACACCATTAATCCCCGGACATCACAATGGAACTCGAGCAAGTTTTGGCTCGGACTTCGGAGATTTGAGGTACGTGCGACGTACGAGCATTACTTTATATGAGAGCATGTGTGAAATGCATAATGTATTTTGATTGCATTGATGGTTGTGCGTATGGTTATATGTATGTGTTGATATAGTTATGGAACGACCCAATCTTGACATCGCCGCCACAAGCGTGCGTGATACTAGAGTAGTATGACCTTATAAGATATATAGGGTATTGGGTTTATATGACTATTGTAGGGCATTTGAGATGCCTGAGAATGATCGTGGAATTATGTATTCATTATAAGACATGTGAGATGTCTAAGTATAATGGAGAATTGGTAAAATAAATGCTAGGCATTTGAGCTATCTGTGATTGGTAGCAAAGTTGAAAATCAGTATTAGATATCGAGATATCTATATTTGTATGTATAATGAATTTGGAATCATTAATTATTGATACTTGAGAATCAGGCATGCTATGAGTTAAATCAATGTGTTGATTTACTGATTTTTGAGATTTGATGAGTTTGATGATTGTGAGAACAGGGACAGTACACGGAATCCCGGATGAGGACGTTGCCATCCAGGGAGTATCATTTAAAATTCATTAGTATTTACTTTTGCTGTAAATTATGAATTTCATTATTGTGATTATGGGATTTTGTGTATTGGTATGCTCACCCCGTTGGGGGCTGTCTCTGTTGGGGCAGGTGAACAGGTACATCGATGGCTGTGGAGCTGAGCTCGAGCTATTGATTGGATGTACTCCCAGGATCGTGGTACCAGGGCTTGATGGAGCACGGTATCGTATAGAGTACTTATATACACCCGAGGGTTATATATATATTTATGATGCTCGCATGTGAGCACGGTTATGCTTGTATATGGGTTGTATGTAAAGGCATGAGCCTTTCTCTCTTTCATTCTATGTTGCATGCAATTAAGGGTAGAATTGCTAATGATATGAGAGTCATGGGTGTATTATGTGGGTGTTGAGACCCATTTATGTTGTCTTATGTGTGGTGTCTTCCCTGGCTGGGAATTTACTTAGCTTTGCTGTATTCTGTTGAGTATGTGTTTTCCCTGGCCGGGAACTATATATTGTGATGTGCTTTTATTTCGGGATGGCTCGATTTATGGGGAGACTCTGCCCAAATTTTTATAAAAGTCCACAATGTAAAAAGTGGTGTAAAGGAGATGGTAATGGGCGAACTCTATGAGTCTATTTGTTGTTAGGATGATGATCTTATAACATGGCATATTAAAATAATCATTATGATTGCAAATCAATGGTAAATCATCATATGAGTTTCCCGATTGATTTTTATTGAAAGCATGTGCCACACATAGTGGTTAATACACTAATCAAGGGTTAAGGGCTATGGGGTCCTTACATGAGGTGTTTCCTTGTTGGTGTTTCCTCCGAGTTATGCGATAGCCTTCCCATGTTTGGGTTGTTAAATCCTAGGATTACCAAGGGATGGCAGGAATTCGGATTGGTTGGATGTCTCTGTCGACACAAGCGTTGAGGATGCAATGGGTTTATTGCATGTCCTTTCAGAATTTGAAACTCTGTGGAGTCTCGATGGTTTATTTATGATCAGGATGTGATCCTTGGAATATCCGGAGGTGGACATCTTGTGAGATGTCTTTTGTGTGAATCTGTGGCCGGAGTTGCCCAAATTGAGTTGCAATGATGCGACTGCTCATTTGATGGAGGAGGTTTGAAAGTGGAGACCAGGTTTGGTATGTGTACACCGTGGTATACTAGTGTTTCCCTCGTAACGATGTATGTTAGACATCGTGAGTCATGGTAGAGACGTCATTGAATGATATCTACGATGGAATCGGGAGCGATTCGAATCCTTGCAGTTTCAGTTGGCTAACTGCTTTTGGATTGTTAGCGTTATGTTGTGCCGACGCTCTTTCGTTTTGGTGGACTGGAAGGTTTATTTCATTCCAGAGTTTGGTGCGAGGTGGGTACCCTTGCGATTATTAATACGATTCTGATATGGTCAAGAATCGAGGTTATCGCTTCATGTTGTTGTGTAGCCTGGGTGTTACGTGATACACCGGTGCTAACTTCGAGGACAAAATTCTTTTAGTGGGGGATATTGTGATGCCAGGGATTAGAGATATTAATCCCGGAGTGTTAATAACCTCTAAAGTTGTTTTACGTGGCAATTTGGAGTTTAATCGAGGTGTTGGGCCTTCTGGGCTCATTTATTTGGGTAGTTGGGATTGTTGGATCCCGAGGTTGAGATTGTATTCTCATTACGGTGTAAAACCTAAGAGTTGGGTTGTTGAAGTGTCTCGGAATCTCGGGTGCTTTGTGTGGGCACCGGTAGGGGGTTTTGGAGTTAGAAAGAGAATTTTTGGAAACAGATGATTTTTAATGAATCATGATGTATTTGTGGGGCTATTAGTATTTCGGGGTATTTTTGCTATAAATACCAGTTGAACCCGAGATTTTAATTATTGGAACCATTTTCCTCACTTTACCTCTCTCTCTCCCCGCGCCATTCCCGTCTCCCTCAACTCCCGCGGCTTCAAGCGCCGCGCCCGCCGCCGTCCTGCCGTCGTTCGGCACGTCCGACCCACCGACGGCTTCGTCTCGTCCAGGCGCAGCTTCCCACACCATCAATTCGAAGTTTGGTCGCGATTTGAGTTCGGATTTCGGCAGAAAGCGCCGATGCCCAATTTCTAGGGTTCTTCGATTTTCGACCGATTTCCTTCCGATCTTTGTATGGGTACTTCCTTACCCCTTTTTCGTCATTATCGTGTAATTCCCTGCCTTTTTGTGTTGATTGGTTCGAAAATTTCCCCTAATTTTGTGAGGGTTTGGTTCGAATTTTATGGTTGTGTGCGAGAAGGGTGTTCGAATTTGGGGGTTTTGGCAGGGGGTGGTGATTCTTGTTATGGGTCGTTTATTACATGTTTTAGATGTAATATGGTGCTTAGTTTGGGTTTGAAAATTGGGGTTTTGGCAGGAGGGACGATTATTCATGTTGTTGACCGACTGATTCATATTTAGTTGAATTATGGTGCTTAATGGAGTTCGAATATTGATGTGAGGGTTCGAAAATTTATGGGGAGCTCTTGAGCAATTTTCGATAATGTCTCATTCGTTTTCCCTCCCTGCATGTGCCTGCCCCGGGTCTTTTAAACGGTAAATTGTCGTGTGTTGACAATATATTTTTGTATAAGGGTAATGGGTGTGCTTGAGCATGGGTTGCATGTTCGTAAATAGTTGTGAATTATTTATCGTGTTAGCACATCATTACTCGGGGCATGGAACTCGAGCAAGGTGTGGCTCGGACTTCGGAGATTTAAGGTACGTGCGACGTACGAGCATTACTATATATTAGAGCATTTGTGAAATGCATAATGTACTTTGATTTCATTGAATAATTGTGCATGAGGTTATATATATGTGTTGAGAAGCTATGAAGCGACCTAATCTTGATATCGCCGCCACGATCGTGCGTGACACTAGAGTAGTATAACTCTCATAAGGTATATGGGGTACCGGATGTATATGACCATTGTAGGGCATTGAGATGCCTGAGAATGATCGTGGGATCATGTATTCATTATAAGACATTTGAGATGTCTAAGTATAATGGAAAATTGGTAAAATATATGCTAGGCATTTGAGCTATCTGTGATTGATAGCGAGGTTGTGAAATCAGTATTAGATATTGAGATATCTATATTTGCATGTATAATGAATTTGGAATCACTATCTATTGATACTCGAGAATTAGGCATGCGATGAGTTAAATCAATGTGTTGATTTACTGATTTTTGAGATTTGATGAGTTTGATGATTGCGAGAACAGGGACAGTACACGGAATCCCGGATGAGGACGTTGCCATCCAGGGAGCATCATTTAAATTCATTAGTATTTACTTTTGTTGTAAATTATGAATTTCATTACTGTGATTATGGGATTTGTGTATTGGTATGCTCACCCCGTTGGGGGCTGTCTCTGTTGGGGCAGGTGAACAGGTACATCGATGGCTTTGGAGTTGAGCTCGGGCTGTTGATTGGATGTACTCCCAGGATCGTGGTACCAGGGCTTGATGGAGCACGGTATCGTATAGAGTACTTATATACACTCGAGGGTTATATACACATTTATGATGCTCGCATGTGAGCACGGTTATACTTGTATATGGGTTGTATATAAAGGCATGAGCCTTTCTCTCTTTCATTCTATGTTGCATGCAATTAAGGGTAGAATTACTAATGATATGAGAGTCGTTGGTGTATTATGTGGGTGTTGAAACCCACTTTTGTCGTCTTATGTGTTGTGTCTTCCCTGGCTGGGAATTTACTTTGTGTTCTGTATTCTGTTGAGTATTGTGTTTCCCTGGCCGGGAACTATACATTGTGATGTGCTTTTATTTCGGGATGGCTCTATTTATGGGGAGACTCTGCCCAAATTTTTATAAAAGTCCACAATGTAAAAAGTGGTGTAATGGGGATGGAAATGGGCAAGATCTATGAGTCTATTTGTTGGTAGAGATGATCTTAATGTTGAATATTAAAGAAATTTTGAAATTGCCATTCAACAATAAAGTATTATCTGAGTTTCCCGATTGATTTTTATTGAAAGCATGTGCCACACATAGTGGTTAATACACTAATCAAGGGTCAAGGGCTATGGGGTCCTTACACTAGTTCTACTTGGGGATCAAGAAATAAAGATTGAATATACGAGTATGACTATTCCATGACTCGTGTTCAATCTAAACACAAAGGACAAAGGGATTAAGTTACATGGTTAATATTATCACGGTTCCTAGGTTATGTCGAGTCATTGACATTCTTGTAATTTGGGTAGCATTGATGTGTTGCTAGATACCGCTCATAGCTTGCGACATAAAATGACATTTTATGTCACTGCTAACATTACAAGATCCAATCGGGTCGCACAAAAGATTAAATCGAGAAGGAAAATTAAATTCATTGGATGAATTAATTAATTAAGAGGAGTCTTAATTGAATGATTAAAAGAACTTAATTAAATCATGGGTTTGGGCCCATAGACTTTAAGAAAGTCTTGAACTTAATTAAGCCCTTTTAATAACTTGGTATAATTAATTGTTAGACAATTGATTTAAAAATCATTCCAACCTAAACTTGAAGCTCTCGGCCGCCTCCTACAATCTCTAAGGTGCTCTCGGCTTCATCATAGCCGACGGGAACTTTGAGTGATTTCCGGCGGTTATTCGATTGTGAATCGAGTGTGCTTCTTGTTCCAGTTTAAGAACGAGTCTAGCAACTTGTTCTTAGACTAACCCTTCTCCCGATTTGATCGTGTGGATACCGTTGAGGCAAAACTTGATAAGTTTTGCTTGTGACTCGAAGAAGGCGTTGGACGTGGTGCTGCTTCGTGGAATCGGCTCAAACACGCTACAAGGGTGAGACTTTTGTTCCTTTATCCGATATGAACCCCTTTGTATAGATCCGGTGTCTTGTAATCCATAATTTTTATATTCCGCTGCGTACGATGCTTGATGGATTACTTACAGTGGTATCAGAGCCGTGTACAAGGCTCATATCGGATTTATGTGATTAAATTGTTTTAATCATATTAGAACTAATATTGCATGCTATTTAAAACTGTATGAACATATATGATATGTTAATATTAAGTTTGTGAAATTATCATGAAATTATATTTGATATAATTGATGTTTGATGTATACGATACACGAAGCGTATAATCGAATTAATTACATAATGTTTCGGCCACCACCTAGTGCACTTGACCCATGGCTTAGCCATGTGAGGGCTAGGGTTTTCGAACCATTGGCTCGAGATGGCCTAGTCGTTGTGGCTCATGTTCGTGCATGGAGGTTTCGAGACGTGGATGAGTTTTGAACTCTTTGGCTCGATAATGGTTCACGCATGCATGGATAAGTGGCTTCACGACGTGAGAGCTAGGGTTTTCGAACCTTTGGCTCGAGATGGTCGAGCCACCACCGTGCATGGCCTGACCGTGACTCGTGGCTAACAAATTCCAATGTTTCGATCAAGTTGGCTCGAAGGAAACACAAACAAGGAGCAAGGCGGCTAGGGTTAGACCCTAGCGCCGCCGCCGCTCGCTCAATGGTTCGGCCATGGGCTAGGGTTTTGAACCCTAGGCCCATAATTGGTCCAGCCGTGGTGTTTGGTTGGTTCGAACCATGGTTGTTCGTGGCTTAGTCGCTTAAGTCGTGGCATGTGATGTCCCGAGCGTACGATAATTTTTCAAAAATTATTTTACAGTTTTAATTAGAATTAAATTTTAAATTGTTTAGAATTTAATTAATTAAATGTTAAAGCATGTTTTAAGTGTTGTTTGAGCATGGTGCATGGTTATAGCCCTTTGACCTATTAGATAGGATTTGTGAATGTTTGTAATTTATAATACGACCTGCGTGTCGTGCCTTCTCTATTTTATTCTAAATGTTATCCCTCCCCTATGTTCCCCTCGAATGTGAATCGAGGAATTCTATATCTTGTAAATAGTGTAGTTTATTTGTTGATGGTGATCAATGAAGATGGAGCATCGTGCCGGGATGAGGAGGCCATTCACAAATTGGAGCCAAAGGAAGGTGCTTGTGAAGTTACCTTAGGTTGACTCTTAGGATTTTCTCATTGGCTTGAGAAAATCGCTAGTAGGGGCTATAACCATGTCACGTTTAATTATGTATGTTGATGCATGATTTATCTTATGTTTTAGATTGATAATTGTATTACACATATATGTAGATATGTATACACCTATATGTAGTGGACATATTTTAAATTATCAAACTAATCATGAGATCAATAAATCTCTCTAAAATATTAAGTTTTAGATGCCTTCCAAAATTAAAAGTACTCGTCAAAACTTCGATTGTACATATGCGGGTTTGCCAAAGCAAAGCACCGTGGCAATCTTAGTAAGGTGCGAAAGGATAAAAGTGATATCCGTTATACTTTAAATTGGGTACGACTTAACTAGGTTATCTCAATAGGATTGGGAACCTAGAGGCATGGGTTGGATAATAATTCATTTGATGAATTGAACAAAGTGTTGTTCGTCCAACTATCCAAGAATTACATGTGATATAATTGACAAAGTGTTGTCTACCTAAATAACCGAGTCTTGGGCGATTAGCCAAAGCTAACTCAAGATTAGGCGAAATAGGGATCTTGGCCCACTAAAGGTTTCGAGGGTTGATATTTTTAAACAAACTAGTGGGAGTATCATTTAATATAAGACCATGTTAAATGATTAAATCATAAACTTATTTTGCATATTTATATTTGTTGGGAAAACGATTTCTAAGTTTTGGTGATTACAAACACCTACCGGATGAAGACACCTACCGGATGTTAAAGATCTACCGGATGCTAAAGTCCTACCGGGTGATAAAGTTCAACTGGATGAACATCTACCGGATGCTAAAGTCCTACCTGGTGATAAAGATCAACCGGATGAACACCTACCGGATGCTAAAGACCTACTGGATGAAAAGACACTTACCGGATGTTAAAGATCAACCGGATGTCAAACACCTACCGGATGAAAAGACCTACCGAGTGATAGACATCAACTGGATGGCTACCAACTGGATAGACATCAACCGGACAGACATCAACTGGATGGCTACCAACTGGATAGACATCAACCGGATAGACATCAACTGGATGGCTACCAACTGGATAGACATAAACCGGATGGACATCTACTGGATAACTATCAACCGGATAGTCTCACACTAAACAAAGATATCAACTGGTCATAAAGAGGATGAACGACCAGTTGAACAAAGAAAACCAGCAGAAGTCTAAACTTCCAGTAAGAGCACTAAGCAACGAGACAAAATAAGTACAACATTCTCTGACAAAGGTACAACAGAGCGGTGCACCCTGCTATATCTCCGCCACCATTACCGTCAGAGTGAAAAGAGCCGTTGCTTAACAAAATAGGAAAGAAGACAATATGAATTTGGAAAGCTAATCCCTTCCATATACAGAAAAGCTACCGTTGGACAACCAAACCTATAAATACGTCCAAGCAGAGAATGAAGAAGCGCTGAGCGATTTTCAACTAAGAGTTATACTTCAAAGCAAACAAGAAAATCATATTACTGATATTCCAAACGTTCAGCAAAGAGCAGACAAGCAGTGAAACTGAATCTGTGATAGATTATTTCCAATTGAAGTCTGCTGCTCAAAAACACTCGAAGCTAGAAAGTTTATTCTGTAAAGAGTGTTATAGAATCTCTTGTAATCAAAAGTTAAGAAGATTGTGATTGCTAGGAGTTTAGGCCAAGTGTGTTAGTGCCTAAGAAGGTTGTATACTGTAAAGTGTAAACCAAGTCTTCTAGTGAATCCTTCGTGCAAAGGAAGAAGGGGAGACGTAGAAGCGTTGTGCTTCGAACTTCCAGAAACAACTCTTGTGTTATTTGTTCATTGCTTTATTACCTCAGTTTTATTCCTCACAAGTTCAGTAGACGTCTTCCGCACTATAATAAGTGTCTGCTGACTTGCCTGATATTGAGAAGCAACTGTAATACTTAACAGTTTACAGTTAACCAGAAAAAGAAATCGAAATTGAATCTAGTGTTTATTCAACCCCCCCTTCTAAACACTACCCCGATCCTAACAAGTGGTATCAGAGCTTAGGTCTTCTCAATCTTGAGAAATTACCAATTGCCAAAAACTGATGGCCTCATTCAGCAAGATTCCAATGTTCAAGAAAGACGAATATGATGACTGGAGAATCCGTATGCAAGCACATCTAAGTGCTCAAGATGATGACATGTGGTATGTAATCACTGAAGGACCTTTGAAGATCATGAAAATCAATACAGCTGCTTCTATCACAAGTGGTGATCCACAAATGGTAGAAAAGGAAAGATCTCAATGGTCAAACGAAGAAAAGAAAAAAGCAAATCTGGACAACGTTGCTAAGGACATTCTGTTCAAAACTTTGAACAAAAATATGTTCAACAAAATAAAAATGTGCTCAACAGCCAAAGAAATCTGGGAGAAGATTTCCCAACTCTGTGAAGGAAATGATCAAACCAAAGAAAACAAGCTTACTGTGGCTTTACAGAAGTTTGAGCATATCAAGATGATGAATGGAGAAACTCTCAACGAGTATGATGAAAGAGTGACTGAAATAATTAATGAACTCAGCAGTCTGGGTAAGGAGTTACCCAACAGAGAAGTTACTCTCAAAGTAATGAGAGGTCTCCCAAGAGAATGGGATGTCAAGACCATTGCTATGAGAGAATCGAAGGACATCAACAAGATAGATCTACATGATCTGTTTGCTGATTTAAAAGCCTATGAATTCGAATTAGGCATTCGGGTTGAAGATGAACCAAATACCAGTCAACCAACCAAAGCTCTCACTGCATCTGAGTCTCTGCCTACTTCTACAGAGATGACTCCAGAAAAGATGTGTAATGATGCTATGGCAATGTTCGTAAAGAAATTTGGGAAATTCATGAAGAAGAACCAGAGATCTTATCAATCATATCCTCGAAGGCAGAGTTCCAAAGGAAATTCAGAAGAAGAAGAGCGAGTATGCTTCAACCTGCCTCAAACCAGGGCACTTCATTGCGGACTGTCCTAAACCCAAAAAGGATGATCACAAAAGAGGATCCAAGGATTACAGAAAATCCAAGGAAACCAGAAGATCATCCAAAAGGGACAGAGATCAAAAGGTTTTGATGGCAGAAGAAAGTAAGAACAAATGGGTTGATTCTGAATCAGAATCAGAGGAGTTAACTAGCTCATCCAGCGAGAGTGAAGACGAGGAAGTCCACTGCTTAATGGCAAATGATGAAAATGAGGCACATGAATCTAACCTATCTGAATTTACACATCGTGAACTTACCAATGCATTGCAGGACATGATCAATGAGTATCGGACGCTATATGAATCCTTTGAAAGCTATAAGACTGAGCACTCAATCCCAACTGAAACGCATAAAAACAAACTTGATTGTGAACAATCGAGGGAGTTGAACTGCTTAAGGGAAACAACCAGTCTCCTAGTGAAAGAAAGAGATGAAGCCAAGTGTGCCTACCAGAAACTTAGCAAACTGGTTAGCACTTGGAATGCGTCCACTACTAGAAAGGATGAAATGCTTGAATCTATAAGGCTTGCTGGTGATTTTTCCGGCATATGCTATAATAGTAATGAAAGCAGTTCATCAGGTAATGAATCTCAACTGTGTATAACAAAAAGCAAGGTTCAATCAATGAACTTTGTAAGATCTAGCACAGTATATGACCCTTATGAACTGGTTAAAGAACCTGTTAAAGCAACACTCATCAAGGAACAGGCACAGCACAGGGGTATCGGTTATGTAGAACCACTCAAAGAGGCTAAACCGAGGCAAAAGTTCAGAAATGAACTTAAACCCACTGGTCGAGCAGCTAGAGAGGTTAAACCCAACTAGTACTACAACTGTAAGCCTGTCCAGAAGAGGTATATGCTCAATAACAGGAACTACAAACCAAAAGCACATGCATACACATATTATCACACTTCACAGTCAAAATCATCACCAATATTTATAAATGCACACACATTTCAGAACACACACCGACCTAAGTCACTCAGGGTCATACAAGTGTGGGTTCCGAAAGGACTAATCCTATCCGGACCCAAGTAGGATTGGGTACCAATCATTTTATCGCTTTAATTGCAGGAAACTAGAATGCATCAAGTTCGGAGCTCAGAATGGTTCCTGGACAGCGGATGCTCTAGACATATGACAGGAAATGCGAGCTTATTGTCTGAACTTGTGGACTCCACCGGACCCAGAATAACCTTTGGAGATAACGCGAAAGGTAGAACCGTGGGTAAGGGTAAGATTATCTACGGTAACATCGTCATTAAAGATATTCTTTTAGTTGAAAATCTATGCTATAACTTGATTAGCATAAGTCAACTGTGTGACAATGGTCATTCCGTAGAATTCAATCAGCACTCATGCACAATTAAATCTACTGATGGCAGTATATTACTTGTAGGTAGAAGGCATGATAACACATATAAAATTGATTGGAATCTTAATCAGCCTACCTCCTCTACTTGCTTAGCTGCCCTGAATTCTTCCAAAAATTGGCTTTGGCACAAACGGTTGAGTCACTTAAATTTTAAAACTATTGCCAGTCTGCGTAAACTTGATCTAGTTATTGGACTGCCCCAAATTGAGTTCTCAAGAGACAAGATTTGTGCAGCATGCCAACTTGGTAAGCAAATCAGATCCTCCTTTAAGAACAAAGGGAGTAAATATTCTTCTCGGTGCCTAGAGTTGTTGCATATGGATCTGTTTGGTCCTATACTAGTAACAAGTCTAGGGGGAATGAAGTATACCCTAGTGTTAATAGAGGATTACACACGTTTCACGTCGGTCTTGTTCCTAAGTGGCAAAGATCAGGCTACTCCAATGCTGATCAAATTACTGAAAAGACTCCAAAATGAGAAATCGTGTGGGATAGATAGAATTCGCAGTGATAAAGGTACTGAGTTCACCAATCAATCACTCGAATCATATCTAGATGACCTTGGTATTAAACACGAATACTCTGCTGCTAGAACTCCTCAACAAAACGGAGTTGCTGAGCGTAGGAACCGCACTTTGAAAGAAGCTGCGCGAACTATGCTCGCGGAATCAGAAATATCGCAGAGATTTTGGGCAGAAGCTGTCAACACAGCATGTTATACGCAGAACAGATCAATGATTAATAAGCGAGCAAATAAAACCCCTTATGAGATCTGGAATGGCAGTAAGCCAAATATTTCCTATTTCCATGTGTTTGGTTGCAAATGTTTTATTCACAACAATGGAAAGACTCATCTCACCGCTTTTGATGCCAAATATGATGCTGGAATATTCCTTGGCTATTCTACAGTTAGTAAGGCCTTCAGAGTATTTAATAATAGAACTCTTACTGTAGAAGAATCAGTACATGTAAAATTTGATGAACCTACTGACTGTACTGTATCTAATCTACAAATCAACAATTTAAGTAATCGACTGGAAAGCACTTATATTGATGAAAAAGTTGATGATGAGATATATTACAGAAGCAGGACTGACTGCTCCTTGGAACCAGAAGTTCCTGAAGCTCAAGCAGAGGAGTCTGCTGGCCAACAAGCACTGCAGCTAGCTACCAATGAAACAGTTGCATCTACCCCTGCTGCAGTAGAAGGAACAAATGAGAAAGATGAGTCTATCAGAACCTCTGATGTGCCCACTCACATCCAGTCAACTGAAGAACTCAACCCTCTTGGACCTTCGCTCCGGTGGAAGAAGGATCATCCACCCGAGCAGGTCATCGGTAACCCTCTTGCTCCTCTACGCACCAGAGGACAAATGATTAATGAATTTCTTCATGCTGCATTCATATCTCATATAGAACCTAAGAAGATTGATGAAGCTATATTAGACCCAAGTTGGGTAGAAGCAATGCAGGAAGAACTAAATCAGTTTGAGCGAAACAAAGTATGGTATCTAGTACCACGACCACAGCATCACACTATAATTGGCACCAAATGGGTATTTAGAAATAAATTAGACGAAAATGGAACAGTAATCAGAAATAAGGCAAGATTAGTTGCACAGGGCTACAGACAGGAAGAAGGCATTGATTTTGATGAAACCTTTGCCCCTGTAGCTCGACTAGAAGCAATTCGCATATTTCTTGCATTTGCTGCGTTTAAAGACTTTAAAGTCTATCAGATGGATGTTAAGAGTGCATTTCTTAACGGCAAACTCCAGGAAGAAGTTTACGTTGAACAACCTCCTGGATTTGAAAGCCATCAGCAGCCTTCTCATGTTTTTCGTCTTAATAAAGTTTTGTATGGTCTAAAGCAAGCTCCACGTGCCTGGTATGAAACTCTATCAAAAATATTTGACTGAGCACAACTTTATCATTGGCACGGTGGACAAGACCCTTTTTAAATTCACAAAGGGAGATCATACTCTGCTAGTTCAAATTTACGTTGATGATATTATCTTCGGAAGTACTAACTCAAAATTGTGCGAAAGATTCTCTAAAATTATGCATGACTAATTTGAGATGAGCATGATGGGAGAATTATTTTTTCTTAGGATTGCAAGTCAAGCAATCTAGTGAAGGAATTCTGATAAATCAATCTAAATATACTAAAGAGTTACTGAAGAAATATGGAATGAGTACCAGCTCAGCGGCTGCTACACCAATGAGCTCATCTGCCAAACTCGACTTGGATAATTCAGGAATACCAGTCGAAGTTACAATGTATCGAGGCATTATCGGATCTCTATTATATTTGACAGCCAGCCGACCAGATATTATGTTTGCAGTTTGTATGTGCGCCGGTTTTCAAGCAAATCCCAAGCAGTATCATTTCACTGCTGTAAAAAGAATCCTCAAATATCTGAAAGGGACTGAGAATGTCGGTCTATGGTATCCAAGAGAGTCAACGTTTAACCTTATTGGATATTCAGATGCTGACTATGCTAGATGCAAAATCGACAGAAAAAGCACCAGTGGGTACTGTCAATTTCTTGGTGATCGATTGATATCATGGGGGTGCAAGAAACAGACATCCATAGCAACTTCCACTGCAGAGGCAAAGTACCTTGCTGCTGGAAGCTGCTGTGCTCAATTGCTCTGGATTCAGCAACAACTAAGAGATTATGGAATTGAATCCACAGAAGCACCCATATTTTGTGACAATACGTCTGCCATTGCTATAACATACAATCCAGTTCTTCATACTCGTACTAAACATATTGACATCCGTCATCATTTTATCAGAGATCATGTTATGAAGAAAGAAATTCGGCTGGAGTATATTTCTACCGAACAACAGGCAGCAGACATTTTCACAAAACCCCTCCCGGACGCTAAGTTTTCTTACTTTCGAAATATTCTTGGTTTAAATGAAATTACTTCTTGATTATTTTGTTTTGGTAATAAATTCAGGGGGAATTAGTTAGTTTATTTGCATAAATTTAGGGGGAATTTCAGTTATAATCCTATCATGGTTATTTAAGCTCAGCTGGTAATACAATGGTCAGCTGCAGTAGGTGTATCCGTACCAGTAGGACTCTACATCCAGTAGATGCTTTCCTACCAGTCGAACCCTACATACCAGCAGATGTTACCAAATATGCTTTGACAAAAATAACCCTCGATACTTATTAACCTAATGAACGTCGGAATTCAAAATTACTTTTGTGTAAAATAAATTATTTCACTCCCGCCTAAATCCTGTCCTTTTATTTATTGGTTAAATTTTTTTTATCGCTAGATGATCGCCACGTATACATGTGTCCGCTCATCTACAGTACGACGTTACATATACTTTCATTTTCACCGCCATTAGTTTCACTACTCTTCATCTTCTCCAACAATTCACTGCAATTATCTTTTCTTTCAGACAATTTTACTCTAACAAGATTGCTGTTGTTTCTTCCTCATATTCATCCAAAATGTCAAAGAATATACAGCCAAGCTTCATCACCAATGCTGTTCACGTAGATTTTCATTCTATATACACATCATCTGATGAGGAGACAAAGGAGCTGATTCAAAAGCTGGATACCTCAGGACTCTTGGTAATCCTGAGCCAGGCCCCCTCATTCTACAAGGACGAGCTACACGAGTTCTTTGCTACGGCCAAGGTTGTTGATGACACCATGGTGGCATCCGTATCTGGACAGTTGGTTACAATCACCCAACCTGAATTTGCCACGCACCTGTGCCTTCCCTCCACCGGACTTACTGATTTTTCCACTGTTCCAGTGGAACTCCGAGAAGAGATGCGCCTCACAGCTTCTGACTCTGCTCATCGCCTTCAACGTCCCCCATCCAGGAAAGTATTAATGAAGAGTCATTATCGACAACTGGCGGACATCATCTCCAAGGGGCTCCTATGTAAAGCTGGATCATTTGATATGATCACCCCTGAAAAATTTGATGTTATGAGTGCAATATGCAAAGGATTGGAGATAAACTGGTCAGTTGTGTTATTTCAAATTCTGACTAGTCTCGTAGTCTCTGGCAAGGGTCAATCAGGCTTTGCTCTCCCGCTAAGCAGCCTTTTTGACAGCAAACACATTAAGACGGGGGCTCTCTCCAACCTTCATCCAGGGAGACTTATCACTGCCAAGTATCTTCAGCTTCATCAACAACGAAGTGGCAGAGAAGTTGGGGTGACAAAGCGCTGATTGACTCAAGTAATTAGTGACTCTGAACAAACTGTCTCGGAATCCGCTGAGTCTTCTCCTCCTCCTACCCCTCCTAAGAAGCCCAGAACAAGAAAGGCTGCTCCTTTAGCTATCCGACAGCAGGTCTTTGCCGCTTCTGATACCATCTCCTCCGTCGGACCTACAGACGTAATTCCTGATAGAGAACCCAGCCCTGCAATTCCTCCAACTGAGGAACCAACTGCTTCATTAGCCATGGTGCCTGCTCCATCAATGGTTCCAGTTGACACTCCGTCAGCACTGATGAACTCTCAGCAAGCACCAGGCTCTATCAGTTTTCGGACACCCAAGTCCTTATGTCCGTACTGTCATCCAAAGACCACCCCTGCTGGCAAAGGAAAAACTCTTACGGCTCCAGTGTCCACTCCTGTTGCCTTCGAGATCCAAATGGTCATGGATACAGTTGAAGCCAAACTGCAACCACAGCTAGATATTTTTGATCGTTGGGTAAAGGCTCGAGTAAAAGTTTGATTTGATGATTTCGATCCTATTCTGGATCAGGCCAGGGAAGATGAGAACCAAATCTTGGCCTATCTTCAAATCTCAGACCCCGAGAAAAGCCTGAAGCTGCGGGATGTTTTTCGCCTGATGAACTATGTGGGCGAACTTCAAGCCCTTGTTGAAACCCGCCTTCAACATTTCAATGGTGTTTCAGGCACAGCAAATCATGATAGAGCCGTTCTAAATGTTCTTGGACCCAAGCTGGAAATGGCTGAGCTCGCTCTTCATGATATTCGCATATCCACTGGAATTCACTCATGCTCCACTGCTGAGAATGTTGCAAGCCCCGACCAGCCGGATTTACAAATGGCTATTGCAAATTTGGAGATTGTCCCTTCTACTGTGGAGATCACTTCTACTGCCCTGGAGACCACTCCCACTGGAGTGGAGACAGCATCAACTGCCTTGGAGGCAGCCTCTTCTGCTAAAGAACTCTCCTCTCCAACTGCTCACTTTGTCTCTTCTGCTCCCAGCTCTTACACTGATCAACCTACCCAACTGATGGTTGTTGATCACGAAAATGTGGACACAGTAATTCAGACGGTAGTTCAGCAAGTTACCATATCCTCTGGCAACCATGAACCCAGTGAGTCTTCACATTCCAATGATCACACCCAGTCGTCTGTTGCTGCGGTTGACCATGCCACTGCTGATATGGCTGTCCCACCTATTGAAGACACTGCTGATATGGCTGCCCCACTAATTGAAGAAACTGCTACTATGGCTGTTACTATCTCCGACTCAACAGCTGCCCCACATGTTGAAGCCACTGTTTTGCTATCCACTGCAGTTGTAGATGCTCATCCCGGTGCTCTTGTTCCTACTGCTGATACTCCAATGATTGCCGTAGATCCGTCCATGGTTCAAGAACTTTCAGAGGATTTCTTTGTTTTTACAAACCCTCTGGACGAGCCACCAAACATCGCTGCACAGCTAGCAAATCTATCCAATGCAATTTCAGCACTAGCCAGCGATGTCAAGAAACTCAAGCAGGAAGAGATCACTGCGACTCTT
Organism: Haberlea rhodopensis; assembly: GCA_907163345.1. Lineage (NCBI taxonomy): Eukaryota > Viridiplantae > Streptophyta > Magnoliopsida > Lamiales > Gesneriaceae > Haberlea > Haberlea rhodopensis. Next base: position 242,977 of record CAJQUN010000042.1, read on the forward strand.
ATTCTAGGAACCCATCAGCAGCACACGGACTCTCAATTCCAGCAAGTCTACAGGGACTTAAGTAGTTTAACGACTACTATCACCAGACTTCAAACCTTTGCTGAGAATGCAGTGGCGGACGCTTTTTCTCGAATTGGCCAGGCTCGTCTTCAGATTACTCAAAATAATGAATCTCTTCATGCTGCCACCTCCCTGGCTCTTGGAGAGAAGATTGAAGACGCCAAGAAAGTCTTAACCGATCAGTTGGCCACCATGCAGGCAGCATTTGCTTCTCAGATTCAAGATATATGCAACAGCCTGCTTGCAGCTCCTCAAATAATCCGCAGACTGCCTGAACCCAGCAGAACTGCTCCTTCATCACAGCGAGCTTCAAGTTCAGCTGGTCGTTCATCCCCTGCAACTGGAGCACTCACTCAGTCCAGATCAACTGCTCAGCCAAGATCTCGAAATCCGCGCCAACCGCCTACCGAAAAGCGCGACTATTCCAAACATTGGTTAGGGAGAAAAAAGTATCGTTTTCTGATCCCTTCCTAATTACTCTTATCTATTTACTGTTTTTAGTTGACTTTTTCTTTGTATTTACTGAACAACATAAATGCATTCACACTAATTGAAACTTTTTTCTATAAATAGCGACTCTTGTTTGCTCACATAACACACATTCACTCATCATGATTAATTTCAAGTCATTAAAAATTCCTTGGTTTTCTGTTAGAAATTTTTCCGATTCATGGGTTTATTACTTATCTAAATCAACCCCTCATGGGTTGATTACTTATCTAACCCAGCTCCATTAAGCTTCAGCGTTTGGATCCTGCTCTGATGCTCATCATCAGTCAGGAACTGCAATCAGGAGTTATCTGGGTGCTGATGACAAAAAGGGGGAAGACAGAGATAGAATATTCTTATTAGGTGAATCCATAAACCATGGAGGCTGCCTGATGAATATACATATGACTCTTCCCGACTTCCTCTCTGAAACAAGGTAGACCGGCAGACAGAGATAGAGTATTTTCATTAGGTGAATCCATAAATCATGGAGGCCAGATGAATATACATTTGACTCTTCCCGATTTCATCTCTGAAACAAGGTGGATCGAGCTTTTCCTCTCTGAAATAAGGTGGATCGAGCTCTTCCTCTCTGACATTAGGTGGATCGAAGCTCTCCGGGTCTACAGTGCTTGTTTAAAAATTTGTCATGTATCAGCTATATTGTGTAAAACTAGATTTGTCTTAGATTCTATTCAAGTTATTAGAATTCATCTTAAATAAAGAAGAATCTCTCTAAATTGTCCAGTTTGATTACAACTTGTAATCTGCTTATATTTATAACAAATGAAAATTTCTTTTCCATTATGTCTTCAAGTATTTTCAGGATTCTCATCTTATTTACTCGAGTAGGAAATCGATTATTGCTTAGTTTTGTCATCACCAAAAAGGGGGAAATTGTTGGGAAAACGATTTCTAAGTTTTGGTGATTACAAACACCTACCGGATGAAGACACCTACCGGATGTTAAAGATCTACCGGATGCTAAAGTCCTACCGGGTGATAAAGTTCAACTGGATGAACATCTACCGGATGCTAAAGTCCTACCGGGTGATAAAGATCAACCGGATGAACACCTACCGGATGCTAAAGACCTACTGGATGAAAAGACACTTACCGGATGTTAAAGATCAACCGGATGTCAAACACCTACCGGATGAAAAGACCTACCGAGTGATAGACATCAACTGGATGGCTACCAACTGGATAGACATCAACCGGACAGACATCAACTGGATGGCTACCAACTGGATAGACATCAACCGGACAGACATCAACTGGATGGCTACCAACTGGATAGACATCAACCGGACAGACATCAACTGGATGGCTACCAACTGGATAGACATAAACCGGATGGACATCTATTGGATAACTATCAACCGGATAGTCTCACACTAAACAAAGATATCAACTGGTCATAAGAGGATGAACGACCAGTTGAACAAAGAAAACCAGCAGAAGTCTAAACTTTCAGTAAGAGCACTAAGAAACGAGACAAAATAAGTACAACATTCTCTGACAAAGGTACAACAGAGCGGTGCACCCTGCTATATCTCCGCCACCATTACCGTCAGAGTGAAAAGAGCCTTTGCTTAACAAAATAGGAAAGAAGGCAATATGAATTTGGAAAGCTAATCCCTTCCATATACAGAAAAGCTACCGTTGGACAACCAAACCTATAAATACGTCCAAGCAGAGAATGAAGAAGCGCTGAGCGATTTTCAACTAAGAGATATACTTCAAAGCAAACAAGAAAATCATATTACTGATATTCCAAACGTTCAGCAAAGAGCAGACAAGCAGTGAAACTGAATCTGTGATAGATTATTTCCAATTGAAGTCTGCTGCTCAAAAACACTCGAAGCTAGAAAGTTTATTCTGTAAAGAGTGTTATAGAATCTCTTGTAATCAAAAGTTAAGAAGATTGTGATTGCTAGGAGTTTAGGCCAAGTGTGTTAGTGCCTAAGAAGGTTGTATACTGTAAAGTGTAAACCAAGTCTTCTAGTGAATCCTTCGTGCAAAGGAAGAAGGGGAGACGTAGAAGCGTTGTGCTTCGAACTTCCAGAAACAACTCTTGTGTTATTTGTTCATTGCTTTATTACCTCAGTTTTATTCCTCACAAGTTCAGTAGACGTCTTCCGCACTATAATAAGTGTCTGCTGACTTGCCTGATATTGAGAAGCAACTGTAATACTTAACAGTTTACAGTTAACCAGAAAAAGAAATTGAAATTGAATCTAGTGTTTATTCAACCCCCCCTTTTAAACACTACCCCGATCCTAACAATATTGTAGATATACATGGCAACTAACAATACAACAAGCACATTATCACTGCGATCGGTCCTTGAGAAGGACAAATTAAATGGGACAAACTTCCTAGACTGGTATAGGAATCTGAGGATAGTCCTCAAGCAAGAAAAGAAACAATATGTCCTAGAGGAACCCTTACCTGTTGAGGAACCTCCCCTGACGGCTACTAGAGCCGATAAAGATTCTTACAAGAAGCATCAGAATGACGCACTTGATGTTGGCTGCCTTATGCTTGCCACCATGAACTCTGAGCTTCAGAAGCAACATGAGGAAATGGAGGCGTTCGATATGATCGAACACTTAAAGCAATTGTACCAACAGCAAGCTAGACAAGAGAGGTATGATATCTCTAAAGCATTGTCCAGTGCAGGATGGTAGAGGGAAGCCTAGTTGGAACTCATGTACTCAAGATGATTGGGTACATTGAGAATCTGGAGAAGCTGGGTTTTTCATTGGACCAAGAGTTGGCCACCGATGTGATCTTGCAATCGTTGCCTGAGAGCTTCAGTCAATTTGTAGTAAATTACAATATGACTGACATGGAAAAGACTCTACCACAATTACTTGGTATGTTGAGAACATATGAAGCGAATACAAAGAAGACTAAGACCACAAATGTTCTTATTGTGAATAAGGGCAAAGGAAAGGCCAAAGCTAAAGGCAATAAGAAAGCAAAGAAGGTCTTTGTTAAATCTAAGCCAAAGTCTTATGCACTGAAGCCAAAGGGAGGGATAGCAAAGGAAGGGAACTGTTTCCATTGCGGTGAGACCGGTCATTGGAAAAGGAACTGCAAAGTATATCTGGAGGATCTCAAGAAAGGAAGTGTGACTTCCACTTCAGGTATTTTTGTTATAGAAGTCAATTTATCTACTTCTTCATCTTGGGTATTAGATACTGGATGTGGATCTCACATTTGTGTAAATTTGCAGGACCTCAAAAAGAGTAGATTGTTGGCGAAAGGCGAAGTAGATCTCCGAGTTGGAAATGGAGCAAGAGTTGCTGCATTAGCTGTAGGGGATTATCATTTATCTTTGCCTTATGGTTTATCGTTGATTTTAAAAGATTGTTATTTTGTGCCTTCAATTACCAAAAACATTATTTCCATTTCTTGTTTGGACAAGTATGGATTTTCATTTATTATAAAGGACAACTGTTGTTCCATTTATTTAAATTATATGTTTTATGCAAGTGCACAAATGGTGAATGGTCTTTATTTATTAAATCTTGATATGCCTGTCTATAACATAAATACTAAAAGGATTAAAAATAATGATTGTAATCCGACTTATCTATGGCATTGTCGCTTGGGCCACATAAACGAGAACCACATATCTAAACTTCATAAGGATGGAGTATTAGATTCATTTGATTTTGAATCATATGAAACATGCGAGTCTTGTTTAATGGGCAAGATGACTAAAGCCCCTTTCAAAGGACATGTTGAAAGGGCAAATGTTTTATTGGGACTAATACATAGTGATGTATGTGGACCAATAAGTACACAAGCTAGAGGTAGTTTTCACTACTTCGTTACATTTACTGATGATCTCAGTAGATATGGGTATATGTACCTAATGAAGCACAAGCATGAAACCTTTGAAAAGTTCAAAGATTTCAAGAATGAAGTAAAAAACCAACTTGGTAAAAGTGTCAAAATCCTTCGATCAGATCGAGGAGGTGAATACTTAAGCCAAGAGTTTCATGACTATCTAAAGGAGTGTGGGATAGTCCCACAACTCACTCCTCCGTATACTCCACGATGGAATGGTGTATCCGATAGGAGAAATCGAACCTTGTTGGACATGGTTAGATCAATGATGAGTCATGCAGATCTTCCGATATCGTTTTGGGGACACGCTCTAAAAACAGCGATTTTCTTACTGAACCGTGTTCCATCTAAATCAGTGGAAAAGACACCATATGAGATATGGACTGGGAAGCGTCCTAGTATGTCTTTTATGAAGATTTGGGGTTGTGAGGCTTTCGTTAGACGTCACGCCACTAACAAACTTGGACCCAAATCTGATAAGTGTTTATTTGTGGGGTATCCTAAGGAAACGAAAGGATACTATTTCTATTATCCCACCGAGAACAAAGTAGTTGTTGCTCGGACTGGTGTATTTCTTGAAAGAGAATTTATTTCTAGAAAAACCAGTGGGAGAAAAATAGAACTTAGTGAAGTTCAACCACAAGAAAACACTGAACCTGAGATTGAGATGGAAACAGAGCAGGCACCGCAAGCCTTTGTGGAAGAAGTACCTACTCAAGAGACACAAGCCCAGCGTAGGTCTGTAAGAGAACACCGGGAGCCACAGAGATATGGATTTCTTGTGACTCAACAAGGTGACTTACTATTTATTGATGAGGATGAGCCGTCATCTTATCAACAAGCTATAATGGGCACTGATTCTGAGAAATGGCAAGAGGCCATGAAATCTGAGATGGAATCCATGTATGCAAACCAAGTATGGACTTTGGTTCATCCACCTGAAGGGGTATGACCCATAGGGTGCAAATGGATTTTCAAGAAAAAGACCGATATGGATGGTAATGTACAAACCTATATCAAACAAATTCATGGTATTGACTATGATGAAACCTTTTCACCAGTGGCCATGGTTAAATCCATAAGGATCTTACTTGCAATAGCTGCATTTCATGATTATGAAATCTGGCAGATAGATGTCAAAACAGCTTTCCTTAATGGAAATCTGCTCGAGGATGTGTACATGACACAGCACGAGGGTTTTGTCGATCCAATGGATGATGGAAAGATATGCAAGCTACAACGATCCATTTATGGATTGAAGCAAGCTTCTCGGGGTTGGAATCTTCGTTTTGATAATGCAATCAAAGAGTTTGGTTTTATCAAAAACGTAGATGAACCTTGTGTCTACAAGAAGGTCAGTGGGAGCATAATCATTTTCCTAGTGTTGTATGTAGATGACATACTTCTCATTGGGAATGATATCCCTGCCTTACAATCTGTAAAGATTTGGCTAGGGAACTGCTTTTCGATGAAACACTTGGGAGAAGCCACCTATGTATTAGGAATCAAGATCTATAGAGATAGATCGAGAAGGCTTCTCGGCCTAAGTCAAAGTACATACATAGATAAAGTGCTTAAAAGGTTTAGCATGCAAGAATCAAAGAAAGGATTCGTGCCTATGACACATGGTATATATCTCTCGAAGGAACAGTGTCCTTCAACACCAGATGAGAGACAACGCATGAGTAAGATTCCATATGCGTCAGCTACTGGATCTATCATGTATGCCATGATATGTACTCGTCCCGATGTATCGTATGCTTTGAGCATGACGAGCAGATATCAAGTTGATCCAGGTGAAGGTCACTGGTTTGCTGTCAAGAATATCCTGAAGTACTTTAGAAGAACTAAGGATACATTCTTGATTTATGGAGGTGAGGAAGAGCTCAATGTAATGGGTTACACTGATGCAAGCTTCCAAACCGACAAAGATGATTTTCGATCGCAATCTGGATATGTGTATTGCCTAAATGGAGGTGCTGTGAGCTGGAAGAGTTCAAAGCAAGAGATAGTAGCCGATTCTACAACGGAAGCTGAGTATATTGCTGCCTCGGATACAGCAAAGGAAGCTGTTTGGATCAGGAAGTTCATTTCTGAACTTGGAGTGGTGCCTAGCATTAAAGATCCGATAGAACTCTATTGTGACAACAATGGAGCGATCGCATTGGCTAAGGAACCTAGATCTCACCAAAGATCCAAGCACATACTTCGGCGCTTTCATTTCATTCAAGAAATCGTTGAAATGGGAGATATTAAAATATGCAAAGTACCAACAGATGATAATGTATCTGACCCATTGACGAAGCCACTGTCACAGCAGAAGCATGATCGTCATACTAGATCTCTAGGCATTAGGTATATGTCTGAGTGGTCTTAGTGCAAGTGGGAGATTTGTTGGGATATGCCCTAAGACATGTCATTGGATGATTGTTTTGACATACAATGTTTATGATTTTATGAATGGCAATTCATTATTATATATTATTCGTTTAACTGTGCAATGTAAATAATATATATGTTAATGTCCTTAGAACAATATTGTATTATTCTTAAACATTGTCCCTAGTCAAGTATTATCATGAATCAGGATAATGATAATACATAGAGACTAGTATGTATTGATTGATGAATTGTTCATTGATATGAGATATCAAATCAACACATGGGTACATGTTAGAGAACGATGTACTGGGCAGATCGATCGCCGCTGTCTGTACAAACAGTGCGCTCTAGAAGCGTTTGGCGATCGATCGCCACATTTGGGCGATCGATCGGCGGGGCTGGCAATCGATCGCTCCAATTGTGGCGATCGATCGCCGAGTGCAGAAAAATTTGGGTTTGGATAGTGTGATCTCGCGATCGATCGGGGCCTTGCGGCGATCGATCGCGAGTCACCAAAAAGTGGGATTTTGATTATTTTTGTGGGATTTTTGGTATTGGACTATTATTGGCTCCTAATATTGGTTTGTGTGAATGTGTAGAACCATCACAGGTGGCCACATAGCCTAGGAGATAAAGGCCATCGACATCTCCATTTTGGAACTAAGGTACGTAGTGAGACGTACGAGCTTCGGACGGTAAAACGTATCTTTACGCATGGAATTGGTTATGCGTTATGGTTGCACACATGGAATTAATTATGCATTATGGTTGCATACATGGTCTTGGTTATGCATCATGGTTGCATACATGGGTTGAATATGCATTATGGTTGCATGTGTATATTGGATGCATTGGTGCATGTGATTGTGAGTCGAGATTATATTCCAGTGATGAAGAATACTTGCCGCCTTCATGTCGAAGCGATGATAGAATACTTGCCGCTGTCATATTATAGCGATGAAGAATATTTGCCGCAAATATGTCGAAGCGAAGGATAATTCCGCTGTCATATTACTATTGCGAGGGATATTATGCCGCTAATATGTAGAAGCGAGGGGTATTAATGCCGCTGTCATGTAAACGCGAGGGGTAATATGCCACTGATATAATAAGACTAAAAATGGCCATTGGTATACATGGAATGGATGCATGTCATGACATACATTATTGGTATTATAATCCATTGATTATGATTGTGGTACAGGGACAACCAATGGAGCATTAAATGTATTAAATACAGGAAGTGATCCGTATTTACGATTTATGCATTTCTAAATTACGATCATATTATTGTGAATATGGTTTGTTGCATGCTCATGGTTTTGGGGTTGTTCCTGTAGGTACTTTTGAGCGGAAGGGCTAAGGCGGGTTGATGCAATGAGCTTGTAAGGAGTGCTCTTGGTAGCAGACATAATTCTTTTGTATAGTCTCTACTCTGGAAGTACTGTAAAGTTATAGGATTAACATTCATTAGTTGGGAATGTAATTAATCCCTTTTGCAAATTTTATTTTGGCACTGTAATCTTAACAGCTCAAGGCATCAACACGATCTTTATACTCTATAGATGTATGTTAGCTCTATTTACGCCTTTAATCCGAACTTAAGGAACTAGGGTCCTTACACGCGCTGTTCTTGTTCTCACAATAACCAAAACCATCAAATTCCCAAAATCAGTAAATCACCACATTGATTAACTAAGACCATTCCTACTATGCCAGTCTCATAATCAAATATGATTAAATCATTATACGAATGACCACAAATATCACATATATCTAACCAATGATTCCATAGTTCTATTTCATCACTCGCTCCACAATATCGGCATTTTAACTTCATGCGCGCTCAACATGTGGCAGCGTCACATCGATGTTCGCTCAACAGCGACAACATCCAATCATTGCTCACTCAATAGCGGCACCGTATAAATTACAATACTTACCAATTTATTGCATTAACAGTACATCATACAATTCACAGTTGCAATAATATAAAAGGCTATGCTCGTACATTATACGTACCTTAGAACTCCGTAGTTCGAATCAAACCTTGCTTTAGTCTAGAGACCCGATGAGTTATGTCCTAACACATAAAATAACTCACAATTAATTACAAGCATGCAACCACGTGCCCAAGCACGTTCACAATCCCCCAATTAAATCATCAATCCATGACGATTAACCATTTTAAAAGACCCCGGGCGAAGCATCATCAAAATCACGACACAAAATAATTTTCCAAAATCTGCGACCTACCGATCGACCGGTCAGCCTACCGATCGATCGGTAAAAACCCAAAAAATTACATTTTGGCTACGACATTGCACCGATTGATCGTTCGCCTCCACCATTCGATCTCTATGAACCACCGATCGATCGGTAAAAAGTCTAACTTTTATCCAACGCTACGCACTTGCATCGATCCATCGGTAAGATGCTACCGATCGATCGGTCGCTGCACAACTCGAAAGCCACCATTTTTAAAAGCTTAAAAACCTCCCCAAACCACACCCAACTCCTTCCAACTCAAACCAACAACAAATAAACACCCTTAGACATCCAATAAGGGTTAAAACACATTTTAAAACAAGAATAACAAGAATCCAAGATTCTCCAAAATTCCCCAAAATCCAACCCAACTCTAAACTCAACCAAAAACCACAATACTACAATCAAAACGAAGATAAATGCGAGGGAAGGAGATTACCAAGTTATCTTCGAGAAATCCGGTTCCCAAGTCGAGCCTCAAAGAGGGGAAGGGTTGGGGATTGGGGGGAAGACGTGAGAGAGAGAGAGAGAGAGAGAGAGAGAGAGAGAGAAAAGCAAAGACAACAATGATTGAACACCGCGTCCACTTGGTATATAAAGGACCAAGGCTAAAAAATCCCTTGTCCCCAACAAATACATCATGACTCATTAAAAATCAACTGTGTTCAATAATTACCTCTCAATTCCATTACCAGCCCCAACACAAAGCACCCCAGACCCCAGATTCCACAAAAAACCCAATTCCAAGGTTTAACACCACGATGGGAATACAATCTCAACCTTTGGATCCAACGACCCCAAATACCAGATTTAAAATCCTCAGGAGTCCCAATACCGAAATTAATTCATAATTGCCACAATTAAAATCCCTTAAGGATCATTTCCACATTGGGATTTATATCATTAAATTCTTGGGCATCACAATTATCCCCCACCAATAAAATTTTGTCCTCAAAATTGCACAGGCGTACTCCACGTACGGCCAAGGCCACACAATCCAAACAGATTCACATCATAGAATCATGAGCGCATCATGAACGACACTCAATCAACCGTAATTGCTAGCTACTCGAATCATCCCTGATTCCAACGTAGATATCATCTCAATGATATCTCTAAGACAGCCTACGATGTTAGACATACCTCGTTACTAAGGAAACCACCAGTACACAACAATGTACTCACATTAAACTCGATTTTTGCTCTCCAAATCCATCTCCATCAACGGAGTAGTTGCATCACTTTGCAACTCGGATCGGGCAACTCGCAGCCACCGATCAACACAAAATACATCTCCACAGATATCGGCATCCTTGTGCTCCAAGAAATAACATATTGGCCCAAACACACCATCGAGACTCCACAATGCCTCAAGTTTCCATAGAGGGCATGCAAGAAAAAATCGATTGCATTCTCGCCATCTGTGTCGATAACAACATCCAATAATTCCAATCATGGACATCCCTCGTTTACCCTAGGATTCAACATCCTAACATAGGGATGCTATCGAATTACCCAGTAATGAATTATCATGACCCCAAAATACGACAATCCCTACTCAGAGGAAGTCAAGGACCCCACGATCATCCTTCAGAATGCATCGTGCACCAGAGATTCATCCATCCAAGCATACTAATCCGAGGCTCGACAAGTACCAAAATGCGGGTATTCGTATACATACACTGGTACACATGCCTAAGACCTAACACCACATACATACTCAATGCACTCGGCTCGGGTATCTTCAAGCATACCCATAAGCCCCAACACAACTGTCAATCCTCAGTTATTCTCACACAGTGGAGAATGATGATTGACGAACCAACGACCAATGGTGTGATTCCAACATCAACACCACTCAAACCGACTCATCGCATCTTCCAAAGATTCTCAATAGGTAGGAAAATCAATACCGCCTTTCTCATAAGGAAAGTGTCATGAACCCATGACCCTCCAACCTCGAACCATCGTTCGGAAAACCTGGATATATTAATACCAAATATATCCTGGAACCAATAAATACACACTGGTTCAAAATAGTGCCTTGCCACTATTACCAATCCAAAACCCATATACATGACGTATATCCATTCTAACGATGCTCTGTACTAATGACATAGTACTCCACATCTCGAGCATCTCCCCAGAGACATATCCTCGTACGTCGCACCAAAAATATAAAGTCATTACCTAGTCCAACACCAGTAATGCTTATCGTGGCTGATTTACAATCAACCTTTGACCAATACCAACTGTCTCCACGACAGTACGATCCAAATCTCTCCAAGAGATACCATCAATATAGTAGTGTCACCCCACTAACTATATCCCACAATTCCAATTGTGTCCCCCATTGCATTTCATTTGCAAGGATTCTCAACCAGCCCTAACAACGACTTGTTGACACTCATGTTGGTACTCCCAACAAAGTTGAGCTGTCCCGGTACAAGTCCCTCAAAACATTTGACGTATAAACGTCCTCGTGAGGTATTTGATAAGGGGGATTATTACGTTTATTTTGCAATGATATGTATCTATTTTGGTGTTGATTCCTGGATGATGTTACGTTTTTTTGTATTTATTTGTGTTGTTTCAGGAATCTAGGTGGGAAGTGGAAAAAGTAAGCTAGAAAGACAAAAATGCACCAAATCGAGACTAGAAATGAAGATTTTGGAAACTGACATACTCGATCGATCGGCTATTGAGCTCGACCGATCGATCGAGGTAGAGAATTTGGCCAACGAGAAGAAGTGATGCTCGATCGATTGGTAGTTGATCTCGATCGATCGAGCATGGCAGGGAAATCATAAGCGAGACTGAAGAGTGCTCCATCGATCAGCAGTTGATGCTCGATCGATCGAGCGTAGCAGAAAAATTCCTGGATGAGAAATCAGAGTGCTCGATCGATCGAGACATTTTCTCAATCGATCAAGCGACAGAGTTTTCTGAAGAAAAAAATACATGATTGAGTTTGGTCCATTGGGAACACTTCCATCCACCTCCTCTTCTATAAATATCAGACCTAGGGCACGAATTTGAGGAGTTCAACATCATATCATACACTACAAAGCAGCCTCTTATCATCCTCCAATATCCATACAATTTAAGAGAAAAATCATTTGAAGTGCAAGGAAGGAAGCAAGAGAATAAGACACATTGCAACGCATGGATTCAACTCCTTCGTTATCGTACTTCTAAACTTTATTTGGTTTGATTTTTGATTTCTTGATGCTTATGTGGTTGAGAAACAATTATTCATCTTGATATTTTGATTTGAATATGAACTAAGTTTATTTTATCAAGATTAGGGAAGCTTGTATTTGAGTTGATGATTTGAACGTTTATTGAGTGGATTAACACTTTTGTGCATGATTTATAATTTTAATGCTATCAAAGCCTTGCTAACTTTGATTGATTTGTGAATTATAATTGAGATCGAGAGATGAAATTATAATACGCTATAATAAATCATGTTGTATGTTAATGATTTAGATCGAGAGATTAAATCACATATGTGATAACTTTGGATTGAATGATTTAAAGTTAACGGTTTCATAAAGATTAATGCAATATTAAATTGGTGATTAAGAATATTAAATTGGTGATTAAGTGAACGAAAGTTACTTGTTTCAATTTAATATTAGTTTCAATATAGCTTGAGAAAGTGTATTGATTATTTTACGGGAATCCATCACCTTAAGAATTAATTGGATAGTAATTGTTTTTACAAACAAATCATTGACGACAAGTGAACCAACATCTTGATAAATTTCTCGAGCGGAATTCATTCGCATCTTCAAAGGAGTTGATTTAATTTTCAGTTTTTAAGTTTTATTTTGATTTAGATAATAATTCATCTACTTCGTAGGCTAAATATAATTTTTCTAATTTTATTTGGTACTTATACGTTAGTCAATGTGGGTACGACATCCCTATTTTTAAATCACTATACTAAAACTTGACACCATGCACTTGAGGTATAAAATCGCTACATTAGAATTAATTATTTAAAATAAAAGCGATCAAGTTTTTGGCGCCGTTGCCGGGGACTAATTTGTATAATATCATACGAGATTAGTTAATTGTAATTTAGCCAAAAAAAATTTCGTTTTGTTCGTTTGTCGTTTTGACTGTTTGGTTTACTGCATTTGTTTTTCTCCTTTGGGTTGATTTGTACATGTAGACATCTTCTTGGTGCATGCTAGGGAGTAGCCATCCCATACTCGAGCCTTTTGACCCAGAAATTGAGCGAACTTTTCTTAGGAGAATACGGGAAGCTCGAACGATGGCGGATAACAATCAAGTAGGGGGCGAGAATAATGAAGCACCAAATCCAAGATCTATGATGGACTTTGCACAACCAGCTTTCCATAGATCACTGTCAAGCATAACGAGGCCAAGTATTCAAGCTAACAATTTTGAGATAAAGCATACAATAATTCAGATGATCCAGCATTCAGTAATGTTTGGGGGAGCAGCCACTGATGACCCAAATGCTCACATCTCCAACTTCTTGGAGATTTGTGACACATTTAAACACAATGGCGTTTCTGACGATGCCATCAGGTTACGATTATTTCCCTTTTCATTAAAAGATAAAGCTAAAGTGTGGTTAAATTCTTTACCTGCAGGATCCATTACCACTTGGGAGGGGATGACTCAAGCTTTCTTGTCTAAATATTTCCCCATTCCAAAACTGCAAAGAACGAAACGATATCACCACGTTTGGGCAATATGATCCTGAAACTTTATATGAGGTGTGGGAATGTTTCAAGGACTTTCTTAGGAGATGGCCACATCATGGTCTTCCTCTTTGGCTCTAGGTACAAACCTTTTATAACGGTTTATTTTCAGCTAACCGTTCTATGATTGATGAAGCCTTAGGGGGATCCATCATGCGAAAAACACCAGAAGCAGCTTATAAACTCTTGGAAGAGATGGCTTCTAATAGCTATCAATGGCAATCAGAGAGGAAGGTGCCAAAGAAACCAAGTGGAGTTCATCAAATTGACGTCATCACTGCTATTTCGGCACAGTTAGAAGCATTGAATAAAAAGATTAATAGCATGAGCGTGACAGGGATGCAAGCTCAAGTTATCAGTTGTGATTTATGTGGAAGCGATCATCCAAGCATCGAATGCCAGGCAGGTAATCCATTTACTCAGTCTAATGAGTCTGCTAATTATGTAGGAAACAAGCATCCCAATAACTAGTACTCAAGTACTTACAACCCAGGATGGATGAATCATCCAAATTTGCAATTGTCCAACCAAAACAACGTGTTGAACCCACAACCACCACCGGGATATGTACCTAAGCCGAGTATGGAGGAGCTCATGACCAAGTTCATATCATCAACTGAAACTAGGATGCAAAATCGGGATGCATCTATAAAGATTTGGAAGTACAAGTAGGGCAACTTGCAACATTGATTTCCAGACAAACTCAAGGTACACTACCAAGTGATACAGTGAAGAATCCAAATGAGCAAGCAAATGCCATAGCACTAAGGAATTGAAAAGAGCTGAGGACGCAGACTGAAGCAGAAGAAAGTCGTGGAACCACCACTGAAGACAAGGGTAAGACCGAGGAAAAAGTAACCGAAAAAGGTAAGAATTCCAACACTACACCGATCACACACATTGATAAGGTAGTAATTCTTCCCCCATTTCCCGCTGCATTAAAAAGAGCTAAAATGGACGCTGAATTTGGTATGTTTCTTGAGGTATTTAAGAAATTGCATATTAATATACCATTCGCTGATACTCTACTCCAAATGCCTAGTTATGCTAAGTTTTTGAAGGAAATTCTCTCTAACAAGCGAAAGTTGGGCGGTAAGCTTAACGAAGGAGTACTCAGCAATTGTGCAAAACAAAATGCCTCCAAAGTTAAAGGACCCATGGAGTTTTACTATACCTTTCACTATAGGATCAGTCTCATTTACTAAATCATTGTGTGCTTTGGGTGCGAGTATTATTTTGATGCCTTTTTCCATTTTCAGGAGGTTGGGACTTGGAGAGCCAAAACCTACTAAGGTTTCACTGCAATTGGCGGATAGATCTGTCACATACCCCCGAGGAATCATCGAAAATGTATTAGTCAAAGTGGAAAAATTCATCTTTCCAGTTGATTTTCTAGTACTAGATATGGAAGAGGACACGGAGACACCACTGATCTTGGGCCGACCGTTCCTAGCAACGGGGAAGGCAATCATATATGTCCAACAAGGGAAGTTGATCCTCCGTGTAGGGGAGGATCAAGTTGTGTTTAATGTCTTTAAAGCACTTCAACACCCACACGACGAGCACATGTGTTTTAGTGTTGATATTATTGATGCTTTGACTGTTGATGTGTTGCAAGGTACACTCAAAGACAAAATGGAAGCATGCCTTGTGGAAGCTGATAAACAAGATGACAAGGAGGAAATTGAGATTATAGATCATTTGAACAACACCATTCCTTACATGAAACGAGCCACTGAAAATCTTGGAGAGTTAGGACAAAGAGACATTAAACCTCAACGGCCATCCATCGAAGAATCACCCACTCTCGAACTAAAGCCTCTCCCATCTCATCTCAAGTATGTATTCTTAGATGCTGGAAATTCATTACCAATCATTTTTCTTCGTCCTTGACAGGTGAAAACGAGGAAAAGCTTCTTAAGGTCCTTAGGGAACACAAGAAGGCATTTGGATGGAAGATAGCAGATATTAAAGGAATTAGTCCATCGGTGTGCATGCATAAAATTATGATGGAAGACACATTCAAGCCCGTGGTACAACCACAACGCCGTCTCAATCCAAAAATGCAATAGGTAGTCAAAGCCGAGGTCATTAAGCTAATGGACGCATGCATTATCTACCCTATCTCTGATAGTTCATGGGTAGTCCTATTCAATGTTTACCAAAGAAGGGAGGCATTACTGTTGTCCCTAATGAGAACAATGAGTTGATACCTACTAGAACAGTAACAGGGTGGAGAGTGTGCCTTATCTATAGGAGGTTAAATGAGTCAACTCGTAAAGATCACTTTCCCCTTCCCTTCATTGATCAAATGGTAGAGAGATTAGCAGGTTATGACTTATATTGCTTTCTAGATGGGTATTCGTGGTATAACCAAATCGCTATTACACCTGAGGACCAAGAGAAAACTACTTTCACTTGCCCTTACGGTACATTTGCCTTTAGACAAATGCCATTTGGATTATGTAATGCACTTGCTACGTTTCAAAGATGCATGTTAGCCATATTCCATGACATGATAGAGAAATTCTTAGAAGTATTCATGGATGACTTCTCTGTTTTTGGATCTTCATTTGATATATGTTTATATAACTTGGCTATGGCGTTGACGAGGTGCAAGGAGATGAATCTTGTATTGAATTGGGAGAAGTGTCACTTCATGGTCCAAGAAGGTATAGTCTTGGGACACAAGATATCCGAAAAGGGTATTGAAGTGGACCGAGCAAAAATCCAAGTGATACAACAATTGCCACCACCAACAACAGTGAAAGGAATCCGAAGCTTTTTAGGTCATGCAGGATTTTAACCTCGATTCATTAAGGATTTCTCAAAAATTTCTAAAACCTTATCTCATTTATTAACTAAAGATGCACCTTATGAATTTTATTCTGATTGTGTGCAGGCATTCGAGATTCTCAAGGAGAAACTGGTAACATCACATGTTTTGGTAGCACCTGATTGGGAGTTACCTTTTGAACTAATGTGTGATGCTAGTGACAAAGCGGTAGGAGCAGTTTTAGGCCAAAGGAGGAACAAGGTATTTCATACCATCTACTATGCTAGTCGCACTTTGCATGAAGCACAAATAAATTATGCCATTACTGAAAAAGAGCTTCTAGCCATAGTTTTTGCATTCGATAAGTTTCACTCCTATCTATGTCTTGCCAAAGTTATTGTCTACACTTATCATGCTGCACTTAAGTACTTACTTGCAAAGAAAGATGCCAAACCACGCTTGATTAAGTGGATATTGTTGTTGCAAGAATTTGACTTGGAGATAAGAGATAAGAAGGGTGTAGAGAATGTGGTAGCAGATCATTTGTCTCGAATTGAAAATGGCGATGATACAATTGAAAGTGAGGTGGAATAAATTAATGAGAAATTTCCTGATGAGCAATTGTTTAACGCTGACGTTTTATCTTGGTATGCACATTATAAGAATTATATTGCTAGTAATATCCTCCCACAAAAATCTGACTTTTTATCAAAAGAAAAAAAAATTTTATGAGGTTAAACATCTTATGTGGGAGGAGCCCTACTTGTTCAAAGTTTGTGCAGATAACATTATAAGGAGATGTATCCCCGAGGGGGATATGCAATCTATCTTCTAACGATGCCACGGTGGAGAGAGGGCATTTTGGCCCAACCAAAATAGCTGCTAAGGTACTTGAATCCGGCTTCTATTGGCCAACGTTGTTTAAGGATGCCTGATATATGTCAAAGGGTCGGTAATATCTCTAGGGGAAATGAATTGCCCTTAAATAATATTCTTGAATGCGAGCTTTTTGATGTGTGGGGAATAGATTTTATGGGACCTTTCCCAAGTTCATGTTCAAACAAATACATACTTGTCGCAGTGAATTATGTGTCAAAGTGGGTTGAGGCGGAAGCTTTGCGCACAAATGATGCTCGAGTGGTTGTGCAATTTTTGAAAAGAAAATTTTTTACTCATTTTGGCACCCCTTGAGCAATTATTAGTGATGGTGGCACTCATTTTCGCAACAAACAATTTGAAAATCTTTTGAGTAAATATGGTTTCACCCACAAAGTGTCTTCGCCTTACCACCCACAAACCAGTGGACAAATAAAAGTTTCAAACCGAGAGTTGAAATGTATTTTAGAAAAGACAGTGACTCTAAGCCGGAAGGATTTGTCCTTACGCTTTGATGATGCCTTATGGGCTTATCGGACTGCTTTTAAGACACCTATTGGCACATCACCTTATAGGTTGGTATTTGGTAAGGCATGTCACCTCCGTGTTGAACTTGAACATAAAGCATATTGTGCTATTAAATGGCTAAACTTTGATTGTCATGTTGCAGGTGAAAAATGTCTTTTACAGCTGAATGAGATGGAGGAGTTTAGGAATCAGGCATATGAGAATGCCGAGATTTACAAAGAGAAAACCAAGAAGTGGCATGACTCTCATATACAAAGGAGGGAATTCAATGTAGGAGATATAGTACTCTTGTTCAACTCCAGACTGCGACTCTTTCCAGGTAAACTACGTTCTCGTTGGTCCGGACCATTCACAGTCTCCAAGGTATACCCATCAGGCGCTATTGAAGTTACCGAACCCAATAAGGGAACATTTATAGTAAATGGGCAGCGGTTGAAGCACTACCACATAAACGAGAAAGTCGAGATATGCGCCTCTATCTGTTATCTTGATGACTAAGATAAAGGAGGTGACAGTCCATCTTGGGACTGTAAATTAAGAACTTTTTCTCTCTATCTCTTGTTTGTTTTTCAATTTCTTTTAGTTCATCTTTTCATAGTTTTTTCTTTTTCCCGAGTTTAATTCCGTGCGTTAATTTTCAGATGCAGAAAATGGAATAGATCAAATTTTGGTGGGGCAGATCGAACATTGAAATAAGTTGGATGGAATTTTTCTGGTATTGTCGATCGATCGAGAATAATTCTCGATCGATCGCCCACGGGTTACAAAGAAAAACATTTTTGGCATTGTCGATCGATCGAGAGTTTAAGCTCGATCAATCGAGAGTGGTGTACAAAAAGAAAAAAATTTCTGTCTCGCTCGATCGATCGAGCGGACATCTCGATCGATCGAGCAACAGAAAATTTTGGTTTTTAAAGATCGAATTCAGCAGAAACCACAACACCTTCTCAGTTTATTTTTGAAGAAGAAAATCAAATTTTGCCCTAATCTCCAAATTCCCTCTTTAATCTTTCCAACAACTCATATATCTCACTATATATGTTGCAGAGTTTCTTCTAATTACTCTTTTTGTCACAGATTTGAAGATTCAAGAGCTGAATTGGGGCAATTTCATTACAAGGGGGAACTCAAGCCAAATCTACAAATTCATCTAGATTGACGAAATTCTATGGTATTTGGCTTCAACCTTTCTACATATCCATAGAGCAGTGCATAATTTTTGTTTGGGTATACAAAGATTGGAATTTGGTGTATTTGGTGGAGTTGAGTTAATTGATTAAGCTAAGTTTGGGGGAATTGAATTTTATTTGTTGATTGTTGGTGAGCTGTGTGAATTACTTGTTGTTGTTGGGATTGAAGCGAGGAGGATTGTGAACTGAAAAAAATAATGGCTCCCAAGAAAAAACAGAAGCAAGTCGAAGCCGCCACTTCTTCTCAAGATTTTGATGAGCTTAGATTTGTGAATTCCATAGCAGCGGAATTATACCCCAGCTACCACCGAAAACCCCTCAGTCGCGAAATGGGAATTAACATTGATCGACTTGAATGCCCCATGATTCAAGAAGCACGGCGACGAGGATGGTGTGAATTTATTCAGCAACCTATTGATGTGGTGGTCCCAGTTGTGCGGGAATTCTATACAAATTTAAGGACTGTCCACCAAGATTCAAGGGAGGTTGTGTTTGTACGGGGGAAAGATGTGGAGTTTGATCAGTTCAAAATTAATACAATTTTTCCGATGCCTTCAATAAAAGACAGTGAGTACAAAGCCTTCAGGAAAATTGAAATCAACTACGATGAGGTACTCTCTGTTATCAGTGTTGAGGGGACTGATTGGCAAAGGAACAACAATGGAGAGCCTCAGTTGGTCCTTAAGAAATATTTGAAACCAGAGGCACAAGCGTGGTTTTCTTTCATAGTCTCATAGATCATGCCATCAATCCACACTTATGAGGTCACCAAGGAAAGAGCTGGCCTGGTATAGCCTTACTCACTGGGCAAACAGTGGATCTGGGGTACATTATCAATGATCATATCAGTGACATCGGCACGAGTCCGCCCACCTCCGCATTACCTCCGTCTACTATCACTGCTCTTTGCAAGAGATGTGGAGTGAAATGGGGCGTCGATGAAGAACTCCTACGACCAAAAGCCCCAATAGTGGTTGATGGACCACCATATCCTACAGGCCGACGTCCACGACCTCCGAGCACCAGACAAACTGGCCCATCATAATCTTTTGCTGCAGAGCATTCATCTATCACCTTGGACTCCCTCCACAGGGATCTCCAAGACATACACCTGGAGCAGCAGGACATCTGAAATATGCAAAGGGAAATCCGGTTGGAGCAAGAGCAGATGAGTCAGCGCCATATGGAGTTCATGCAATATCAATGTTCATGGAACACTGCCTTGGCCCAAGGTTCCCGGCTATCCAATTTCCACCAGAGCCACACTTTCAGCCATACCAGCCATTTCAACCACCACCACCTGAATATCCGCCATATCCACTGTATCAGCCGGAGGAGCCTTACTACCCAGTACCCCCACCGGAGCATGATGATGACGACGATCTGACGATCGTCGTCGAGGTATGTGTTTTGATTTTGCGCTTATTGTTTATTGTACATTGAGGGCAATGCACATACTAAGTTTAGGGGGAGGGGGGGTGTTTACTGATAACTGATGTTTCTCTTGCTACTTATCTTGCATGCCTATTCTATCATTGGATTAGATTGTTTTTTAGCACATAAATTTTTTTTTTTGAAAAATGAGTTCATCGTTAAGAAATAATGAGTTAGACTTGCAACGGTATTGCATGATGACATTAATCCCCATCTCAACTAGAGTCTGGATGATTTTTGACTTGTTTGTGAATATCTGTGGTTGAGTTAATATTTCAAAATTGAGGAATATCTTGGGCACTTTTGAGTCATGATTGAGTGAAATATATATTGGAAAGTGAAAAATTTTGTTAACTATGATTTGTCTTAAGCATCTTAAAGCACTCTAGAACCTATTTGAGGGCACTTTGAGGCGAAATTTTATAATTAGGAACTTGACTTGGACATGATTAGGCGATCTTTGGAAGTTTGAGCCTTTCAAGCATACCCAGTCTATATCAATCCTTAGTGTCCAAATTTGAGCTTGATTGAATAAGAATGAAAAGTAGCCACCATTCGACTTTTGTTGATAAACTGATTATACCTACCTTCTGTAGCCTAAATGAAAAAAATTTATCTTTACCCCAAGGGAGTATAATGAATCTCATTAGATGAATATAAATGACTATTTTAATGAGCTTATTGTGATAATTATTGATGAATGAGAAAAAGAGAAAAAAAAAAAAGAAAAGAGAAGAAAAAGCATGTATATAAGACCCAAAGTGGCCAAGGCTAGACAAGAGAAAGAAGAGGAGCTTGAAAATGTATATGATTATACTCTCTTCTTTGCGCTTATCTTATTTTTCTTTGAAACCGACACCCAAGGCCTGCCATTATAAGCTTAAAAAGTCATTTTGATCCAAGTCTAGGGAATAATTACATTAGTGGAGAAGTGCTTGAAAAGTAGGCTTGTGGAGTGCTTAATAGCAATCTTGATAAATTTCTCGAGTGAAATTCCTTCGCATCTTCAAAGGAGTTGATTTAATTTTCAGTTTTTAAGTTTATATTTTGATTATATAATTATTCATCTATTTCGTAGGCTAAATATATTTTTTTCTAATTTTATTTGGTACTTATACGTTAGTCCCTGTGGGTACGACATCCCTATTTTTAAATCACTCTACTAAAACTTGACACCGTGCACTTGTGGTATAAAATCGCTACATTGGAATTAATTGTTTAAAATAACAGCGATCAGTATTCCCTGTCTCAATCCTCATGCCACATAGTGACTACAAGAGTCCACCATAAACCCTTATCGTATCATCATACTATTCACCAAACTCGGATCCAATGAGCAGTATAATGGCTACAACAAGCACACTATATCACGGCAACAACATCTGACTAGCAGATCGTTGTCTCTTTAGGTTTATACCAAACCTACCAACGTATCACACGTTCCGCCCCGGTATACCATACCGTATCATCCATTAGAGTAGTGGGTCATCCCCCAATGTTTCTCTAACACCAATGCACAACGGACATCCCGGTGTCCTTACTCAACCACAAAGCAATCCTAATCCATTAGGATTTATTCCACACCTTCATGTGTGGGTGTGATCATGTCCACCACATGTCACGTTGGTATAAGCAAGTAGGTTCCTCAATAACTACTCCTATCACCAGTCACTTGGCCATAGCCATCCCAACGAGTATAATCAAAGGTACCACTACTCATAAAATATTTACCTCAAACACGGGCTACGGTACACGTACCTGTACGGCGCATTCATTTAATCATCGAGCAAATCTGCTCAGCATAATGACCTCGTCAACCTATGACGCAGATACCACCTTGTGCCCACCATCGGCACTCAAACCATACGACTTAACACATACACCCAAATGTAATTTTCATCGTAACGACGACATCTGTCCACATAGAATATCTTCTATGTCATCGTCATCCTGTGATGGTACATGTCAATACATGACATCCACAACATCATCGTGATGGTACATTTCAACACATGACATCCACAACAATACTAACAAAATAACAATATACTATGACTCATCGCTAACAAGATAGTGTCATACTTGTATCCATCGCTCAACAGCGGTACACAGTCAGCACCCATCGCTCGAAAGCGGCAGAATCTCGTGCTACATGCATAGCGGCATAACCCAACGCTATACGATCAGTGGCATGAAACATCGCTATATAATCAGCACCATGAACCCTCGCCATATAATCAGCGGAATAGACACTCGCTATAGAATCAGCGGCATAGATCCTCGCTATAGAATCAGCGGCATAGACCCTCGCTATAGAATCAGCGGAATAGATCATCACTATATATACCCGGCGGCATGAACCATCGCCATAGAAGTAGCGGAATGGACCATCGCTATATATTTACCCGGCGGCATGAACCATCGCCATAGAAGTAGTGGAATGAACCATCACAATATATACCCGGCGGCATGAACCATTGCCATAGAAGTAGCAGAATGAACCATCGCTATATATACCCGACGGCATAAACCATCACCATAGAAGTAGAGGAATGTATCATCGTTATATATATCTGGTGGCATGAACCATCGCCATAGAAGTAGCGGAATGTACCATCGGGCGGCATGAACCATCGCCATAGAAGTAGCGGAATGAACCATCGCTATATATACCCGGCGGCATGAACCATCGCCAAAGAAGTAGCGGAATGTACCAGCTCTATATATACCCGGTGGCATGAACCATCGTCATAGAAGTAGCGGAATGTACCATCACTACATATATACCCGGCGGCATGAACCATCATCATAGAAGTAGCGGAATGTACCATCGCTATATATATACCCGGCGGCATGAACTATCGCCATAGAAGTAGCGGAATGAAGCCATCGCTATATATACCCAGCGGCATGAACCATCGCCATAGAACTAGCGTCATGATACCATCGCTATATATACGCGGCGGCATGAACCATCGCTATAGAAGTAGCGGAATGAACCATCGCCATAGAAGTAGCGGAATGTACCATAGATATATATATATATATATACCCGGCGGCATGAACCATCGCCATAGAAGTAGCGGAATGTACCATCGCTATATATACCCGATGGCATGAACCATCGCCATAGAAGTAGCGGCATGAACCATCGCTATATATACCCGGCGGCATGAACCATCGCTGTAGAAGTAGCGGAATGTACCATTGCTATATATACCCGGCACCATGAACCATCGCCATAGAACTAGCGGAATGAAGCATCGTTATATAAACCCGATGGCATGAACCATCGCCATAGAACTAGCGGCATGAACCATTGCTATATATACCCGGCGGCATGAACCATCTCCATAGAACTAGCATCATGATACCCCTCGCTATATAGCGGCAAATATCCCTCTTCGCTACCTCGCTTCGACATACCAGCGGCATAATATCCCTCACTTATGTGGCAAATATTCTTCATCGCTATCATATGACAGCGAAAAGCTCAATTCTTCGCCATATTAGCGGCATATTATCCCTCGCTATAAGCTGCAAATATTCTTCATGGCGATGTGATGTGTTGCATTTAATTGTCTACGATTTGGTAGGTTTTGATGGATAATTTGATACGTATGCTACCTAATCGTATATTTGTGTAATTGTAGGTACAATCGACAAAAACGAGCTAAAAATGATGTGTAAAGACCAAGAAAAGACATGGACATGACAAGGACTCAAAATTGATCAAGAAAAGGGCAAAAACATAATTTTGAAGGAAGAGATCGATTGCCATGAAGAGGAGATCGATCGCCCTTGGACAGAAACTTGAGCAACAAATAAAGGAAGCAGCGATCGATAGGTGATTCTAGGCGATCGATCGCCTGAGGCTACTGGAGGGAAGCGATCAATCGCTATAAAGTGGCGATCGATCGCCTCAAGCGTTTTGCTGAAAAAAATAAACGAAGCGATCGATCGTCATAAAAGGGGCGATCGATCGCCGAAGAGTCCGAATTTTTGGAAATTAAGTCTTTTACCATGTTTAAAAGATTGTAACCTAGGTTTAAGCCTCCAAGACCCTTGAACTCGATTTCATCACCTCTTAGAGACAGATTTTCGAGACTTGAGAATAATTTTAGATTTTTAGAAGATTTTTCTTTCAAGTTTTGTCAAGAACAACGCGAAGAACGGAGCAGGAATTCAATTTCCAATCGATGAATAATTGATTTAATCATTAACGGCTGTAGTTTTGATTAGAGATTTGATAAGGGTCAGATTGAATGCTGTTTTCTCTTTGACTACGATTAAGGTGGGTAGGAATTCAATTTCCAATCGATGAATAATTGAAAGAATTCGAATGTTAGTGATTTGATGATCAAGAGAGAATTTTCCAAAAGTAAAGTTGACCGGAAACCAAGAATCGCTTCACTCTCATAAGTTTTAACCGTTTTAGTTAATCTCGTTAATTAGTTTAATTCTTAAAATTTGCTTAGTAGCAATCACTCAACTCAAAACCCCCCTTTTTACTATTCATTTTTAAATTGACACGAAAAAAATACTACCTTCCCTGTGGGATCGATCCCTACTCTCGCTACTACATACTTTTGCTATTAACTTGAGAAGGGTTAATTTGGGCGTACGCGATAAGCGCAACCACGATGGTATGACAACGACATTAATACCCCTCGCTTCGACACACCAGCGGCAATTAATATCCCTCGCTATAATATGACAACGACGTGTTCTTCGCTTCTACATATTAGAGGCAAATATTCTTTCATCGCTATGGTATGACAGCGGTAAGTATCATCGCTTCGACATGACAGCGACATGTACCATCGCTTCGACGTGACAGCGGCATGTACCATCGCTTCTTCACGACAGCGGCATCATCGCTTCGACATGTTAGAGGCAATATCAGGACTGTATCACTTTGTTCCGCAGGCTCAAGAGGTACCCCCATGTACGTGCCACTTTTGCCCCGTAGGCTCAAGAGGTGACCCCCGTACATGTGCACTTTGCCCATTGGACTCAAGAGGTGACCCCCATTCCCCACAGTCTCATCCATAACACGTATGACCCTGCAACCACAATGGTTAGCAACAACATATTCCATTTATGATCCCATATCATAAACGCACATAAGCAAATAGTTGTGTCACACAACACTAACTACCATCATGCATAAGTATGTGTTACACGTTTTCATTAACATGTTCCTAGGCCCTCAACAGCCCCAAAGAGCAAACCACTGCTCTGATACCACTAATGTAAGGACCCCATGCCCTTAACCTACAATTAGTGTATTAACCCATGTATTTAGTGCATACAAACATGTTATAAGGGGGAAAACCACATGCAACCATAGCATAATGTACCAACAGTAAAATTTCTTACATTATTCCATATAATGTTCAAATCCCCCATACCACTCAACCCTTAAGTATGCATCTTATAATACACTAATATGTTATCGATTCATTTATCAATTCCTTAATTAATTGCATGCAACACATGAATGAAAGGAGAAAGGCCCTTGCCCTTTTTATACAAACCATATACACATATTGCAGTGCTCACACGCGAGCATCTAATGAGTGAATGTGTATTAAATGTATAAAGTACTCTACTCGATACCGGCACTGGTACCTCGATCCTGGAAGTGCCTCCAATCCATAGCTCGATCTCTACAGCGAGCTACCGCTATACCTGTTCCACTTACCCCAACAGAGACAATCCCCACACGGGGTGCGCATACCAATACCACCAATCCAATAATCACAATATTACAATTCATAATTTAAAGAACATAAAGCTGTAAACGTAAAAGATACTCCCTGTATAGTATCGTAATCCGATAGGATTTCCCGCACTGTTCATGTTCTCACAATAACCAAAACCATCAAATTCCCAAAATCAGCTAATCACCATATTGATTAACTAAGACCATTCCTATCATGCCAGTCTCATAATCAAATTTGATTAAATCATTATACGAATGACCATAGATATCACATATATCTAACCAATGATTCCATAGTTCTATTTCATCACTCGCTCCACAATAGCGGCATTTTAACTTCACGCGCGCTCAACATGCGGCAGCGTCATAACCGATGTTCGCTCAACAACGACAACATCCAATCATTGCTCGCTCAATAGCGGCACCATATAAATTACAATACTTACCAATTTATTGCATTAACAGTACATCATGCATTTCACAGTTGCAATAATATAAAAGGCTATACTCGTACGTTATAGGTACCTTAGAACTCCGTAGTCCGAATCAAACCTTCCTTTAGTCTAGAGACCCGATGAGTTATGTGCTAACACATAAAATAACTCACAATTAATTACAAGCATGCAACCCGTGCCCAAGCACGTTCACAATCCCCAATTAAATCATCAATCCATGACGACTAACCATTTTAAAAAACCGCGGGCGAAGCATGCATCGGAATCACAGCACAAAATAATTTTCCAAAATCTCCGACCTACCGATCGATCGGTCAGCCTACCGATCGATCACTAAAAACCCAAAATTACATTTTGGCTACGGCGTTGCACCGCTCGATCGGTAGCCTCTATCGATCGATCGCTCGCCTCCACCGATCGATCGCTACGAGCCACCGATCGGTCGGTAAAAAGTCTGAATTTTACCCAAAGCTATGCACATGCATCGATCTATCGGTAAGATGCTACTGATCGATCGGTCGCTGCACAACTCGAAAACCACCATTTTTAAAAGCTTAAAACCTTCCCAAACCACACCCAACTCCTTCAGACTCAAACCAACAACAAATAGAACACCCTTAGACATCCAAAGGGTTAAAACGCATTTTAAAACAAGAATAACAAGAATCCAAGATTCTCCAAAATTCCCCAAAATCCAACCCAACTCTAAACTCAACCAAAAACCACAATACTACAATCAAAACGAAGATAAATACGAGTGGAAGGAGTTACCAAGTTATCTTTGAGAAATTCGGCTCCCAAGTCAAGCCTCCGACGATTTGCTCCAATAAAGAAAAGAGGGGAAGGGTTGGGGATTGGGGGGAAGACGTGAGAGAGAGAGAGAGAGAAAAGCAAAGCCAACAATGATTGAACACCGATTCCACTTGGTATATATAGTACCAAGGCTAAAAAATCCCGAGTCCCCCACAAATACATTATGACTCATTAAAATCATGTGTGTTCAATAATTACCTCTCAATCTCAATTTCCATTACCAGCCCCAACACAAAGCACCCCAGACCCCAGATTCCACCAAAAACCCAATTCCAAGGTTTAACACCATGATGGGAATACAACCTCAACCTTTGGATCTAACGACCCCAAATACCGGATTTTAAATCTTTGGGAGTCCCAATACCGAAATTAATTCATAATTGCCACAATTAAAATCCCTTAAGGATCATTTCCACACTGGGAATTACATCATTAAATTCCTGGGCATCACACCGCATTACCTTGAGAAGTTAGCAGATGTCAGTCAGCAGATGTGAGCCCTAAAAGACAAATCCAGCTAAGATATGTCTGACATATAATAAGCTACAAATAGTGTTGCTCCATCAGCGCCACCAAAAGCGTCATTAATAACTGATTTGGAAAGAAGACAAAAAGGAATGTTCGAAGCTATTTTGAAGCTGATTCAACATATTTGCTTCCTTATTTGGAGTAGTTACTGTTGGAGTTTGAAGGCTATAAATAAGTCAATGACGGACTAAAGAAAGATGTTCCCGACTCTTGAACTGTTCAAGCAAAAACATTCTTACTCATTCAAGCATTTACTGCAATATTCAGAATCATTAAGAGAGCAGTAAAAGAGCCTTCCATGCTATCTTGACGATCTGATCAAAAGTCTACTGCTCAGTAAAACACTCAAACATGTCACTGCAATATTTATCTTTCACGATACAGAGTGTTTACAAAATCATTGTATCATTCGGACTTCGTTCCAAATTTTAGAAATCTTTGTGAATCTATGTGAGCTAGGAGTTTAGGCATGTGTTATATTAACTTAAGTGGGTTAAATATTGTTGAGTGTAAACCAAATATTTTAGTGAATCCTTCATTCAAAGGAAGAATGAGAGACGTAGAAGCGTTCGTGTTTCGAACTTCTGGAGACAACCTTGTGTTATTACTTTCTGCACTTTACTTATTGCCTTTGTTTGCTTTCAGTTTTTATTCTCAATACTAGTAGACACATTCCGCACTACTCACTGTAGTTGTCTACTGCTTGCATTTTATTGAGACCCTACCGCAGTACTTAATAGTCTGTTGTAAACCGAGAAAATTTGATTTGAGCCTGTAGTTATTCAACCCCTTCTAAAACACTACTTCGATCCTAACAGTAAGTCATCATATATTCCCTTATCATACTTTGTTGGATCGAGCGCTTACCGCTTTACCAATAACTATAGTTAAGGGTAATGGCACAACATCAATCTTTTCAACCATACTGGCACAAGCGCCACGTGTTCGACCGATCACAAAGCAGAGGCAATTGTTGAACCCCAACAATCCCTCCCCCAATAATTGCACTCTCTGCAACTCATGGGAATCGAACACGCAACCTTGGCTCTGATACCAATTGTTAGGATTGGACGGGAGTGTTTAGAGGGGGGGGGGGGGGGTGAATGAACACTCCTCTAAAATTTAATTCTTATTGATTCCACTCGGGTTAGTGAGTGAAACATGTTTCTTAATCAATACTTAAGCAAAACAGACCACTGAAGTGAAAGTGCGGAAACGGTCTGTTCTTAGTAAGAACGGTTGATGGCTATGAAATGCCAAGTAGTGCGAAATGTAAATAGACAGGATATGTTTTTGGAAGTTCGAAGGAAAATCCTTCTACGTCTCCCTTCTTCCAATCAAGGAAGGATTCACTAGAAGACTTTGAGTAATACAACTACTTGTACAACCCCGATTCAGCTGGATTTACCCCACTACCAGACTGAAAATCCTAGTCTCTCAATCTGTTCAGACACAATCCGTCTGACAGTTACAATCGAATCTCACTCTTCTATTATAGCACAAATACACAAGAGAAAGTGAATTAATCTACGCACAATTGATCATTTAGATGATCAAATATTATAGGATGTGCTATAAAAAACTTTGAGCAGACTGATATGATAAAAATCTTTCTGCGATGGTTCTGTTCAAGAACGTTTTGACTTGTAAGCTTGTGTTGTTCAGTGTCTTTTTTTATCAGTGAAAGTCTGTCTTGAACATTTTAGTTGCATCCTTATATAGTCGTTTATACCAACGACAATATTTCATTTTCTGTGCAGCCCTTCTCTTTGGTCAATGTCTGAACAAGCTTCAGTCTTCTTCTTTAGGGACTTTCCCTTCTGGTCTGTTCTTTCGGAGCTTGTCAGGTAGACTCTTCTTTGCCTATTTACCATTTAAGGTAATCTTCAGTCGTTGGTCTTTTTCAGCATTAAATACATCATTAAATGCTTCAATAAATAGCCGTTGATTATTCGGACTGATGAACGAATCTTACTTAACTTCGTCTACTCTGATCTGATCTTCATCGAGATGGTCTGGTCTGATCTTGTTGTTCGATTTGGATGTGCTTCAATCTGGTCAGACTGGTTTACATCGATCCGTTCTTTTTTGAGATAGACTATATCGGTATCTGATTTGTCATAGCTCGATCGGTCTGGTCTATTTTGTCATCTTTAAAATCCGGAACTAACAAATTCCCCCTTTTTGATGATGACAAAACCTAGCTTCTAAATCCTCATAAAGTCTTTTATTTCTTTGAAGACTAGTCTTTCAAATCGATTAAATCTTCTTGTTCAAAATAAATGAACACTAAAAATTGTAGTTCAGATCGATTAAGTCTTTTTGTTCAAAATAAATGAACTATTCAAAATAAATGAATAAGACTGAGAAAATTCGACTGAAAGACTTTGATTTTACTAACATGTCTGATGAATACATTTACATGTCACAATTCAGACAGTTATCTATTTCATTGCTACCGAGGACTGCTGTGCTGGCATGAATTCCTTCTTCTTTTCCCCCTTTTTGTCAGCAGCAATCTCCTGAAGGAAATCTACGATCTGTGTAAGCTGAGCGCAAATAGCATCTAGGCGAGTGTCTTGAGCAAGGAGGGATTTAGCAACTGTAGTTTTTACTTCGGTCGCCAGCTCGATCTGTTCTTTTCTCAGGCTGTTCTTATATGATGCTTGCTGAGAGAACAGATCATTCAGTCCACGATGAATACCGTTGATGCTTGCCGTCATCTTGTCTTTGAAAGATTCAAAATCCAAATGCGTAGTCCGCTGGCTTTGATGAACTTCTCTTACTAGTTGAGAGAGAAAGAGACAATTTTCAGATAATTCGTGAAGGGACTTGACTATTGATGGAGCATCATCAACGGGTCTGGGGAGTGATCAGCAGGTGACGCAGTCAGATCAATTTTTTTTTTCCACCGGTACAATGGTAGAGTCAGCAGATTGGAAAATATCGGACCGGATCAATTGGACCAAATCCGTAGAAAATTCTTGCAAAAATGCCAAATCTGCAGCAGACTGATCTGGAGGAGTGATAGGTTCAGTAGGCTCATCAACCTGCAGAGCCGCAACTATATTTGACACAACTAGATCCAGATAGACAAAGTCTGGTGGGACAACTGTCGGAGGTGCGTCTAGCGTGCTGGTTTGAATATATGAGACTGAGGACACAAACAGAATGGAGGTGGTAGAAGATTCCAGCAATACGTTCATCGCCTCAGTCTCTGCAGCAGATGGAGCATTAGGCAGTGGCTGCTCCGCTGTCTCAGAAATAGGTGGCTCAGAGCTTGGCTCTGCCACAGTCTTGCTTGCTGTTGGATGATCTAGACTGGGAACCGGAGTTGAAATGTTGAGCCTCTGATGATGCACGTGAACAGCCATGTGGAGAGTGAGAATGTCCATCTCCAGCTGAGCTATGACCGTACCGTCATCCTTGGCAGTCGGGCTGGTGGCATCAAAGTTCGCCTTCTTGGCTTGAATAAGCATATTTGCAAGCCTCGGTATGTGGTTTGCCCAAAACAGTTCCTTGCGATGTACCGCAATCCAAACATTCTTTCAGGACCGCTTGTTCCATCTTATGTAGCCTCTTGAGATTGCCAAAGAACAGATTGAAGTGATTGACCGTTCTGTATTCAACCAATTCATCGAATACGACGGTCAGCTCCTGTACTTTGTCTTCTACATCTTCCATGGCAATATCAATGGCTGTTTGAGCAGCTGATTTGGGCTTAGAAGAGACAGGCTCAGTCATTACAGCTTTCCCCTTTCCAACATAAGACGAGGGCTTAATCCCGGATTGGGTGTAGTCACCCAGTTCCTTAATGACAATTCCCTTGACAATAGGGATATGGGTGGGACTCGGATAGTAACCTTGGGGTGCAGTGGGTGGAGCTTGGATGTTTGGGCTTTGGATGGTTACAGCGGAGCTTGGGATTTTGCGGGTGGAGCTTGGGTTACAATGGTGGCTTTGGTTGAAGAGAAGATGTATATGGGTTTAGGGTTTAAGGTTGACAGTGGTTTGGTGATTTGAGTTCGTGGTTTCTTTGGAAGTGGTTTGACTGGGGATGAATTAGTGGAGGCAGACTGAGTTTTATCTGAGTCAGTCTGGATCAGAAGGAGTGGGGGGAGCAGAAGGAGTGGGGGGAGCACTCTTTGACTTGAGTAAAGCCAATCCCTTGGGGTTAAGAATTTTGAAAGGATTGAGTGCTGACGGCTTCCCCAGCTCGATGTTCGTTGACTCCAAAAGCTTGATGAGTGGACAGCGAAGAAGACAGCCTGTTTTGCTGAAATGAACGTCTCCAACAGAACTCCAAAAAGAATAGCGGACCAATTCACCTTTAGTACGGAATGGATAGCAACCATTGCTCTGAACTTTTCAGAAGTGACTGCATCAAAGCTGCCAGCCTTGCCTAGCAATGGTTTGCCAACTATATCACACAGAACCTGAAAATGAAACAGCATCTCTTTCTTTTTGAATGATGGATGCAGATTCTGTCCAAATATGGATACTCGGCCCTGGAAGTTTTCAAGGGTGGCCTGAGATATATGACCAAAGTCGGATATTCCGATGGTAGGAAGCGCAAAGGTCTTTGAAAGCGTCGCCTGAGAAATTTCAATGGATTTTCCTTTGACGGAGGAAGAGATGTACGTCTTGTGGGAAACGACGTTGGAGAAAAGCTCTCTAATCTCCGATTCGTATATCACCGTTCCACATTCTAGAAATCTCCTCAATCCTGAAGATTCCAAGGATTTGAGCATGGACACCATATCTGGGTCTTCGTACCTGTAAATCGTATCAAACTCAATAGACAGAGAGTTGGGAGTGATATTTGTCATTTGAGTGAATGTAATGCAAGTAGGGAAGATGGAAAGAATTTTGAAGAAAGATAATCAGACAACAGTAAATGAGAGAAGTGAAAACGCTAAATGAAATGTACAGCTTGATAAATATGAGATATTAGACACGTGTCTGTATCTCGATGACTGATATTTTAAAATTTGAATTTTTAACGGTCAAGATGATAGAATAGTAAGGCGGTTAAAATTTTGATCAGTCCGGGCTGTTAAAATGTTACCATGTTAAAGACTGATAGTGTTTTAAAACAGATCATAGGATAATATCAGATCGATAGAGATCGGTTTGAAAGTACTGACTGTATCTTTCTGACCATTGTATTATCGATCTGTGCTAACACTAATTCTTTAAAAACAAAATTAAGCAATCGTCAACCACATTAAGATAGTCCTAAACCAAGAGTTTGACGAAAATAATTAAAAACTTAGCCTCAGGGAGTGGTTTAGTGAAGATGTCTGCAGCTTGCTGGTCTGTTGAAATATAATCGACCTGAATCTCCTCTTTGACAACATGATCTCGAATAAAATGATGTCTGATGTCAATATGCTTCGTTCGAGAGTGCAAGACTGGATTATATGTTATAGCAATTGCACTTGTGTTGTCGCAGAAGATCGGGGACTCAGCAGCTTGAATGCCATAGTCTCTGAGCTGATGTTGAACCTAGAGCATTTGAGCGCAACAGCTTCCAGCGGCGAGATATTCTGCCTCAGCTGTGGATGTGGTAATTGATGTTTGACTCCTGCTAAACCATGAGATCAATCTTTCACCTACGAATTGACAAGTTCCACTTGTGCTCTTGCGATCGATCTTACACCCTGCATAGTCAGCGTCTGAATATCCAATTAAGTGAAAATTTGGATCTTTGGGATACCAGAAACTAACATTCTGAGATCCTTTCAAGTATTTAAGAATATAGCAGCAATAAAGTGGGATTGCTTAGGATCAGATTGAAATCTAGCGAACATGCAGACTGAAAACATAATATCAGGCCGGCTCGCTATAAGATATAACAGAGATCCGATCAGACCTTGATACATTGTTACCTCAACTGCCGTTCCCCCTTCGTCTTTATCTAGCTTGATTGATGGACTCATTGAAGTTGAAGCAGTTGAGCAAGTCTCCATACCAAACCGTTTAAGTAACTCCTTAGTGTACTTGGTTTGATTAATGAAGATTCCATTGCTGAGCTGTTTGACTTGGAGACCTAGGAAGAATGACAATTCTCCCATCATACTCATCTCAAACTGTCCCTGTATTAACTTAGAGAACTTCTCGCAGAGTTTGGGGTTAGTTGACCCAAAAATAATATCATCTACATATATTTGAACTAACAGGGTATGTTCCCCCTTAACAAATTTAAATAAAGTTTTATCTACTGAACCAATCTGAAAATCATGATCCAGAAGAAACTGAGACAGAGTGTCATGCCAGGCTCTTGGAGCTTGTTTCAGTCCATACACTACTTTATTCAGTAGGTATACGTGATCTGGAAATGAGTGATTTTGAAATCCAGGAGGTTGCTCTATGTAGACTTCCTCCTGAAGTTTCATTAAGAAATGCACTCTTCACGTCCATTTGATATATCTTGAAGTCTTTAAAGGGGCGAATGCAAGAAAGATTCGATGGCTTCAAGTCTTGCGACTGGTGCAAAGGATTCATCGAAGTCGATTCCTTCTTCTTGTCTGAAACCCTGTGCAACCAGTCTGGCCTTGTTCCTAACTACCACACCATCTGCATCTAGCTTGTTTCTGAAGACCGATCTGGTTCCAATAACATGCAGATCGCTTGGTCTGGGAGTTAAGCTACATACTTGATTTTGTTCAAACTGATTGAGCTCATGTTGCATGGCCTCTATCCAGTTATAATCAGTCAAAGCTTTGTTAATCTGTTTGGGTTCCAGATTAGATATGAAAGCAGCGTGAGTGAACTCATCCATCATCTTTCCTCTGGTTCTTATAGGTGCAGATGGACTTCCAATCACTAGATTAGGTGGATGCCTCTTTGTCTAGCGGTAGTTTGATTCTGGAACATCTGGTCCTGATGGAGAAGCAGTATTGACATTGTCACCATCTGTCTTAATATTAGAGTTCATGCCCTCCGGATCAGCGATATCAGCTCGATCTGTTATGACTCCAGTCCCTTGAACCGATCTGTCTGGTACTTCAGGTTCCGGTGGATTGTCTTTTGATCTGTTAACTGCAATCTCATCATCACTGTTAGCTTCGATATGGATATTTTTCATCTGATTTTGAATTAGTTCCTTGTGGTCCTTAATACACAAAGATTCATCAAAAACTACATGAGCTGGCTCTTCTACAGTTAAAGTTTGATTATTAAAGACACGAAATGATTTACGAACAGATGAATATCCTAAGAATATTCCATTATCTGACTTAGCTTCGAATGCTATAAGATGATTCTTACCATTGTTATGGACGTAACATTTGCAGCCGAAAACATGAAAGTAAGTGATAGTTAGTCTGTTACCTCCTCACTCCCATCACTCTTATCCTATCACCAATTACTCTCCCAACCCTAACCCCCAAACCCCATTTTCGAGTTTGGCAAAAAATGGGAAGGAAAATCTTTGCAAAAACTCCATTTGTGAGATTCTTGGTGAGATTTAGAGTCCATACGAGGTATGGATCCCTCCTTGATGTTTTTATGGAGTTTGGTTTTGTTTTGAAATGGTATTTTGAGTTTGAAATGGGTTTGTTTTAGGTTGGTGTTGTTTTTGGTTGGGTGTTAGATTTTTGGTTGTTTAAGGTGTATGTTGGGGGTTTATGGTGTTTATATGTTATTGGTTTGATGGTATTTGTGTTGGTGTGGAGTGGGATGAGTTTGAGGAGCAAAAATGGTGATTTTCGAAGTGCAGACAACGGCGATCGATCGCCCGAAGC
This sequence comes from Haberlea rhodopensis, assembly GCA_907163345.1. Classification (NCBI taxonomy): domain Eukaryota; kingdom Viridiplantae; phylum Streptophyta; class Magnoliopsida; order Lamiales; family Gesneriaceae; genus Haberlea; species Haberlea rhodopensis. Next base: position 278,858 of record CAJQUN010000042.1, read on the forward strand.
GAGCGATCGATCGCGCGCAGGCCGTACGCTCCAGGGACGATTGGCGATCGATCACCATGATTGGGCGATCGATCGGCAGGCCTCGCGATCGATCACGCCAAATGTGGCGATCGATCGCCGAGTGCAGAAATTTTTGGGTTCGGGCAGTGTGATCTCGCGATCGATCGGGGCCTTGTGGCGATCGATCGCGAGTCACCAAAAAGTGTGATTTTGATTTATTTTTTTTTGGAATTTTTGGTATTGGACTATTATTGGCTCCTAATATTGGTTTGTGTGAATGTGTAGAACCATCCCAGGTGGCAACACAGCCAAGGAGATAAAGTCCATCGACATCTCCATTTACGTAGTGAGACGTACGGGCATCGGACGGTAAAACGTATTTTTACGCATTGAATTGGTTATGCATTATGGTTGCACACATGGAGTTAGTTATGCATTATGGTTGCATACATGGTCTTGGTTATGCATTGCATACATGGGTTGGATATGCATTATGGTTGCATGTGTATATTGGATGCATTTGTGCATGTGAATGTGAGTCAAGGTTATATTCTAGTGATGAAGAATACTTGTCGCCTTCATGTCGAACCAATGGTAGAATACTTGCCGCTGTCATATTATAGTGATGAAGAGTATTTGCCGCAAATATGTCGAAGCAAAGGATAATTCCGCTGTCATATTACTATTGCGAGGGATATTATGCCGCTAATATGTCGAAGCGAGGGGTATTAATGCCGTTGTCATGTAAAAGCGAGGGGTATTATGCCACTGATATAATAAGACTGGAAATGGCCATTGGTATACATGGAATGGATGCATGTCATGACATACATTATTGGTATTATAATCCATTGATTATGATTGTGGTACAGGGACAACCAAAGGGAGCTTTAAATGTATTAAATACAAGAAGTGATTCGTATTTACGGTTTATGCATTTCTAAATTACAATCATATTATTGTGAATATGGTTTGTTGCATGCTCATGGTTTTGGGGTTGTTCCTGTAGGTACTTTTGGGCGGACGGGCTAAGGCGGGTTGATGCGGTGAGCTTGTGATGAGTGCTTTTGGTAGGAGTAGTGAAAAGCTATAGGATTAACATTCATTTGGTTGTGAATGTAATTAATCCCTTTTGGAAATTTCAATTTGACACTGTAATCTTAACAGCTCAAGGCATCAACACGAACTTTATACTCTATAGATGTATGTTAGCTCTATTTACGCCTTTAATCTGCACTTAAGGAACTAGGGTCCTTACAATATCAGTACAATATTATCACTTTTACCATGTACAGCTTTCCTCTTTATATATATATATATATATATATATATATATATATATATATATATATATATATATATATATATATATATACCCATGTTCTATAATGTGATCAAAATTCATGTAATAAACAACTAACCACCTATAAATTACACAAACACTTGAAGAACAAAATTTTAGAAAATTTAAGGCTACCGATCGATCGCTAGAAGTGACCGATCGATCGGTAGTCTCAAGAATTCAGTCACCATGTTTCAAACTTCACCGATCGGTCGATAAGATGTGACCGATCGATCACTTGGATATTATTGACCGATCGGTAGACGCCAAAAATATCATCTTCTCTTACGTATTTACCGATCGATCGGTGTCAAACTCCCTTAATCAATCAAAAAGATTGACACAATTCATTTTCAAGCATCACACTTCCCACATTAGACATCATAAATACCATGCATGGAAATGTTTACACAATAAAACCTCAATCTATCATATTCCTAACTTTCCAGTTGTTATCCTGAACAACATCAACACGAGTTTTCATGATTCACAGTCACAACCTCACAAAAACATAGACATTCAGCCTCTACATATTTAAAACTACCACCATGTAGCAATATCTCATAATAATACGAATATGCACTGCTTTAAGTCATGCAGTCTCGCTCACGGTTAGCATATAAGATTAAGTATATAAAACACTTACTTGGCTTAAGTTACAACCAAAAAGCATAAATGTAAGGACCCCCATGCCCTTAACCCATTATTAGTGTATTAATCCATGTCATTAGTGCATACAATCATATTATCATGGGGAAGAAAATCATATGCAAGCATAGCATCATATACCATCTATAAAATTTCTTCCATTAGAACCCCATAATATTCAAATTCCCCAACCAAAATCACTTACATAGCATGCACCCTCATAATACAATAACATGCTCTCAGTTCATTTTGCAATTTCGTATTTAATTGCATGCAGACAATAAATGAAGAGAGAAAAACATGCCCATTTATACATTCCATATATACGTAAAAACGTGCTCACATGAGAGCACCCAATGAATAAACGTGTATCTAATGTATAAGACACTACCATATACTGTTACTGGTTCTTCGATCCTGGAAGCACCTCCCATCCATATCTCGATCTCCACTCCGGATCTACCGTTATGCTTATTCAACTAGCTCTGATACTTCGATCCTGGAAGTACCTCAAATCAACAGCCCGAGCTCAATGTACGTAATTTACATAATATAAAACTATAATGTAAAAAGATACTCCATGTATAGTATTGTTACCACGTAGGATTTCCCGTACTGTCCCTGTTCTCAAAATAACCAAAACCATTAAATTCCCAAGCCAGTTAATCACCACATTGATTAACTAAAATCATTTCTGACATACAAGTTCCATAATCAAATATGATTAAATCATTAAATGAAGTACCACAGATATCACATATATCCAGCCAATGATTACATAGTTCTATTTCATAGCTCGCTCCACAATAGCGGCATTCTAACCCCACGCACGCTCAACAACAGCGGCATCATAATCGATGCTCGCTCAATAGCAATAATATCCTTATCATTGCTCGCTCAAGAGCGGCACCACATAATTCCCAATATCTATCCATTTATTGCAATAAAATGTACTATGCATTCAACAATTGCAATTATATAAAAGGGCTATGCTCATACGTCATACATGCCTTATAATTTCGTAGTTCGAGTCCAACCTTGCCTGAGTCCCACGACCCGATGAATTATGTGCTAACACATAAATAGCTCACAATCAAGTACGTTCACAACCTCTAAACCCATCATCAACCCATGACGATTAACCATTTTAAAAGACTCCGGCTAAGCATGTATACCCAAAATATTCCATTTTATAAGTTTAACTGATAGCCAAAACTCAACCGAGAATTCCGTTTTATTAAACTTTGGCTCCAACCAATCCATTTTAAAAGTATAGCATTCCCATTGGAATGTAGACATTGCCCCGGAAATGGGCCACTTAAACCTCGATTCCAAAATCCCGACATTTTCCAAAATTTTCGAAAAGCAAAGGGGAACAGTGCCGCCATCGATCGGCACCAAGCCGCGATCGATCGCGAGTTCCAACTGCCCGAAAATATAAAAACCGCGATTGATCGCCATTTAGCCGCGATCGATCGCCAACTCTAAATGTTGCCTCGCGATTGCTCGGTGCAATATCGCGATCGATCGTGAGTACTATTCATCTCCACCCATAAATCAGATTTATGTCGCGATCGATCGGCGCGAAGCCGCGATCGACCGCGACCTGCAACTTTCCGAAATACTCAAGCTTTAATGGTGTTTTTGCTTTAATGGTGTTTTTGACACCCAAACTCAAAACCAACACCCCTAACTTCCTCAACACCTCCATTACACCAATTAAACTCACTAAAAACAACTTACCAAAACCCCCAGCACAATACCATAATCTAATCGAAGCTAAAGGTGAGGAGAAGAAGATTACCAGCTTTTCTTCAAGAAATCGGGCTCTCAAGACGAGCCTCCTTAGATTTGCTTCGAAGAGAAAAGAGGGGAAGGGTTTGGGGAAAGGGTTGAGCGCGGGAGATGAGAGAGAGAGACGAGAGATTCCGTACAATGACGGATATCGAGTCCACTTGGTATATATAGCACCAAGACTCCAAAATACCAATACCTCCGCAAATACATCATGATTCATTAAAAATCATCTGTTTTCAATAAACATCTCTCCAACCTCAATTTCCATTACCAGCCCCAGTATAAGGTACTCCGGACCCCAAATCCCACCCAAAACCAAATTCCAAGGTTATCACCACGATGAGAATACAATCTCATCTCTTGGATCCAACGACTCCAAATACCGGATTTAAAATCCCCAGGAGTCCCAATACCGTAATTAATTCATAATTGCCACAATTAAAATCCATTAAGGATCATTATTACTCCGGATTAACACCATTAATTTCTGGGCATCACAATAAACATGTACAATTAATACTACCATCTCATTCCTTCAACTAAAATCCGAGTTCCTAACCATCACTATCTTCCAGTCATACTCTTCACATCAAAGCATGGGCAACTAAGGTCTTTTAATCGCATCAATGTAATATGGTATACTCATCCACATATGGACCTTTACACAAAGTTCCACTACCCACTTTCTCAATGCACGCTAGACCTTTAACTAGCCCAAACACTAGTCACGATTCTCAATTCACGTTAGACCTTTAACTAGCCCAAACATCTAATCAGAATCATTGCTCTGATACCACTAATGTAATACTCATTGATGCTAACTAAACAATTAAATAAGCACCTAATCCATAATTAGCTTGTGGGATTTTACAAAAAATTTGGCAGAGTCTCCCCGTAAATTGGAATATCCAAAAAAAAAACTAATATACAAAATACTTCCTCAAACAAAATCATCAATAATCCACCACTAATCCATAATTATAAGCCACCAAAAATAAAGTGGCTAATAAAGTGGCTAACTAATATACTGCAAGAAATCAAAATCATGCCAGCTACGATCACCTAGCCCAAAAATATTTAGTTACTCTCCTAGACGAATCGACCCTATCTCCCAATGCTTCCCCAAAGCTACATCTGTCACCCGTTTCCACAGAAACAGCCCCTCACACAAGGTGAGCAACCAACAGGATAAACACATATATACATCAAACGTGCAATTAACATGAGTGTACAATTCATAATTCACATGATATAATACTGTAACATAAAGATATACTTCATTTGTATTCCTAAAATGATATGAGATCTCTCGAATTCTCTTGTCAATCCCACAATCAAAGGTCAATAGTGACATTTATCGATCAGATCCCTCGATTGTTCTTGTTTCCACAATCCACACTTATTACTTCCATAATAATCAGGATATTTAGTTCAATCTATGATCCACATATCTCATAACACATCTCACATTCTGTTGGAATATGCCCTAAAGACCATTCATTAGATGATTGATTTTGGCAAACATTGTATTATGATATTTCATTTATAACGGTTCATTATTATATCGTATTTCATTATCTGCATATTATGAATTTATATATAATAACGCCCTTAGAATAATAATATAATATTCTTAAATAGTCCATAGTCATGTATTATCATGAACTATGATAATGATGATATATGGAGACTAGTATATGTCGATGGATGATTTTATCATGGATATAAGATATCAAATCAACATATGGGTACATGTTAGAGAACTATGTACTGGACCGACCCGTCATGGGAATGCTAAGTGCTTTCCATCTTTGAAGCGGCCATACTTCGCACTTACGTACGTGATCTCCTAAAAGAGTATCCTGATATACTCCAACATATTCACTAATATGTCTTAGGGATCATTAAAGGCCTTTGCCTATCCTCACACCTCTTTTACGGGCTACACCCCTTACATAGTAATGGGTCGGAGATTAATTCTCCAAGGTGTTTATACAATCTCGTAGTTTGGTTCTTCCTTTTGAACCTAGATATTGGGATCTCCATCCACTACCAGATTTTTAATTATGGGGTTTTAATCTCATTCCGCTCGATAAACTTCCATATGATCTCTCGGTTAACCGTTTCATATGCAGATCCGTGGTTTCACATAATCACTCAAGATTATGCCACTAGAGATCATTTTTTCATATGGTATTATGGCTAGACTTCTCTACCAAGACTTACCATTTCACTTAATACTTTGTGCACCTTTTATAGCATTAGTGCAACAAATTTAGTTGAATGCACAAGCCTTTTTCAATAAGGATTTTTCTCTAACAACTTATAAAGTCACTCGGCCGAAGAAGCTTTATATGTTTGGCATAGAGAATTTTTGACAGCATTAATATCTTCAGTTTCGGTAATCACAACCTCATTTGCATCATTTTATCCTTTTAGATATTTCCATCATTGAATTTTAAGCGTTGAAAACTTAGAAATCCAATTCCAAGATTTAATTTCTTGTAAACTTAGATTTAAGTGTTATTTCTTACAAATTTGGAGACCAGAGGAAATTCTCAACTTTAATTCACAATTCAAATTTTAAGCGCATATATTCTTAAAATTTACAAGTTCAAGATTCTATTTCTTGTAAACTTAAATTTATGCGCAAGCATAAAATTTGAAACTCGAATTAATCCTTCCGATTTCATTCTTCGAATGTCTTGAAAACTTTAATTCTTTGATGCACACACGTCAAAAATGTCTAGTCAACATTTTTCTTTGTTACTTGATGATTTCTAAATTGTTCCCCCCTATGAGCATATCATCGATACAGAAACATACATATGCTTAGGTATGTACATACATTTGTCACACTCGTTAATCTATTTGCAACATGATTTGTCAAACTTTTCATGTCATTTATTTGGCGTTTGTTATGACTTTACTTTGGTCTTTATATTTCTAGTTTAGCCAAGCACCCTCACATTTCAAATATTGTAAGAAACTCTATTTTCCTTCAATCACAAAGTTTTTCGTCATTGCCTAAATGTGGCACTTAGGATGTAATTGATTCATAGAATTGCAAGCCCCCACAACTTCGGCATAGTCTCAAATTGTACTGGCGTTCAAACTTTTGTGTTTGAAGTTCTAAATGTTATTGTCTTAGAAATCCAAATTCAAGAATTTTATTACTTGAAATTTCGAACTTGCTTATAAAAGTTGAAACTTGGATAATATTCTCAGAATCGGTTCACAATTTGCAATTTAAGCGCACTAACTTAGAAAACTTGAATTCAAGATTTTTTGTCTTGCAAATTCAAGTTTTAAGCGTACTAGCTTAGAAATTCAAAATGAACCAAATGAGATATTACAACGCCTAGTCAAATTTTGTGGCTTCGATTTATCACTTATGTTTTAAGCATATAAAGCTTAGAAACTCGAATTCAATATTTTATTGTTTTGCAAATTCAAGCTTGAGCATCAAATTCTTAGACAACGCAAGTATAATATACTCACAATTTCCCATAGCAAACCTCATTTGCTAAATTTGATTACAATCTCATTCTTGAAGTGTTTAAACACCTCAACGACCTCGTTTTTGCTTTGTTACAAATAAACCACAACAATATCATGTACAAATATTGATAAAGTAACAAATTACTTTTCCCACATCTCTAGTTTGCACAATCTTTCCATCACAAACATCATTGTGAATTAACTCTAGAGACGTTATTTTTCCTCTAACAAATGAATGATGATTTTGTTAACTTAGCCCCCCACATAAGTAGTAAATTTAACATTACAATTTATGCTGCGAACCATGGTTTAAATGATCCTTACGCCACAAACCATAAGACTCAATCCAAGAAGTAATAACATAATTTTTTATTGCTTTCAACAATTATCGTCATTACATTTATTTAGAATCACTCCATTCTTGAAGTTTACAACTTTCAAAGATACACAATCTAATTAAGAGGTAAGCACTAGATCATCCAAATCATTTGAGAGACGATCTTCTTTGGTCATGTTTACTTGATCCATAGCATTCCCACAATCGTCTTTATTGCGGCAATCATTTGCCATGTGATTCATTATTCCATATTTGTAGCACTATTTGAACTTCTTCGTCTTTCCAGATTTAGAATCCACGCCGTTAAACTTGCACTTTGTTCCGATGTGTTTTTCCATTAAGTTCACTCGTGCTTCATGTTTGTGCCTATTTTCCTTCCTTTCGGAGATTTTGTTGTCCTCTTTGATTCTCAAGCAAACCACAAGGTCTTCAAGATTCATCTCTTTTAATATGTATTTGAGATAATGGAGTCAACTTTTCAATCATTGCGGCCACTTGGAATGTGTCACTTAGACCAATCCCTCCGCATGAATTTCGTGAATGATTACTTGCAAATCTTGCACTTGCGCGCCATCACCAGCTTTGTGTCAATCATTTTGAAATTCTAGAATAACCCAACAATGAATTCTTCATGTCGGCATCCTCAGATCTATACTTTTTTTCTCCAAGGATTGCACAATTCCTTGGTTGTGTTCACTAGGCAATACACATTGTACCATGTGTTGTCTAGTCCATTGAGAATGTAATTCTTGCACAGAAAATCATTTTGATTCCACGCATCAACCACATCCCTATTTTGGTTGTCTGTTTCACTCTCCATGACGGTAGGAGCATCCTCATTGAGGAACCTTGCCAACCCCAAGGTTTTCAAATAAAATAGCATCTTTTGTTGCCACCTCTTGAAGTTTGTTCACTCGATGAAGCCATTTGTTACAATATCATTTCAAGATTGTAGGATTCTTAGTATTGATGTGTATCTAAGGAATAATAGCAACCAATGTAACAGTGGCTTTAAGAATGTTTGTCGAGGCAAGATTTGGAATCTCTGTCCTTGAAACGATATTGTCATGCCATGGTGCTTATGGTTAGCGGCAATCGTTTCTCAAGATACAACGAGTATGACTTGTGATATGAGCACTCCAAATCACAAGTCCTCAAACCATAAAGTTTTAAAGGCACTTCAACAAGAACAAGGGATGAACATTATGTGTATGCAGATTTTGCTCTCAAAAATGACCTTGATCTTGCATCAAAAATTTTGTTTGATTCACTTAGGGGTTGTTATATTTATACTTGATCAAGGGACATCACCAAGAGACATCATTTGGTAGCAATTCTTCATGGAAAAATGCACCGGACGCGAAAGACACACCATTGGGAGAAAAAACCGCCCGTACAATTTCCTTGCAAAACGTCGGTCGCTCAAGCGCCTGGCCTGTTGCCCAACATTTTGGGCAGCGCTCTTTGGATTTCGAAATAGATAAGGATATCATCAACTCGATTCATTTTGCAGGAGCATTAGTGAGACCAAATGGCATGACCAAGCACGCATATTGACCATACCTAGTACGAAAAACAGTTTTATTGACATCTTCCTCTCGAACTCATACCTGATGATAACAGAACAAAGATAAATTTTCGAGTAGATGGAAGTGCCTTGAAGTTGATAAATCATCAAGACGAGGCAATGGGTACTTGTTTTTCACAGTTGCCCAATTCAATTGCCTATAATCGATGCACATTTGCATGGTATCACCTTTCTTTCGAATAAATAGAACTGGAACTCCCCAAGGTTATACACTCGATCGCATATATCCCTTATCAAGAAGATCATGTAATTGTTCTGTCAATTCCAGCAGTGCCCTATGATAAGGAGCTTTGGAAATAGGTGCAGTTCCCAGAACAAGATCAATACTGAATTCAACTTCTCGATGAGAGGAAAACGAGGAATCTCATCGGCAAAAACATCAGGAAACTCTTTTGCTCCAGGAATATCAGATAAAGAGGGCTCCTTTCTTTATACATCCACAACATAGATAAGAAACCTTCATTCTAAGATACCCAGGGAATTTTGGCTCGGGAAACCTTGCTATAGAAATTCCACTTAGGCCCATCGATTAGTCGAAATCAAACTACCCCATGACAACAATCCACAGTAGCCCGATTGGTAGAAAGAACATACATGCCAACCATACAATCAAAGTCGTGCATAGGAAGGACAATCAAATTCAAGAATATTAAATTGTCCTCACAAATTAACACATAATTATGCACAACCTATTCAAACAAGATAATTCTTCATGATGTTGAGCTATTGATAAGTATCATATAATGGAGTACAAATAATATCATGCGATGCAACAACTGCCTGCGATATGAATGAGTGGGATGCCCTTGTATCAAATGATACACGTGCATGATAATCGCATAATGTGCAATTACCTGCAATAAAACCACCAGGAGCCTCCTTCACCTTATCCATAGCCATGGCGTACACTCTGGCATGAGGAGGATCCAAACAGTCTGACCCCGAGATCCAAGGTACTGTGTGGAAAGTTTGAATGCTGAGAAGCGGACATATGAGTAGTAGGTACAGTAGGTCTGAAGGTACTGGGACCACAAGGAAATTGTAGCTGATATTGCAGAGTAATCATACTTCGTTGGGCAATCCTGTGCAAATGATCAGCATGTCCACAATGAAAACATGTACCTAAGACTTTATGACATTGTTCCACTGGATACCTTCCACCACAAACACTACAAGAAGGACCACGATAAATTCTCTGACATGAACCAGAAGATCCAGAAGATGAAGAACCAGAAGAGCCTATCTTCTAAAAGATTTTGCCTTTAGGACGCAAAGCAGATTGCTGAATATAATTTGCCTTTACGATAGTTTCCTTAAAATTTCTTCTTAAGAAATACACTACTCGTGGGATCGATCCTTACTCGCGCTACTAGATTTTTAATCAGTCATTAGATTGAGTGGGATTAATTTGGGCGTACAAGACAAACGCGCACCAAATTTTGGCGTCTTTGCCAGGGATGAGTTTATTTTTGTGTTAAATTTTTATTTTGTTATTCACTAGTGCTCTTCCTATTTGTTCATACACGCATGCGGATCATTGAATCTAGAAGACTTCCATTACGATCCTGAAATCGAGATGACTCTTCATAGATTGAAGAATTCATGAAAAACTACGGAGGAAGTCGACTCCGACAACGAAGTTCTGATTGTTGAGGAACCAAAAATAGCCATGGCTGAGATAGGAGTCTGCGATAACTTTCAACCCAGATTTGAACCAACAACCTTTTTTGTATTACTTTTCCTCATGTTGATGCAAATGTTAACTTTGAATTGAAATATGGACTGATATACCTTTCATCTTATTTCCATGGTTTTGTAGGTGAAGATCCTCATAAAAACTTGATGTAATTCCATGTGGTTTGCATGACGATGAATCAACTGGAGTGATAGAGGAACAAATCAAAATGAGGACCTTTCCTTTCACCTTAAAAGATCCTACTAAAGACTGGCTATTCTATTTACCTTCTGGCTAGATCGCCACATGAGTGACCTAAAGAGGATCTTCCTGGAGAAATATTTTCAGTATCAAGTGCTACCAACATAGAATGAGATCTATGGCATTATGCACTACACGGCGAGTCACTTCACAAATATTGGGAGCGTTTTAAGAAGTTGTGTGCAAGCTGTCTGTAAGGCCCTGTTGCTAATTAATTATAATTAATCAGGATTAACGATGATTAAGAAAAACCGGATAATTAAAAGTACAGACTTTAATTAAAGTGTTCCGGACATGTTTTTAGTGCACGAGCATGTGCATGGTCACATGACACTTGGAGAACACATGCCACTAATTAATTAACTCATGTTTAATACATGATTTTGGACCATTATTCTTGCAACATAATGATGTATTGACACATGGATTCCACAATACATCAAATATTAAAAAAATCACCACCAAAACTTACAATCAATTGGCCACTTTAATATTAGGCTAGCAATTTCTCTCTCCTCTTTCAACTCAACCAAAAAACACTCCACCTTCTCTCTTCTTTTCGAAGCCACTTTTAGCATAAAATCCACTTGTAATTTTAGATGCATGTTACATGCAATTGAAGATTTAGAAACTACAAGGCGAGAGTGTTAGTAAGGTGCAAGAATTTTCAAATTTGAAGCAAGTTTGGAGGAGTTCAAGCTAGGAAGGAGCCATGGTGGAATTTTTTAGTCTTAAAGGGTATGAATCTATTTTAACTATATTTAGTTGAATTTTGTTGAATTTGAGTCGAAAATCTAGGAAGAGACATGAAAATGTTGATGTCATTTTGTTGCAACAGAATCTGCAAATTTTTTATGTTTCTTGCAGTAGATAGTTCCGAATTTTCGGTTCACTTAGAGTCCGAATTTGACTTTGAGCAAAAGATAAAAGTTGTAGATCTTTAAATTTTATGTAGTTTAAAAAAAAGCATGTGATTTGGATCTTCGAAGTAAAAGCTATGTCAATTTTAATTTAAGTGCTCATTTTTTACTCTGCATGTTCATGCATGTTGAATGCAGACTGTTTTTGAGTTTCTGGGTAAATAGTACTTTGAATTTGATGTTGGTCTACACAGGAAAGTTGTAGAGATTTGAATTCTCTTCGATTTAAAAAAAAATAGGACTTAATTTGGACTTATTTTGAAGCAGTTATGAATTTTATACTATTAGTGCACATTCTGAGCCTTGCATGTGGGCGAAAATACCCATGCAGTGTGTTCTTTGAATTTTTGAGCATTTTTGGCTAGGAATTCTGAAAATGTCTAGAAATAGGAATTTTAGTGTTTCAAGTTGGCTATAATTTTTCACTAGAATCACTCAATTCGGATTTGAAACAAAGTTATAGTATTTTTACTAACACTGCTCAAGTTGGAAAACAGGTTTTTAAATGCTATGTTTTTAGTGTTCAAACCCCATTTAGATGGTTGAACCAGCTTGACATCATAATAGATGAAATGTAGTATTTTGAGTTTTTTAAATTCGAACACTAGAATCGAGTCTGATATTGAATGAAATTATAGTGGTTTTTCTGCGAAAATGGGTCAGCTGAAAATTTAAGAAAAACGCTAAGGGTCAATACTGACTTGATTTACTCGGGGACGACGGGCATGCAGTTTGGTAGCAACTGTAGTCACGCGTGTTACTACCAGATCGAGACACGAGGAATGACGAGCACAGCACAGGATGGTTCTCCTAGCGCAGTGTGTGTGATATCACTGAAATAATTATGTGCATTTGGGCCATTAATTATGTTTATGTGATTAACAGTGTTAAATTTATTATGGTGGTGAAATGTATAGTTATGCGGTGGGCATGACCTGGTAGTACATTTCAGGGTGCATGTGATGCATGTTGTGGAAATTGAGTTTTGGCATGGTTATTTGAGGTGGATGTTAATTATTTTGGAAAGCATGTTTAATTGGTGTTATGGTGCATTTTTTTGGTAATTGTTTTAAAATATCAAGTAGGGATATTTTATACATCATGCTAAATACTTGGACATGGTTTAATTAAACTTACATCCCTTACCTTCCCCTCACTTTCCCCACCACTCTTTATCTTCAACACTCCAAACCCTTTCCCCAAACCCACAAAATCGTTTTGGCTAAAGGAGAGAATAGGAGATTTCAAAAGCTAGCATTTGTGGGATTTCTTGGTAGGAATTGAAGCTTCAAGTGGTACGAATTCCTCCTAGTGTGGTTTTAATATGTTTTGAAATGAAATGGGTTTGTGTTTTAGGGGTTAAAAGGGGGCTGATTTTTGTAATGTGGTGTTTTTGGTTGGGTTTTGGATTTTGTTGCTATTGGTGTTTGTTTTAGTGTCATATTGATGTATTAATTTGGAAGGAGTTGTGATTTTTAAGTGTTGTGTGGGTTGGAGGTGAGGAATGTTAAAAAATGGTGATTTCTCGCTATTACAGGGATCGGCGATTGATCAAGCGGAGTTCTCGATCGATCGCTCGAGGCAGGGAAATTTGTGGGACGAAAATGTCTCCTCGATCGATCGAGTAAAACTCTCGATCGATCGAGGCTTCTCGATCGGTGAGGCTTCTCGATCGATCGAGAAAGGCAGCGATTTGGTGACTATTTTGGACGCCTCGCGATCGATCGTGAGCTGAGGCCGATCGATCGCGCGAGGCATGGATTTGGGTATTGATGGATTTTGGTTAAATTGATGGGATTTTTAGTATTGGATTATTATTTGGCTTCTAATATTGGATTGTGTGATTGTGTAGAGCCTTCCCATGTGGTGGAAACACAGCGCAGGGCATAAAGCTCTATGACATCCCACATTTTGGAACAAAGGTACATAGTGAGACGTACGGGCATCGGACGGTAAAATGTATTTTACGTATTGGATTATGCATTATAGTTTCATATACATATTGGATTATGCATTATGGTTGCATATGTATATTTGATGCATTGGTGCATGTTATTATAAGTCGAGGTTATATTCCAGTGATGAAGAATGCTTGCCGCCTTTATGTCAAAGTGATGATAGAATACTTGCCGCTGTCATATTATAGCGATGAAGAATATTTGTCGCTAATATATCGAAGCGAAGAGCATGCCGTTGTCATATTCCAGCGAGGGATATTATGCCGCTAATATGTCAAAGCTGTAAGTAATCCAAGAGCATACAACGCAGCAGAATAAAATTTAATGGATTACTAACCAGCAGATCTATACATAGGATTCATATCGGATAAAGGAATTACAAGTGTCTTACCCTTGTAGCGTGTTTGAAGCAGAATCTACGGAGCAGCACCACGTCCTACGCCTTCTCGAGTCACTAGCAAAACTCAATGAGTTTTGCCTCAACGGTATCCACACGATCAAATCGGGAAGGGATAGTTCAAGAACAAAGTGCTAGATTTGTTCTTAAACCGTAACAAGACCCACACTCGATTCTAAATCGAAGAAGATGGCCGGAAAACAAAAACCAAGGCGGCGGCTAAGAGAGGTGGCCGTGAGCTTGGTTGGCCGAGAGCTTCACAAGCTTATGGTGGCTAGGTTTTGTTATGTTGTGTTAATCCTTAATTAAACATCTTGTTAACAAATTATATATGATTTAATTAAAGGCTTTCTTAAAGCCTAATGGGCCTAAACCCATGATTTAATTAAATCCTTATAATCATTTAATTAAGACACTTCTTAATTATTTAATTCATCCCATGAATTCAATTCCCTTATCGATTTAATCTTTTGTGCGACCCGATAGGATCTTGTAATGTTGGCAGTGACATAAAATCTCATTTTACGTTACAAGCAAAGAGCGGTGTCTAGCAACACATCAAGGCTACCCAAATTACAAGAATGTCAATGACTCGACATAACCTTTAGAACTTGTGATAATATTAACCATGTAACTTAATCCCTTTGTCCTTTGTGTTTAGATTGAACACGAGTCATGGAATAGTCATACTCGTATATCCAATCTTTATTTCTTGATCCCCAAGTAGAACTAGAACAAACGAATAAGCTCGATATCTCATATCGACTCATTCGAGCATGGCCATGCATTTTAGTTCTCACTTGATCAAGGGCCTAACACATCTCCTGTTATATAGGAGGGACAAATCCTATCTCGATCAGTCAACATCCCTCTACATAATTCGTAGTGTATCCAATAGTCGCCTTTATAGTATACCCTGTTACGGGTAACGTTTGACGATATCAAGATACATAACTCCTTATGTTGGGATCTCTGATGATCACAAGTCGTAAGGATTACATACATTATTATCACTGTGAGAATTGCATATGACGATCATATAACTATCCATGTTGCATTCTCATGGTGGGTCTGTCCAGTACATCGTTCTCTAACATGTACCTATATGTTGATTTGATATCTTATATCAATGAACAATTCATCGATCAACACATACTAGTCTCAACGTATTATCATTATCCCTATTCATGATAATACTTGACTAGGGACATCTTTAAGAATAATACAATATTATTCTAAGGACATTAACATATATATTAATTCACATTGCACAGTTAAAAGAATAATATATAATAATGAATTGCCATTCATAAAATCATATTACATTGTATGTCATAAACAATCATCTAATGATGTGTCTTAGGGCATATCCCAACAAATCTCCCACTTGCACTAAGACCACTCAGACATATACCTAATGCCTAGAGATCTAGTATGACGATCATGCTTCTGCTGTGACAGTGGCTTCGTCAATGAGCCAGATACATTATCATCTGTTGGTACTTTGCATATTTTAACATCTCCCCTTTCAACGATTTCTCGAATGAAATGGAACCGCCTAAGTATGTGTTTGGATCTTTGGTGAGATCTTGGTTCCTTAGCTAATGCGATCGCTCCATTGTTGTCACAATAGAGTTCTATCGGATCTTTAATGCTAGGTACCACTCCAAGTTCAGAAATGAACTTCCTCATCCAAACAGCTTCCTTTGCTGCATCCGAGGCAGCAATATACTCAGCTTCCGTTGTAGAATCGGCTACTGTTTCTTACTTTGAACTCTTCCAGCTCACAGCACTTCCATTTAGGCAATACACATATCCAGATTGCGATCGAAAAGCATCTTTGTCGGTTTGGAAGCTTGCATCAATGTAACCCATTACATTGAGCTCATCCTCACCTCCATAAATCAAGAATGTATCCTTAGTCCTTCTCAAGTACTTCAGGATGTTCTTGACAGCAATCCAGTGACCTTCACCTGGATCAACTTGATATCTGCTCGTCATGCTCAAAGCATACGATACATCGGGACGAGTACATATCATGGCATACATGATAGATCCAATAGCTGATGCGTATGGAATCTTACTCATGCGTTGTCTCTCATCTGGTGTTGAAGGACACTGTTCCTTCGAGAGATAAATGCCATGCGTCATAGGCACGAATCCTTTCTTTGATTCTTGCATGCTAAACCTTTTAAGCACCTTGTCTATGTATGTACTTTGACTTAGACCAAGAAGCCTTCTCGATCTATCTCTATAGATCTTGATTCCTAATACATAGGTGGCTTCTCCCAAGTCTTTCATCGAAAAACAATTCCCTAGCCAAATCTTTACAGATTGCAAGGCAGGGATATCATTTCCAATAAGAAGTATGTCATCTACATACAACACTAGGAAAATGATTACGCTCCCACTGACCTTCGTGTAGACACAAGGTTCATCTTCGTTTTTGATAAAACCAAACTCTTTGATTGCATCATCAAAACGAAGATTCCAACTCCGAGAAGCTTGCTTCAATCCATAAATGGATCGTTGTAGCTTGCATATCTTTCCAGCATCCTTTGGATCGACAAAACCCTCGGGCTGTGTCATGTACACATCCTCGAGCAGATTTCCATTAAGGAAAGCTGTTTTGACATCCATCTGCCAGATTTCATAATCATGAAATGCAGCTATTGCAAGTAAGATCCTTATGGATTTAACCATGGCCACTGGTGAAAAGGTTTCATCATAGTCAATACCATGAATTTGTTTGAATCCTTTTGCAACCAGCCGACCTTTATAGGTTTGTACGTTACCATCCATATCGGTCTTTTCCTTGAAAATCCATTTGCACCCTATGGGTCGTACCCCTTCAGGTGGATCAACCAAAGTCCATACTTGGTTTGCATACATGGATTCCATCTCAGATTTCATGGCCTCTTGCCATTTCTCAGAATCATTGCCCATTATAGCTTGTTGATAAGATGACGGCTCATCCTCATCAATAAGTAGTAAGTCAGCTTGTTGAGTCACAAGAAATCCATATCTCTGTGGCTCCCGGTGTTCTCTTACAGACCTACGCTGGGCTTGTGTCTCTTGAGCAGGTGTTTCTTCCACAACAGCTTGCGGTGCCTGCTCTGTTTCCATCTCAATCTCAGGTTCAGTGTTTTCTTGTGGTTGAACTTCACTAAGTTCTATTTTTCTCCCACTGGTTTTTCTAGAAATAAATTCTCTTTCAAGAAATACACCAGTCCGAGCAACAACTACTTTGTTCTCGGTGGGATAATAGAAATAGTATCATTTCGTTTCCTTAGGATACCCCACAAATAAACACTTATCAGATTTGGGTCCAAGTTTGTTAGTGGCGTGACGTCTAACGAAAGCCTCACAACCCCAAATCTTCATAAAAGACATACTAGGACGCTTCCCAGTCCATATCTCATATGGTGTCTTTTCCACTGATTTAGATGGAACACGGTTCAGTAAGAAAATCGCTGTTTCTAGAGCGTGTCCCCAAAACGATATCGGAAGATCTGCATGACTCATCATTGATCTAACCATGTCTAACAAGGTTCGATTTCTCCTCTCGGATACACCATTCCATTGTGGAGTATACGGAGGAGTGAGTTGTGGGACTATCCCACACTCCTTTAGATAGTCATGAAACTCTTGGCTTAAGTATTCTCCTCCTCGATCTGATCGAAGGATTTTGATACTTTTGCCAAGTTGGTTTTGTACTTCATTCTTGAAATCTTTGAACTTTTCTAAGGTTTCATGCTTATGTTTCATTAGGTACACATACCCATATCTACTGAGGTCATCAGTAAATGTAACGAAGTATTGAAAACCACCTCTAGCTTGTGTACTTATTGGTCCACATACATCACTATGTATTAGTCACAATAAAACATTTGCCCTTTCAACATGTCCCTTGAAAGGGGCTTTAGTCATCTTGCCCATTAAACAAGATTCGCATGTTTCATATGATTCAAAATCAAATGAATCTAATACTCCATCCTTATGAAGTTTAGATATGCGGTTCTCGTTTATGTGGCCCAAGCGACAGTGCCAGAGATAAGTCGGATTACAATCATTATTTTTAATCCTTTTAGTATTTATGTTATAGATAGGCATATCAAGATTTAATACATAAAGACCATTCACCATTTGTGCACTAGCATAAAACATATCATTTAAATAAATAGAACAACAGTTGTCCTTTATTATAAATGAAAATCCATACTTGTCCAAACAAGAAATAGAAATAATGTTTTTAGTAATTGAAGGCACAAAATAACAATCTTTCAAAATCAATGATAAACCAGAAGGTAAAGCTAAATGATAATCTCCTATAGCTAATGCAGCAACTCTTGCTCCATTTCCAACTCAGAGATCAACTTCGCCTTTCGCCAATAATCTACTCTTTTTGAGGTCCTGCACATTTACACAAATGTGAGATCCACATCCAGTATCTAATACCCATGATGAAGAAGTAGATAAATTGACTTCTATAACAAAAATACCTGAAGCGGAAGTCACACTTCCTTTCTTTAGATCCTCCAGATATACTTTGCAGTTCCTTTTCCAATGGCCGGTCTCACCGCAATGGAAACAGTTCCCTTCCTTTGCTATCCCTCCCTTTGGCTTCAGTGCATAAGACTTTGGCTTAGATTTAGCAAAGACTTTCTTTGCTTTCTTGTTGCCTTTAGCTTTGGCCCTTCCTTTGCCCTTATTCACAATAAGGACATTTGTGGCCTTAGTCTTCTTAGTATTTGCTTCATATGTTCTCAACATACCAAGCAATTGTGGTAGAGTCTTTTCCATGTCAGTCATATTGTAATTTACTACAAATTGGCTTAAGCTCTCAGGAAACGATTGCAAGATCACATCGGTGGCCAACTCTTGGTCCAATGGAAAACCCAGCTTGTCCAGATTCTCAATGTACCCAATCATCTTGAGCACATGAGTTCCAACTAGGCTTCCTTCTACCATCCTGCACTGAAATAATGCCTTAGAGACGTCATACCTCTCTTGTCTTGCTTGCTGTTGGTACAACTGCTTTAAGTGTTCGATCATATCGATCGCCTCCATTTCCTCATGTTGCTTCTGAAGCTCAGAGTTCATGGTGGCAAGCATGAGGCACCCAACATCAAGTGCGTCACTCTGATGCTTCTTGTAAGCATCTTTTTCAGCTCTTGTAGCAGTTAGGGGAGGTTCCTCAGCGGGCAAGGGTTCCTCTAGGACATATTGTTTCTTTTCTTGTTTGAGGACTATCCTCAAGTTCCTATGCCAGTCTAGGAAATTCGTCCCATTTAATTTGTCCTTCTCAAGGACCGATCGCAGTGATAAAGTGCTAGTAACGTTGTTAGTTGACATGGATATCTACAATATAAATATGCAAAATAAGTTTATGATTTAAATCATTTAACATGGTCTTATATTAAATGATACTCCCACTATTTTGTTTAAAAAATATCAACCCTCAAAACCTTTAGTGGGCCAAGATCCATATTTCACTTAATCTTGAGTTAGCTTTGGCTAATCGCCCAAGACTCGGTTATTTAGGTAGACAACACTTTGTCAATTATATCACATATAATTCTTGGATAGTTGGACGAACAACACTTTGTTCAATTCATCAAATGAATTATAATCCAACTCATGCCTCTAGGTTCCCAATCCTATTGAGATAACCTAGTTAAGTCGTACCCAATTAAAGTATAACGGATATCACTTTTATCCTTTCGCGCCTTACTAAGATTGCCACGGTGCTTAGCTTTGGCAAACCCACACATGTACAATCGAAGTTATTGACGAGTACTTTTATTTTGGAAGGCATCTAAAACTTAATATTTTAGAGGGATTTATTGATCTCATGATTAATTTGATAATTTAAAATATGTCCACTACATATAGTTGTATACATATCTACATATATGTGTAATACTATTATCAAACTAAAACATAAGATAAATCATGCATCAACATACATAATTAAACGTGACATGGTTATAGCCCCTACTAATGATTTTCTCAAGCCAATGAGAAAATCCTATGAGTCAACCTAAGGTAACTTCACAAGCACCTTCTCTTGGCTCCAATTTGTGAATGGCCTCCTCATCCCGGCACGATGCTCCATCTTCATTGATCATCATCAATAAAATAAACTACACTATTTACAAGATATAGAATTCCTCGATTCACATTCGAGGGGAACATAGGGGAGGGATTACATTTAGAATGAAATAGAGAAAGGCACGACACGCAGGTCGTATTATAAATTACAAACATCCACAAATCCTATCTAATAGGTCAAAGGGCTATAACCACGCACCATGCTCAAACAACACATAAAGCATGCATTAACATTTAATTAATTAAATTCTAAACATTTTAAATTTAATTCTAATTAAAACTGTAAAATAATTTTTGAAAAAATTATCGTACGCTCGGGACATCATATGCCACGAACTTAATGCGACTTAGCTACGAACCACCATGGTTCGAACCAACCATACACCACGGCTGGACCAATTATGGGCCTAGGGTTCGAAACCCTAGCCCACGACATGGTCCGAGCCGATGGCATGGGTGCGGCGCCGCTAGGGTTCCAAACCCTAGCCGCCTTGCACCATGTTGGTTTTTCATCGAGCCAACTTGCTCGAAACACCAAAATCCATGAGCCACAAGCCACGGTCCAACCATGGACGGTCCATGACGGTGACGGCTTAACCATCTCGAGCCAAGGGTTCGAAAAACCCTAGCCCAAGCGGCGGCCGAGTGGCTTATGTGACTAGGGTTCAAAACCCTAGCCTTTTGGAAGCGGCGCGGCCCCATGCATGAGCCAAGGGTCCAAACCCTAGCTCACTAGCGGCGGCCCGAGGGTCAAGTCATGAAGTGGTCGAACCACCTTGAGCCAACACCTCGATTTTACGCTTTCGTGTATCGTATACAATTATTCGCCAATTATATCAAATACAATTTTACGATGAATTTCACAAACTCGATATTAACATATCATATATGTTTATACAGTTTTAATAGCATGCAATATTAATTCTAATATGATTAACACAATTTAATCACATAAATCCGATATGAGCCTTGTACACGGCTCTGATACCACTGTAAGTAATCCAAGAGCATACAACGCAGCGGAATAAAATTTAATGGATTACTAACCAGCAGATCTATACATAGGATTCATATCGGATAAAGGAATTACAAGTGTCTTACCCTTGTAACGTGTTTGAAGCAGAATCCACGGAGCAGCACCACGTCCTACGCCTTCTCCGAGTCACTAGCAAAACTCAATGAGTTTTGCCTCAACGGTATCCACACGATCAAATCGGGAAGGGATAGTTTAAGAACAAAGTGCTAGATTTGTTCTTAAACCGTAACAAGAGCCACACTCGATTCTAAATCGAAGAAGATGGCCGGAAAACAAAAACCAAGGCGGCGGCTAAGAGAGGTGGCCGTGAGCTTGGTTGGCCGAGAGCTTCACAAGCTTATGGTGGCTAGGTTTTGTTATGTTGTGTTAATCCTTAATTAAACATCTTGTTAACAAATTATATATGATTTAATTAAAGGCTTTCTTAAAGCCTAATGGGCCTAAACCCATGATTTAATTAAATCCTTATAATCATTTAATTAAGACACTTCTTAATTATTTAATTCATCCCATGAATTCAATTCCCTTATCGATTTAATCTTTTGTGCGACCCGATAGGATCTTGTAATGTTGGCAGTGACATAAAATCTCATTTTACGTTACAAGCAAAGAGCGGTGTCTAGCAACACATCAAGGCTACCCAAATTACAAGAATGTCAATGACTCGACATAACCTTTAGAACTTGTGATAATATTAACCATGTAACTTAATCCCTTTGTCCTTTGTGTTTAGATTGAACACAAGTCATGGAATAGTCATACTCGTATATCCAATCTTTATTTCTTGATCCCCAAGTAGAACTAGAACAAACGAATAAGCTCGATATCTCATATCGACTCATTCGAGCATGGCCATGCATTTTAGTTCTCACTTGATCAAGGGCCTAACACATCTCCTGTTATATAGGAGGGACAAATCATATCTCGATCAGTCAACATCCCTCTACATAATTCGTAGTGTATCCAATAGTCGCCTTTATAGTATACCCTGTTACGGGTAACGTTTGACGATATCAAGATACATAACTCCTTATGTTGGGATCTCTGATGATCACAAGTCGTAAGGATTACATACATTATTATCACTGTGAGAATTGCATATGACAATCATATAACTATCCATGTTGCATTCTCATGGTGGGTCTGTCCAGTACATCGTTCTCTAACATGTACCTATATGTTGATTTGATATCTTATATCAATGAACAATTCATCGATCAACACATACTAGTCTCAACGTATTATCATTATCCCTATTCATGATAATACTTGACTAGGGACATCTTTAAGAATAATACAATATTATTCTAAGGACATTAACATATATATTAATTCACATTGCACAGTTAAAAGAATAATATATAATAATGAATTGCCATTCATAAAATCATATTACATTGTATTTCATAAACAATCATCTAATGATGTGTCTTAGGGCATATCCCAACAAAAGCGAGGGATATTAATGCCGTTGTCATGTCAATGCGAGGGGCATTATGCCACTGATATAATAAGACTGGAAAATGGTTATCTGTATTGATGGAACGGATGCATGTCATGAAATTTATTAATGGTATTATAATCTCTTGATTATGAATGTGATACAGGGACAACCAAAGAGAGCTTATAAATGCATAGAATACGGGAAGTGATTTGTATTTACGGTTATGCATTTTTATATCATAATCATGTTTATGTGGATATGGTTTGTTATATGCTCATGTTTTGGGGTTGTTCCTGTAGGAGCTTTTGGAGCTGAGGGCTAAGGACCGAGTTGATGCGGTGAGCTTTGTAAGGAGTGCTATCGGTATAGAAGGACTTGATTATTTTGTATAGTCTCTACTCTAGAAGTAGTGTAAATCTATAGCCTTAACATTCTTTTGCTGTAATGTAATTAATCCTTTTTGAAATTTTATTTTGGCACTGTAATCCGTAAGCTCGAGGCATCAACATGAACTTTATACTTTGATTATGCATGTTTAGCTCTCTTTATGCTCTTAATCCACACTTAAGGTAGCGAGACCTTACATTAGTGGTATCAGAGAAGTGGTTAGAGAACCCGGGAATGATTGAAGGGTAGACTTAGCAAACACGTTGGCTAGGTGTTCACTTATGAGCATGTTTATGCATGTGGTGCATATTTGTGTATATCTTTGGTATAATGACATGCTTAGAATATTGTTTTTCATGTTATCTAACAGTGTAACACATGAATTATTTCTGGTATTGTTGTTAACCCTTATATTACAGCATGACAGCCAGAAATCATGAACACCTCAACGAGGAGGTGTGTGATGTGGGGAGTGTAAATGCTAGTATTGCACAGACTAATCCCCTACCACCACCGGTTGTGGGCATAGAACCTATTGCACAGCTGTTACTACCTGGGGAGCTGAGTCTGACACAGTTCTTGACCTTCCATCCACCCCGCTTTGAGGGAACTGAGTCTGGGGAGGAAGCAGAAGAATGGCTGGAGAGGATTGAGCAGATCTTTGTGTCTGCACCATGTGCTAAGACTGCCTGGTTGAGGCTAGCTGAGTTTTAATTGGCCAAGAAAACTTCCATGTGGTGGAAGACAGCCGTGATGGAAATGAGAGCTCAAGAGATTTTGGTAGACTGGAGCTTGTTCATGACTCGATTCTTGAGTCGATATTTCTCAGCTGCGGCGAGACAACTGAAGGAGGATGAGTTCATCAATTTAAAGCAGGTAACATGACTGTTTCGGACTATGCTATGCAATACCCATCACTGTTGAGGTATGTCCCTCATATTGCTACTAATGGACATGCCAAGATGCGGCATTTTCTGAAAGGCTTGAGGCTGGAACTGTTTGATCGGGTTATCTCCAATAAGCCCAGCTCCTTTGATGATGCTCTTACCAGAGAAGAGCTAGCAGAGATTGCAGTTAGTGCTTATACAGATGTTGTACCCCCCGCAAGTCCCACCACAGAGGCCAGTATCTGATAACCTGAGGCCTCGAGGGGAATCATTTAAATCTCGTGGAACTTCATCATCATCCCGATTTAGAGGGAAGCGGATGGATAACCGAAGACAGGGGGACTGGAGGGGTAATGCATCTACCAATAGAGGACAAACTCAAGCGAGTAGAATTGGAGAAGCAAAATGTCATTTCTGTGGAGGATCGCATTTGATGGACACTGCTCGGCATGTTATAGATGTGGTAAGACGGGCCACATTGCTCTGCATTGTCCTAACCGTGAAGGACCGTTAGACCTTAGGGAAGGCAGGGGAGATTTACTGGTGGGACGGTACAGTAGAGGCAACCAGTGATGCCTCAACAGTTTGGAGGTTAGGCAGTGGGGCCACCTCAAGGGTAGGTTTATGCTTTGACTAGGGAGCAGGCTGCGACGGCTTCAGAGGAAGTGATTGCTGGTATGTGTCATTTATTTACATATCTCGCTTTTATTTTGATAGACACAGGTGCCTCGCACTCCTTCGTGTCTGTGAATTTTGTGGAGAGACATCTTATATGTACGTCTCCATTGCCCACGCCTATTTTGGTCTCGATACCCACTGGGAAGAGTGTGATTGCTGACCGGTTACTTTTTGACTGCCTCATTTATTTTGAGGGCAATGAGCTGAAGACGGATTTGATTGTTCTGGGTATGTCAGATTTTGATTGCATTGTGGGAATCGATGTACTGAACTGATATCAGGCAGTGATTGATTGCCGGCAGAGAACGGTTCGTTTCCGTTCTGATCAGGGGACTCTGTGGACATTTTATGTGAATGGTTCTTGTCCGAAGATTCCATTAATATCGGCTGTTAAAATGTCACGGTTGTTGGAACGTGGACATACGGGCTATCTTATTTATGCCATGGATATGGCCGAAAAGAAGAAATAATTGAGGATTGAGGAGATACCCGTGGTTGCGGAGTTTGCCAATGTATTTCCGGAGGAAATTCCAGGTTTCCGCCGAGTAGAGAGGTCGAGTTTGGGATTGAGTTATTACCAGAATGTCCGTTATTTCTCGTCCCTCTTATAGAATGGCACCGGTGGAGTTAAGGGAACCGAAGGTACAGTTACAAGAACTTCTCGACAAGGGATACATACGCCCTAGCGTATCGCCTTGGGGTGCACCAATTTTGTTCGTAAAGAAGAAAGATGGTTCAATGTGTTTGTGCATCGATTACCGGCAATTGAATAAGGCAACGATAAAGAACAAGTATCCTATTCCACGTATTGACGATCTGTTTGATCAATTACAGGGCACGGAACTTTATTCCAAGATTGACTTGAGGTCTGGGTACCATCAGATTCGTGTCAGAGAGGAGGATGTTCAGAAGACAGCATTTCCGACTCGGTATGGGCACTACAAGTTCTTGGTTATGCCGTTCGGAGTGACGAACGCCCCGGCTGTCTTTATGGGTCTGATGAATCGGGTGTTCCAACCATATCTTGATCAGTTCGTCATTGTATTCATCGACGGCATTCTTATCTATTCTCGGAGTGAGGAGGAGCACGTGAGACACCTGCGTACAGTACTGCAGATTCTCAGAGATAATCAGCTGTTTGCCAAGATTAGTAAGTGTGAATTCTGGTTGGATAGAGTAGTGTTTCTGGGGCATGTCATCTCTAGTGGTGGGATAACAGTGGATCCCAGGAAAGTAGAGGCAGTGATGGAATGGTTGCACCTACTTCTGTACCCGAGATTCGGAGTTTTCTTGGTTTGGCTGGGTATTATCAACGTTTTGTCGAGGGATTCTCGAAGATTGCTAACCCGTTGATGCAATTGACTCAAAAGGGAGTACCGTTCTATTGGTCCGAGGCTTGTGAGCGGAGCTTCCAAGAGTTGAAGCACCGATTGACTTCAGCACATGTATTGGTGATTCCTATGGAAAACAAGAGGTTTGTTCTATGTACTGATGCATCACTACAGGGTTTGGATGTGTGCTGATGCAGGATAAGCATGTGGTGGCTTATGCATCGAGACAACTGAAGCCGCATGAGACCAGATATCTAGTTCATGACTTGGAGTTGGCGGCTATCCTTTTTGCATTGAAGATTTGGTGGCGCTACTTGTATGGTACTTCGTTTACCATCTATATGGACCACAAGAGCCTGAAATTCTTATTTACTCAGGCGGAGCTAAACATGAGGCAGAGGAGATGGATGGACTTGCTCAAGGACTATGATTGCGAGATAGAGTACCATCCCAGAAAGGCGAAGTTGACAGCAGACGCCTTGAGTCAGAAAGTGATGTGTACTGCAAAGGACTTCATGTATTTATCGGCTATGTTGACTTCCTACTGTCATCTGGGCTATGACTTTGATGAGTCAACGTCACTGGTACGTGTATCAACTTTATTAGCAGAGCCGGATGTTTTTGAGAATATAGCATTGGTGCTTCTTGGACAGCCATCGAAGTTCAGAGTGGCTGAAGACGGTTCTTTGAGACTTGGTAACCGTTGGGTAGTTCCGAGTACACCGGAGTTGCGTTGAGGGATCTTACAGTGAGCTCATAGCAGCAGACTTAGTATCCACCCAGGTGGGAGGAAGATGTATAAAGATTTATGTGACCAATTTTGGTAGAAGCGGATGAAACGGGATGTTATCAATTTTGTTAAGAAGTGTTTGATCTGTCAGCGGGTGAAGGCAGAAAGGCAGAGGCCCGGTGGTGAATTGAGAAGTTTGGAAGTACCTAAATGGAAGTGGGAACACATATCCATGGACTTCGTGACCCACTTGCCGAGGATTGCTTCATGGTTTGATGCGATTTGGGTGATCATGGATAGGTTGACCAAAGTGGCTCACCTTTCAGAGGTGTGGTGTAGTTTGTAATGCGCAGAAAATTATCTCCGAGGTATGTTGGACCGTATGAGATTTTGCAGAGCATTGGCACTTTGGATTACCGTCTGGCTTTACCACCGTCATTGTCTGGTATTCATGACGTGTTCCATGTATCTATGTTGCGAAAGTATGATCATGTGTTGCATCCTTCAGAGGTTCAGTTAGATTCTGATGTATCCTACGTGGAACGGCCAGTCAGGATTCTGGATAGAGCTTATCGCAGACTTCGGAACAAGGTGATACCGATGGTCAAGGTTCAGTGGGATCGCATGAGTGTTGAGGAGGCCACGTGGGAGACGGAGAGACATATGGTGCAGCACTACCCATAACTATTTTCTGGTATGTGACTTATGTTTTGTTTCGGATTGGTAAGTGCATGCTGATTTCGAGGACGAAATCAGCTAAGTATGGGAGTATTGTGATATACCCTGAAATAATTATGTGCATTTGGGCCATTAATTATGTTTATGTGATTAATACGGTGTTAAATTTATTATGGTGGTGAAATGTATAGTTATGAGGTGGGCATGACCTGGTAGTACATTTTCAGGGTTCATGTGAAGCATGTCGTGGAAATTGAGTTTTGGCATGGTTATTTGAGGTGGATGTTAATTATTTTGGAAAGCATGTTTGGGGTTATGGTGCATTTTTTTGTAATTGTTTTAAAATATCAAGTAGGGATATTTTATACGTCATGCTACATACTTGGACATGGTTTAATTAAACTTACACCCCCTTACTTTCCCCTCACTTTCCCCACCACTCTTTATATTCAACACTCCAAACCCTTCCCCCAAACCCACAAAATCGTTTTGGCTAAGGGAGAGAAGAGGAGATTTCAAAAGCTTGCATTTGTTGAATTTCTTGGTAGGAATTGAAGCATCAAGTGGTATGAATTCCTCCTAGTGTGGTTTTAATATGTTTTGAAATGAAATGGGTTTGTGTTTTAGGGGTTAAAAAGGGGTTGATTTTTGTAATGTGGTGTTTTTGGTTGGGTTTTGGATTTTGTTGCTATTGGTGTTTGTTTTAGTGTGATATTGATGTATTGGTTTGGAAGGAGTAGTGATTTTTAAGTGTTGTGTGGGTTGGAGGTGAGGGATGCCCAAAAATTATGATTTCTCATGATTACAGGGCTCGGCAATCGATCCAGCGGAGCTCTCGATCGATTGCGCGAGGCAGGGAAATTTGTGGGACGAAAATGTCTCCTCGATCGATCGAGCAAAACTCCCGATCGATCGAGACGGCTTCTTGATCGATCGGTGAGGATTCTCGATCGATCGATAAAGGCAGCGATTGGTGCCTATTTTGGACATCTCGCGATCGATCGCGAGCTAAGGCCGATCAGCGATTGGTGCCTATTTTGGACATCTCGCGATCGATCGCGAGCTAAGGCCGATCGATCGTGCGACGCATGGATTTGGGTATTGATGGATTTTGGTTATATTGATGGGATTTTTAGTATTGGACTATTATTTGGTTTCTGATATTGGAATGTGTGATTGTGTAGAGCCTTCCCAGGTGGTGGCAACACAGCACAGGGGATAAAGCTCTACGACATCCCACATTTTGGAACAAAGGTACGTAGTGAGATGTGCATCGGACGGTAAAATATATTTTCACGTATTGGATTATGCATTATGGTTTCATATACATATTGGATTATGCATTATGAATGCATATGTATATTGGATGCATTGGTGCATGTTATTATAAGTCGATGTTATATTCCAGTGATGAAGAATGCTTGTCGCCTTCATGTTGAAGCGATGATAGAATACTTGCCGCTGTCATATTATAGCGATGAAGAATAATTGCCGCTAATATGTCGAAGCGAAGAGCATGCCGCTGTCATATTCTAGAGAAGGATACTATGCCGCTAATATATCGAAGCGATGGGTATTAATGCCGCTGTAATGTCAACGCGAGGGGCATTATGCCATTGATATAATAAGACTAGAAAATGGTTATCGGTATTGATGGAACGGGTGCATGTCATGAAATTTATTAATGGTATTATAATATGTTGATTATGAATGTGATACAAGGACAACCAAAGAGAGCTTTTAAATGCATAGAATACAAGAAGTGATTTGTATTTACGGTTATGCATTTTTATATCATAATCATGTTGATGTGGATATGGTTATATGCTCATGGTTTTGGGGTTGTTCTTGTAGGAGCTTTTGGAGTGGAGGGCTAAGGGCTGGGTTGATGCGGTGAGCTTTGTAAGGAGTGTTATCGGTATAGAAGGACTTGATTATTTTGTATAGTCTCTACTCTAGGAGTAGTGTAAAGCTATAGCCTTAACATTCTTTTGCTGGAATGTAATTAATCCTTTTTGGAATTTTATTTTTGGCACTGTAATCCGTGAGCTCAAGGCATCAACATGAACCTTATACTCTGATTTATGCATGTTTAGCTCTCTTTATGCTTTTAATCTGCACTTAAGGTAGCGAGGCCTTACAGTGTGTATGTTGTCACCCTCTGCTCGAGCTTGATATTGACTGATGATACCTTCCTTTGGACTCCGATATTTGGTATCTTTAGATTGGATTCTTTGTACTCATTCATGCATGGTATGCATTGCATTATACTTTGTCACTTGACATGATTTATTTATTTTTTCATACTGGGGTACTGACCCCCTTTGTGGGGGCTGTCGTGTCTTTTGTTGTTGAGGCATGAAAAGTGTTACAGGTAGACATATTTTGGATGCTCGCGAGGAAGCATCTTAGAATACCAAAGCTCAGCAAGATCGAGCTAAGGTTTGGTATGTTGAGTCTGAGTCCCAGTTATTGTTAGAGTACTTTTTTATTACATTTTAAATTACCAGGGAATGCCCCGAGTATCTGTATTTTAAGTATTCTATTACTGGTTGGTTATATATTCGATGCTTATGTGATGAGCAACATGTTGAATTGGGAAACTGAAATTACATATTTTCAGTATCATTATATATGTCTGACCCAAAAGTGAAAAATTTTAAGGGCCATTTGACAAGATATTTGAAACAAATCTTCCGTTGTTTACGTAAATTAATCATTATGTGATAATTAAACACCACATTAGGATCGGGCTCTCACATTTTTTGTATTAGAGAATATTCTGGAATATGCTCGAACTAGAGTTAGGATACTGAGTCTAGTCACAAATAAAATTGTTTGTGCATGTAAGTGACTACGTGTTGTTATATGCTCTTGCCTGCTATGATTACATCTAGCAGGGATAGCTAGATGTCATATCTCTGAGTATTTTAATATGCTGAGTTACATATATTCTATTTGCTAGCACTGACAGTTGATGATCGGATGATGATGTAGAGTAAGTGATGAGAACATCTGTGACTTGAGATTTGTATATGATGTTTTGATTTTATGATGAACAATTATGTTTGGACATGTAGCAGTGATATGAAATTTAATAGCTATCTAGCGAACATGTAGGCAGTGTAAACTGTTAATTGAATTATAACTTAGTGATAATGCGTCCATTATTGGGAATTTTATTTATCACTTTGGGACTTAATTCTTGTGATTAGTGGGATGACTCTAGAACTATTTAAAACGCATTTTGACGATTGGCATCGGGAATTTGAGTCCGAAAGATCAGGGTAATACGTATGAGTTTACGTCTAAACATATGCACGTCGAGATGATAATTTAGAACTCGAGGATATTGAAATTAGAGATATGTCCATTGAAGAATAGAGTATAGTTGTTGTGAGAAACAACGAGAATTGGTTTGAATGAGGACTTGGATATGGGGACTGTCGTAATTTCGTTCCAGTTTGTGTGTCCGAACTATGAATAAAAACTACAATATGAACTCTTCTAGATGAAAGTATCTAGAGTAACGGTAGTGATGGAAGATGAGTTTTCCCTCTTTCTGATAGGGGAAAGGATGTTTACGAGAAGGCCATGTTGATTACTCGTGGATTCAAGAAATGGAAGGATGTGCTTAATCTTGATAGCTATTTACTTGCGAAGATATGAGAATTAGAAGTGTTTTAACTGAAGGATAAGGCACCGATGTGGTGCGGAGTAGCTAGAACTGGGTTAAATGTTAATGAAGTGGCTATCATTTGGAATAATCCAAGTAGTCCTAGAAAAGTTTCAGAAGTATCATTCCAGTTTATTCAGCTCTAGTAATTCTCAGGTACTAAAAGATTGTAGGATACCAGATCTTTTCGAGGTCACTGTGGATGTAAATATCTACTGATCCATGTGAAAAAATAAGAGGAACTAATATCGACTATGGCGAGCCAGAGCATATCTGTTACGTGCTCAAATAGATGCAGCCATAACAACAAATACCCTGAGCTAGGGGTAGATATCAGAGTGGTTAATCTTTTCGACCACCCAGTTCCAGCAGCAGTTAGTTACCTGCAGACCAGAGGTAATACCTGATAGTTATTTTTGTTTTTCCAACAAGCCAGAGAGTATACCTTGATTGGGATAAGGTTTCCGTACTGGTGATCGCGGATACATGTCATGTATTTGATCACACTGTACGAGTTTTATTGAGACAAAAGCATTATTTTCATACATTGCATCAAATTGCATTGATTATTATGATTTAGAAAATCTATCAACAGTGATGATTATACTATCCATACATGTAATAGTGAAATGTATGTTATGATGATAGTATTGTGAATTTGAATGTAATGGTGTTGATGAGATATGATTTTGATTGTATCAGGGCATGAATACTCTGATAAATTGTGAGATATTGTAAGTTGATTTCAGGGTGTAATGAATTTTCGACCGTATTGTGGCTTCAAATGAAATGTTTATAGCCACGAATAGCAAACTAAGATACTGATATTATCAGCTATGAAAATATTGCGGTTGCGATAATTGGAAATTGAGGGATTTTTTATAATAAGCAGTTAATGCTGATCAGGAAGAGTCGAGTTTGACTGATATCCTAGTGGTAAGATCACTTACCAAGATTTTCCTGAGGAAATAAGAGAAGTTTCACTAGGGAAGGAAATCGATTTTAACTGCTCGTTGATGCCAAGGAATAGATTCGATATCGAAAGCACTGTACAAAATGGCATCAGCATAGTTGACAAATTTAGAAGAATAATTACAGAATATCCTCGATAAGGGTACATATGTCTGAGTATATCACCTTGGGGAAAACATCAGTGCTGTTCGTGAATAAAAAATATGGTATTATGAAGATGTGTATCGACTAAAGGCAGTTGAACCGGGCTGCTGTCAAGAATAAAATACCCACTGCCTAAGATCGAGAAGTATTTGATTAGTTGTAAGAAACTTTGGTGTAAATCTGGTTACCATCAATTTGAGTCAGAAGAGAAAATGTTCTCTAGGCAATTGGTCAAACCAGATATAGGCATGTTGAATTTGTGGTAACGTCGTATGGTCTGACAACTATACCAGTAGGGTTTATTAATTTGATGAATAGAGTATTCCGTAATTGTTTGGGCAGAATTATAATAATATTCATCAATGGTATACTAGTGTATTTGAGATCCAGAAGGAATCACACAGAACATCTACGATTGGTTCTTCAGACGCTTCGTGAAGTTCAAATTGTATACCAAGTTAGCAAAATGTAAATCTTAGTTGAATCGAGTGTTATTTTGGGATATGTGATACCATCTCACAGGATACCTGTTGATCCCAGTAAAGTAGAGGTAGTAATAATTTGGCCAAGAGTAACCAGTGTACTCGAGATGTGAAGTTTTATAAGTTTGGCCAGCTTATCGGCTTATGGAAGGATATTCTAGGATAGCCAGGTCTATTAACCAATTGATCAAGAAGAAGTTTGGGTTTCGTTTAGTCAGATGAATGAGAAAGCAGTTTTTATAAACTGAAAAAAAAAATTAGATATGTTATGATGCATCATGAGGATATGATTGCATATGCTTTGAGATAGTTGAAGCTGAAAGAATCACGATATCCTGTTCATGAACTCGAGCTTGTAGCCATTATTTTTCCTTGAAGATGTGGCAACATTATCTGTATAGCAAACAATTCAATCAGAGTTGCACATAAGATAGAAGCGATGACTAGATTTATTAAAGAATTTGACTTTGATAGTCAATATCAATCAGGGAAAATGAAACTAGTAGCAGATGCACTGAACCTAAAAGTGCAAGGTGCAATTGTAGCATCAATGTATGCTTTGCAGTTTGAGTCACCTTTGATTTCCAAGATCAGAAATACTCGAGGGACGGACTCATACAGATATTGAGTGAAGAAATTTGTTATGTCTCATCAACCAGCTAGATTTTAGTAAGCCATTTAGTGGTGGGTTGCTATTGAACAATCAGTAAATAGCATTGAATCCTACAGATTAGAAAGAAGTATTACTGCAGAAAGCACACTATAGATGGCATAGTGTTATTCTGGAAATGATTAGATGTATCATTCTTGAGATCCTAATTCTGATGGGATGGTATGAAGAAAGAAATTTTTGAGTTTTGTGGCAAATTGTTTGACATGCCAGCAGGTCAAGATCAAAAGACGAGACCAAATGGGATACTACAGAATTTGTAAGTGCCACAATGAATATGGGAAATTTCTAGCTTTGAGTTTTATAACTCAATTGTTTAGATCTAACAAACTGTGAAACAAGTTGAATCAGGTTGATTGACTATTCAAACGAGATATTGGTTCCATATAATTGTCTATATGCCTATGAGAAAACGACATGTTTAAGATATGGATAATGTGGTTTAGTTACAGTGAGTTTCTGTGACAAATGTATCTGATAGAGATTCGAGGATAATATCCGAATTCGAAAATTGTTTTCAGAATGTCATGGGTACTAAATTAACAATGAGTATTGCTTATCATACCCATATTGATGGACAAACTAATAAAATTTCCAGACTTTGGAAGCTATGTCCTAATTATTAGTGGTGATTTTAGTGGGAATAAACATACATCACTATTCACTAGTAGACGTTTCCTATGATTTAAGTTCCCGACAACTATCGGGGTGACATCGGTTGAGGTTTTGTAGAACCAGAATTGTCGATCGCCGATATACTGAGATGAAATTGATAAGGAATATTTGGCACAACTTGAGATTGTTGTGGAAATGCCATGAATTATAAATGTTCTGCGAAAATGAAAGAAATTGGCTTAAAGTAAGCAGGTTTGCTATGCCAACAAGAGAAATATATCGTTAGAATTTCAAGTTGAAAATCAGGTAAATTTGAAGATTTTACCTTTATGATGATCGATACGATTTGTTCGGTTGAGGTACTGTTGGGAAAACGATTTCTAAAGTTTTGGTAATTACAAACCGGATAACAAAGACCAACTGGATGAAGTCCTACCGGATATTAAAGACCAACTGGATAAAGACTCCTACCGGGTGAAGATATAAACTGGATGCCTACCAACTGGATGGACATCAACCGGACAATACATCAACTGGATGGACATCAACCGGATAAGACATCAACCGGATGAAGTCATCAACTGGATAAGTCATCAACTGGATGGACATCAACCGGAAGAAGTCACCAACTGGATGGACATCAACCGGACAAGACATCAACTGGCTAAGACATCAACTGGTTAAGACATCAACTGGATAGACATCAACCGGGTGAAGACATCAACCGTACAAGCTATCAACCGGACAAACTTAAACTAGATGGACATCTACTGGACAACTATCAACTGAATAGTCTCTCACTGAACAAGGACATCAACTGGTCATAAGTGGATGAACGACCAGTTGAACAAAGAAAACCAGCAGAAGTCTGAGCTTCCAGTTAGAGCACTAAGCAACGAGACAAAATCAGTACAACATTCTCTGACAAAGGTACAACAGAGCGGCGCACCCTGCTATATCTCCGCCACCATTACCGTCAGAGTGAAAAGAGCCGTTGCTTTACAAAATAGGAAAGAAGACAATATGAAATTGGAAAGCTAATCTCTTCCATATACAGAAAGGCTACCGTTGGACATCCAAACCTATAAATACATCCAAGCAGAGAATGAAGAGGTGCTGAGCGATTTTCAACTAAGAGATATACTTCAAAGCAAACAAGAAAGTTATACTACTGATATTCCAAACGTTCAGCAAAGAGCAGACAAACAGCAAACTGAATCTGTGATAGATTATCTTCAAATGAAGTCTGTTGCTCAAAAAACTCTCAAAGCTAGAAAGTGTATTCTGTAAAGAGTGTCATAGAATCCATTGTAACCAAAAGTTAAGAAGAGTGTGATTGCTAGGAGTTTAGGCCAAGTGTGTTAGTGCCTAAGAAGGTTGTATACTGTAAAAGTGTAAACCAAGTCTTCTAGTGAATCCTTCCTGCAAAGGAAGAAGGGGAGACGTAGAAGCGTTGTGCTTCGAACTTCCAGAAACAACTCTCTTGTTATTTGTTTATTGCTTTATTACTTCAGGTTTATTCCTCACAAGTTTTGTAGACGTCTTCCGCACTATAATAAGTGTCTACTGACTTGCCTGATATTGAGAAGCAACTGTAATACTTAACAGTTTACAGTTAACCAGAAAAGAAATCGAAATTGTATCTAGTGTTTATTCAACCCCCCCTTCTAAACACTACCCCGATCCTAACAAGTGGTATCAGAGCTTAGGTCTTCTCAATCTTGAGAAATTACCATTTACCAAAAACTGATGGCCTCATTCAGCAAGATTCCAATGTTCAAGAAAGACGAATATGATGACTGGAGGATCCGTATGCAAGCACATCTAAGTGCTCAAGATGATGATATGTGGTATGTAATCACTGAAGGACCTTTGAAGATCATGAAAATCAATACAGCTGCTTCTATCACAAGTGGTGATCCACAAATGGTAGAAAAGGAAAGATCTCAATGGTCAAATGAAGACAAGAAAAAAGCAAATCTAGACAACGTTGCTAAGGACATTCTGTTCAAAACTTTGGACAAAAATATGTTCAACAAAATAAAGATGTGCCCTACAGCCAAAGAAATCTGGGAGAAGATTGCTCAACTCTGTGAAGGAAATGATCAAACCAAAGAAAACAAGCTTACTGTGGCTTTAAGTTTGAGCATATCAAAATGATAAATGGAGAAACTCTCAACGAGTACGATGAAAGAGTGACTGGAATAATCAATGAACTAAACAGTCTGGGTAAGGAGTTACCCAACAGAGAAGTCACTCTCAAAGTAATGAGAGGTCTACCAAGAGAATGGGATGTCAAGACCATTGCTATGAGAGAATCGAAGGACATCAACAAAATAGATCTACATGATCTGTTTGCTGATTTAAAAGCCTATGAATTCGAATTAGGCATTCGGGTTGAAGATGAACCAAGTACCAGTCAACCAACAAAAGCTCTCACTGCATCGGAGTCTCTGCCTACTCCTACAGAAATGACTCCAGAAAAGATGTGTAATGATGATATGGCAATGTTTGTAAAGAAATTTGGGAAATTCATGAAGAAGAATCAGAGATCTTATCAATCATATCCTCGGAGGCAGAGTTCCAAAGGAAATTCAGAAGAAGAAGAGCGAGTATGCTTCAACTGCCTCAAACCAGGGCACTTCATTGCGGACTGTATATGACCCTTACGAACTGGTTAAAGAACCTGTTAAAGCAACACTCATCAAGGAACAGGCACAGCACAGAGGTATCGGTTATGTAGAACCACTCAAAGAGGCTAAACCGAGGCAAAAGTTCAGAAATGAACTTAAACCCACTGGTCGAGCAGCTAGAGAGGTTAAACCCAACTGGTACTACAACTGTAAACCTGTCCAGAAGAGGTATATGCTAAATAACAGGAACTACAAACCAAAAGCACATGCATACACATATAATCACACTCCACAGTCAAAATCATCACCTATATTTATAAATGCACACACATTTCAGAACACACACCGACCTAAGTCATTCAGGGTCATACAAGTGTGGGTTCCGAAAGGACTAATCCTACCAGGACCCAAGTAGGATTGGGTACCAATCATTCTATCGCTTTAATTGCAGGAAACTAGAATGCATCCAGTTCGGAGCTCAGAATGGTTTCTGGACAGCGGGTGCTCTAGACATATGACAGGGAATGCGAGCTTATTGTCTGAACTGGTGGACTCCACCGGACCCAGAATAACTTTTGGAGACAACGCGAAAGGTAGAACCGTGGGTAAGGGTAAGATTATCTACGGTAACATCATCATTAAAGATATTCTTTTAGTTGAAAATCTATGCTACGACTTGATTAGCATAAGTCAATTGTGTGACAATGGTCATTCCGTAGAATTCAATCAGCATTCATGCACAATTAAATCTAATGATGGCAGTATATTACTCGTAGGTAGAAGGCATGATAACACATATAAAATTGATTGAAATCTCAATCAGCCTACCTCTTCTACTTGCTTAGCTGCTCTGAATTCATCCAAAAATTGGCTTTGGCACAAACGGTTGAGTCACTTAAACTTTAAAACTATTGCCAGTCTGCGTAAACTTGATCTAGTTGTTGGACTGCCCCAAATTGAGTTCTCAAAAGACAAGATCTGTGCAGCATGCCAACTTGGTAAGCAAATCAGATCCTCCTTTAAGAACAAAGGGAGTAAATCTTCTTCTCGGTGCCTAGAGTTGCTGCATATGGATCTATTTGGTCCTATACCAGTAAAAAGTCTAGGGGGAATGAAGTATACTCTAGTGGTAATAGACGATACACTCGTTTCACGTGGGTCTTGTTCCTAAGTGGCAAAGATCAGGCTACTCCAAAGCTGATCAAATTACTGAAAAGACTCCAAAATGAGAAATCGTGTGGGATAGATAGAATTCGCAGTGATAAAGGTACTGAGTTCACCAATCAATCACTCGAATCATATCTAGATGACCTTGGTATTAAACACGAATACTCTGCAGCTAGAACTCCTCAACAAAACGGAGTTGCTGAGCGTAGGAACCGCACTTTGAAAGAAGCTGCGCGAACTATGCTCGCAGAATCAGAAATATCGCAAAGATTTTGGGCAGAAGCTGTCAACACAGCATGTTATACGCAGAACAGATCAATGATTAATAAGCGAGCAAACAAAACCCCTTATGAGATCTGGAATGGCAGTAAGCCAAATATTTCCTAATTCCATGTGTTTGGTTGCAAATGTTTTATTCACAACAATGGAAAGACTCATCTCACTGCTTTTGATGCCAAATCTGATGCTGGAATATTCCTTGGCTATTCTACAGTTAGTAAGGCATTCAGAGTATTTAATAATAGAACTCTTAATGTAGAAGAATCAGTGCATGTAAAATTTGATGAACCTACTGATTGTATACTATATGATATTCAAATCAACAACTTGAGTAATCGACTGGAAAGCACTTACATTGACAAAAATGTTGATGATGAGATTGATTACAGAAGCAGGACTGATTGCTCCTTAGAACCAGAAGTTCCTGAAGCTCAAGCAGAGGAGTCTGCTGGCCAACAAGCACTGCAGCCAGCTACAAATGAAACAGTTGCATCTACCCCTGCTGCAGTAGAAGGAACTAATGAGAAAGATGAGTCAATCAGAACCTCTGATTTGCCTACTCACATCCAATCAACTGAAGAACTCAGCCCTCTTGGACCTTCGCTCCGGTGGAAGAAGGATCATCCACCTGAGCAGGTCATCGGTAACCCTCTTGCTCCTCTACGCACCAGAGGACAAATGATTAATGAATTTCTTCATGCTGCATTCATACTCATATAGAACCTAAGAAGATTGATGACGCTATATTAGACCCAAGTTGGGTAGAAGCAATGCAGGAAGAACTAAATCAGTTTGAGCGAAACAAAGTATGGTATCTAGTACCACGACCAAAGCATCACACTGTAATTGGCACCAAATGGGTGTTTAGGAATAAATTAGACGAAAACGGTACAGTAATCAGAAATAAGGCAAGATTAGTTGCACAGGGCTACAGACAGGAAGAAGGCATTGATTTCGATGAAACCTTTGCCCCTGTAGCTCGACTAGAAGCAATTCGCATATTTCTTGCATTTGCTGCGTTTAAAGACTTTAAAGTCTATCAGATGGATGTTAAGAGTGCATTTCTTAACGGCAAACTCCAGGAAGAAGTCTATGTTGAACAACCTCCTGGATTTGAAAACCATCAGCAGCCATCTCATGTTTTCCGTCTCAATAAAGCCTTGTATGGTCTAAAGCAAGCTCCCCGTGCCTGGTATGAAACTTTATCAAAATATTTGACAGAACACAATTTTATTATTGGCACGGTGGACAATACCCTTTTTAAATTTACAAAGGGAGATCATACTCTGCTTGTTCAAATTTATGTTGATGATATTATCTTTGGAAGTACTAACTCAAAATTGTGCGAAAGATTCTCTAAAATTATGCAGGACCAGTTTGAGATGAGCATGATGGGAGAACTATCATTTTTCTTAGGATTGCAAGTCAAGCAATCTAGTGAAGGAATCCTGATAAATCAATCTAAATACACTAAAGAGCTACTGAAGAAATATGGAATGAGTACCAGCTCAGCTGCTGCGACACCAATGAGCTCATCTGCCAAACTCGACTTGGATAATTCAGGAATACCGGTCGAAGTTACAATGTATCGTGGCATAATCGGATCTTTACTATATTTGACAGCCAGCCGACCAGACATTATGTTTGCAGTGTGTATGTGCGCCCGGTTTCAAGCAAATCCCAAGCAGTCGCACTTCACTGCAGTTAAAAGGATCCTAAAATATTTGAAAGGCACTGAGAATGTCGGTCTATGGTATCCAAGAGACTCAACCTTCAATCTTATTGGATACTCAGATGCTGACTATGCTGGATGCAAAATTGACAGGAAAAGCACCAGTGGGTATTGTCAATTCCTTGGTGATCGATTGACATCATGGGGTTGCAAGAAACAGACATCCATTGCAACTTCCACTGCAGAAGCAGAGTACCTTGCTGCTGGAAGCTGCTATGCTCAACTGCTCTGGATTCAGCAACAACTCAGAGACTATGGAATTGAGTCCACAGAGGCTCCTATTTTCTGTGACAATACATCTGCCATTGCCATAACATACAATCCAGTTCTTCATACTCGTACTAAACATATTGACATCCGTCATCATTTTATCAGAGATCATGTCATGAAGAAAGAAATTCGGCTGGAGTATATTTCTACAGAACAACAGGCAGCAGACATCTTCACAAAACCCCTACCGGACGCTAAGTTTTCTTACTTTCGAAATATTCTTGGTTTAATTGAAATTACTTCTTGATTATTTTGTTTGGATAATGAATTCAGGGGGAATTAGTTAGTTTATATGCATAAATTTAGGGGGAATTTCTGTTATAATTCTATCATGGTTATTTAAGCTCAGCTGGTAATACAATGGTCAGCTGCAGTAGGTGTATCCGAACCAGTAGGACTCCACATCCAGTGGATGTTTTCCTACAGTCGAACCCTACATACCAGCTGATGTTACCAAATATGCTTTGACAAAAATAACCCTCGATACTTATTAACCTAATGAACGTCGGAATTCAAAATTACTTTTGTATAAAAATAAATTATTTCACTCCCGCCTAAATCCTGTCCTTTTATTTATTTGCTAAATCTTTTTAAATCGTTAGATGATCGCCACGTATACATGTGTCCGCTCATCTACAGTACGACGTTACATATACTTTCTTATTCACCGCCATTAGTTTCACTACTCTTCTTCTCCAACAAATCACTGCGATTATTTTTCTCTTTCAGAAAACCTTACTCTAACAAACTGCTGCTGCTTCTTCCTCTTACCCACTCAAAATGTCGAAGAATGTTCAGCCGAGTTTCATCACCAATGCTATTCACGTCGATTTTCATTCAATATCCACATCCTCTGATGAAGAGACCAAGGAATTGATACAAAGGCTGGATACCTCCGGACTCCTGGTAATCTTGAGCCAGACCCCCTCTTTTTACAAGAACGAGCTACAAGAGTTCTTTGCTACGGCCAAGGTTGTGGATGACACAGTTGTGGCATCCGTCTCTGGACAGTCGGTCACCATCACCCAACCAGAATTTGCCACACACCTGTGCCTTCCCTCCACCGGACTCACTGATTTCTCCACTATTCCAGCGGAACTAAGAGAAGAGATGCGTCTCATAGTCTCGGACTCTGCTCATCGCCTTCCACGTCCTCCTTTCCGGAAAGTATTGATGAAGAGTCATTATAGACAACTGGCGGACATAATCTCCAAGGGGCTCCTATGTAAGGCAGGATCATTTGATATGATTACCCCTGAAAAGTTTGACGTTATGAGCGCTATATGCAAAGGGTTGGAGATAAACTGGTCAGCTGTGTTATTTCAAATACTGACTAGTCTCGTAGTATCTGGCAAGGGTCAATCCGGTTTTGCTCTCCCACTCAGCAGTCTTTTTCAGAGCAAACACATTAAGACAGGGGCTCTCTCACACCTTCATCCAGGGAGACTCATCACTCACAAGTATCTTCAACTTCATCGCCAACGAAGTGGCAGAGAAGGCGGGGTGACAAAGCGTCGCTTGACTCAGGTAATCAGTGACTCTGAACAGACTGTCTCGGAATCCGCCGAGTCTTCTCCCCCTCCTCCCCCTCCTAAGAAGCCCAGAACACGAAAAGCTGCTCCTCAGACCGCCCGACAGACAGACATTGCAGCCTCCGATACTATCTCCTCCGCAGGTCCTACAGACGTAAATCCTGATAGGGAACCCAGCCCTGCCATCCCTTCCACTGAGGAACCAACTGCTTCATTAGCCATGGTGCCTGCTCCTTCAATGGTTCCAGTTGACACCCCGTCAGCACTGGTGAGCTCTCAGCAAGCACCAGGCTCTATCAGCTTCAGGACACCCAAGTCATTATGTCCATACTGTCATCCCAAGACCACCCCTGCTGGAAAAGGAAAATCTATTACGGCTCCAGTATCCACTCCTGTTGCCTTTGAGATTCAAATGGTCATGGATACAGTGGAAGCCAAACTGCAACCACAGCTGGAGATTTTTTATCGATGGGTAAAGGCCCGTATCAAGGTTCGATTAGATGATTTTGATCAAATTCTGGATCAGGCTAGGGCAGATGAGAACAAAATCCTAGCATATCTTCAAGTCTCAGATCCTGAAACAAGCTTGAAGCTGAGAGATGTTTTTAGCCTGATGATCTATGTGGGTGAACTTCAGGCCCTGGTAGAAACCCGCCTTCAACAATTTAACGGTAATTCGGGAACAGCGAATCATGATAGAGCTGTTCTAAATGCTCTTGGACCCAAGCTCGAAATGGCTGAGCTTGCTCTTCATGATACTCGCATATCCACTGGGATTCACTCTTGCTCCACTACTGAAACTGTTGCCAGCCCTGATCAGCCGGATCTACACTCGGTCATTGCAAATTTGGAGATTGTCCCATTTTCTGTGGAGCTCACTTCTACTGCTCTGGAGACTACTTCCCCTGGAGCGGAGGCCGCACCAACTGCCTTTGAGGCAGCCTCCTCGGTTAAAGAATTCTCCTCTCCAACTGCTCCCAGCGTCTCCTCTCCTCCCAGCTCTCATAATGATCAACAGCCCCAACCAATGGCTGTTGATCACACCAATATGGATGCAGTCATACAGACAGTGGTTCAGCAGGTTACTATATCCTCTGCCAATCATGAACCCAGTGAGTCTTCCCACTCCAATGATCACACCCAGTCGTCTGCTGCTGCGGTTGATCAAGCCACTACTGCTTTGGTTGTTCCCCAAAATGATGAAACTGCAAATTTAGCTGTAACTATCTCAGATTCTACAGCTACACCGATTGTTGAAGCTCCTCTGTTGCCCTCCACTGCAGTTGAAGATGCTCATCTCAGCGCTCTTGTCCCTACTACTGATACTCCACTGATTGCTGCAGATCCGTCCATGGTTCAAGAACTTTCTGAAGATTTTTTTGTCTTTACAAACCCTCTGGATGAGCCTCCGAACATTGCTGCACAGCTAGCCAATCTCTCCACTGCTATATCAGCACTAGCAAGTGATGTTCATAAACTTAAGCAGGAAGAGCGAACTGCAACTCTCATTCTAGGCACTCATCAGCAGCACACGGACTTTCAATTCCAGCAAGTCTACCGGGACTTAAGTAGTCTAACGACTACTGTCACCAGACTTCAAACCTTTGCTGAGAATGCAGTGGCAGATGCTTTTACTAGAATTGGTCAGGCGCGTCTTCAGATCACTCAAAACAATGAATCTCTTCATGCTGCCACCTCCATGGCTCTTGGAGAAAAGATTGACGACGCCAAGAAAATCTTGACCGATCAGTTGGCCACCATGCAGGCAGCATTTGCTTCTCAAATTCAAGATATATGCAACAGCCTGCCTGCAGCTCCTCAAATAATTCGCAGACTACCTGAACCCAGCCGAACTGCTCCCTCAACACAGCGGGCTTCAAGTTCAGCTGCTCATTCATCCCCTGCAACTGGAGCACCCACTCAGCCCAGACCAACTGCTCAACCAAGATCTCGGAGTCCACGCCAACCGCCTGCCGAAAAATGCGACTATTCCAAACATTGGTTCGGGCGCAAATAGTATCGTTTTCTGACTCCCTCTTAATTACCCTTATCTATTTATTGTTTTAAATTGATTGTCTCTTTGTATTCACTATTCCACATAAATGCATTCACATTTATAGCAACCTTGTTTTTCCTATAAATAGCGGTTCTTGTTTGCTCACATATCACACATTCACTCATCATGATTAACTTCAAGTTATTCAAAATTCCTTGGTTTTCTGTTAGATCTTTTTCCGCTTCATGGGTTTATTACTTATCTAAATCAACCCCTCATGGGTTGACTACTTATCTAACCCAGCTCTGTTAAGCTTCAGCGCTTTGATCCTGTTCTGGTGCTCCTCATCAGTCAGGAACTACTAACAGCAGATGTCTGGGGGCTGATGACAAAAAGGGGGAAGACAGAGATAGACTATTCTCATTAGGTGAATCCATGAACCATGGAAGCTGCCTGATGTATATACGTATGACTCTTCCCGACCTTCTCTCTGAAACAAGGTAGACCGGCAGAGATAGAGTATTCTAATTAGGTCCTCTCTGAAACAAGGTGGATCGAGCTCTTCCTCTCTGAAATAAGGTGGATCGAGCTCTTCCTCTCTGACACCAGGTGGATCGAAGCTCTCCGGGTCTACAATGCTTGTTTAAAGATTTGTCATGTATCAGCTATATTATGTAAACTAAATTGGTCTTAGACTCTAGTCAAGTTATTAGAATTCATCTTAAATAAAGATGAATCTCTCTCAATTGTCCAGTTTGATTACAACTTGTAATCTGCTTATATTTAATGAAAATTTCTTTTCCATTATGTCTTCAAGTAATTTCAGGATTCTCATCTTATTTACTCCAGTAGGAAATAGATCATTGCTTAGTTTTGTCATCACCAAAAAGGGGGAAATTGTTGGGAAAACGATTT
The DNA here is from genome assembly GCA_907163345.1 of Haberlea rhodopensis. NCBI lineage: Eukaryota > Viridiplantae > Streptophyta > Magnoliopsida > Lamiales > Gesneriaceae > Haberlea > Haberlea rhodopensis. The sequence continues at coordinate 323,650 of CAJQUN010000042.1, forward strand.
CTAAAGTTTTGGTAATTACAAACCGGATAACAAAGACCAACTGGATGAAGTCCTACCGGATATTAAAGACCAACTGGATAAAGACTCCTACCGGGTGAAGACATAAACTGGATGCCTACCAACTGGATGGACATCAACCGGACAATACATCAACTGGATGGACATCAACCGGATAAGACATCAACCGGATGAAGTCATCAACTGGATAAGTCATCAACTGGATGGATATCAACCGGAAGAAGTCACCAACTGCATGGACATCAACCGGACAAGACATCAACTGGCTAAGACATCAACTGGTTAAGACATCAACTGGATAGACATCAACCGGGTGAAGACATCAACCGTACAAGCTATCAACCGGACAAACTTAAACTAGATGGACATCTACTGGACAAATATCAACTGAATAGTCTCTCACTGAATAAGGACATCAACTGGTCATAAGTGGATGAACGACCAGTTGAACAAAGAAAACCAGCAGAAGTCTGAGCTTCCAGTTAGAGCACTAAGCAACGAGACAAAATCAGTACAACATTCTCTGACAAAGGTACAACAGAGCGGCGCACCCTGCTATATCTCCGCCACCATTACCGTCAGAGTGAAAAGAGCCGTTGCTTTACAAAATAGGAAAGAAGACAATATGAAATTGGAAAGCTAATCTCTTCCATATACAGAAAGGCTACCGTTGGACATCCAAACCTATAAATACATCCAAGCAGAGAATGAAGAGGTGCTGAGCGATTTTCAACTAAGAGATATACTTCAAAGCAAACAAGAAAGTTATACTACTGATATTCCAAACGTTCAGCAAAGAGCAGACAAACAGCAAACTGAATCTGTGATAGATTATCTTCAATTGAAGTCTGCTGCTCAAAAAACTCTCAAAGCTAGAAAGTGTATTCTGTAAAGAGTGTCATAGAATCCATTGTAACCAAAAGTTAAGAAGAGTGTGATTGCTAGGAGTTTAGGCCAAGTGTGTTAGTGCTTAAGAAGGTTGTATACTGTAAAAGTGTAAACCAAGTCTTCTAGTGAATCCTTCCTGCAAAGGAAGAAGGGGAGACGTAGAAGCGTTGTGCTTCGAACTTCCAGAAACAACTCTCTTGTTATTTGTTTATTGCTTTATTACTTCAGTTTTATTCCTCACAAGTTTTGTAGACGTCTTCCGCACTATAATAAGTGTTTACTGACTTGCCTGATATTGAGAAGCAACTGTAATACTTAACAGTTTACAGTTAACCAGAAAAGAAATCGAAATTGTATCTAGTGTTTATTCAACCCCCCTTCTAAACACTACCCCGATCCTAACAGGTACGATGTTGCCTCGATATTTTGAACCTTGTGGAGTCCTAGAGATGCTTGGTTCTGTGGTATATCATTGATACTACCACAACAGTTGTCACTGATAGTGGTAAATCCCATAAAGAATGCAAGTGCAGTCACACCGAGTAGTGGTAAGAAATTGGAGATTCCAGAGAATGTGGCACCAACACCATCCAAGCAAGATGAAAGAAAAGAAGCTGCAATAGAAGGCAAGGAAGTCGTGGAGAAAGTTGCACCCTATTTTCCCCTTGCATTAGAAGAAAATAGGAAGGATGAGGGCATCAAAGGACTTTATGACATTTTTTGAAGATGCGAGGTACACATTCTTTTACTTGATGCTATTAAACAAGTACCTCAATATGCTAAATTTTTAAAAGAGTTGTGCACTGCAAAAAAAAGTCAAAGATTGAAGGGGTGCCATAAGGTTGAATTGGGTGAGAATGTTTCTGCAGTCATCCAAAGGAAAATTCCCACAAAATGCAAGGAACCGGATATGTTTTCTATCCCATGAACAATAGGTCACATTCATCTTGACAAGGCATGTTAGAGTTATGAGATGTCATGTCATATTCTATTTATGGTTCATTACAACTTGGTCATTTAAATAAAACTGAAGTGGTTATCCAATTGGCGGATATATCTAGAAGATGTGCTTGTGCAAGTTAATAGCTTTGTCTTTCCTGGTGACTTTTATGTTTTTGACATAGAGAATGGTGATAAGAGCATCCCTGTTCGGGAGGAAGACAGTTTCCAAAAAGACTAAGATAGATATTTATAGTGGCACACTTACTATAGGATTTGATGGTGAAATTATTACTTTAACATTTATGATACCATGTAATATCCATGTAGTGATGATGATAATGTTTACTCTATTGATATTATTGATTACATGTCACAAGAATCCTTTTGACATAAGGACATTTTGGAGGTTACTTATGATTTAACATTGGTATATATATATATATATATATATAGATATATATATATATATATATATATATATATATGCAACAGATGGGGTGTCATAGAAAAAGTACAATTGGTTCACAAACTGGACCAAGATGCTTGCATCGAATATCAATATATTCGAGTTCGAGTTCGAGTTTGAGCTTGACATGAATTATTTGAACATATTTGTGAGATGTTCAAACTATTGCTCTAAATATTTCTAATATATAATTAAATTATATTAATAAAATATTAAAACCCATTAGTAGTTCGTGAGCTATCGAAAAAATAATTTGGGCTCCAATCCGATTCGAAAAAGTTCAAGCATGTTTAAGCTTTTCTCGAATTTGATGATTTCAATTATGAATTGAATATTTTTCATGTTATCTCGATTCATTTACACTTCTCATCTAGAATACTGAATTTCAACCTTAACAAATCTGATTTACTATATAAAGATAAATAAAAAAAATTCCTGATAATTGTCAAAATATGAATAATTGGGACATTTTTGATTCAAAATATTTGTTTGAGGGTAATTTCTAGATTTTTACGTATTCCTAGATTTTTATGTATTCCTGGATATTCTTTTTTTTTTTGTTGATTTATTATGGGAGGGGAGGGGGAGGAGTTGGTATCGAAATTCATGGATTTTTATGTATTCCTGGATATTCTAAATATATATAATCTCATAATTTCAATATTGGTAATTGATGTGATTCGTTATTTTTCGTGTTCGGTAAAAATTATGTGCTACGAATAATAAATGAAAAACACCACAATTTTTCCATTGAAAATCTCCAAATCGAAGGAAAAACTATGGGACTTAGTCCAGTATAAATCTTCACTATAAATATGTATTGATTTACAGGACTTGGACACAAAATAAGAACTTTCAGAAACAGCATAAGAATGAAAGACTGAAAAGTCTACGCTCTCCTCAGAGTCTTTTCTTGCCTAGAAGTTCAACCCCTTGTAATGTGACTATCAGTGTGTATTTATAGTGTTGATCGCGGTGGTTGGCACGCGAGAAATCAGGAACACGATCTCCTCTGATCGTGGCGTTATTGGATCAAGACGTGTTCGAGAAACCGCGCTCCAATATTGCACGTTCGTTGCGCTAGTTAATTTGTCAGTTATATCCGGGTCTTCCGCTACCCTTTGACCAGTATGCCGAGAAGATATTGCTGTTCTTTGGGTAAACTAGACGTCACGCGACGTTTTGAAAACATTGGGCGGGAAAAAATAGCGGGAAAAACCCCCGAGCAGGTCAGAATTCGGATTTTACCTCGAGACGATAAACCGAGACTTCAATACTCTCATCTCAGTTTACTTCAAGGGGTGAGGTGATGTCATATGATAAGTCAATTTCTTCGGTAAAATCCCATGTAAGCGCCGAGCAAGAGATATCACGAACAAAAAGCCCTGAACATAAGTTGCCCAAAGAACAGTAATACCTGCTCGGCGTTCTTTGATAAGTGGCTCCTGCGTTCTTTAGTCCGAAGGGCATAACCACGTAACAGAAAGTTCCTCCTGCTGTGACGAAGCTAACTTTAGGTTGATCTTCTTGGGCCAGAGGGATCTGATGATATCCCTGGTACACATTCATCAGGCATAGTAGTTCATGTCCGGCGGTGGACTTTATCAGCTGATCAATCCTCGGCAGAGGATAACAATCTTTGCGACAGGCTTTGTTCACATCTCGAACAAAGTTCAAGAGGGTATATCTCAAATCCCCCTTCATATTTGTCCTCGTTACGTGAAGAAGAAGAAACTATGGGAATTCCAATGGAACAATTAACTGGGGTTATTGTAAAAACGGTATGGGAGGTCATGAAGCAATTTATAACCCCGCCCCAACGAGGAAGAACGAGTAAAGAAGAAGACATGGCTTCTTCAGAAGAATAGGAAGATGAGAGTAAGAAGGTTGATGACCTCTCCAGTCAAATAGAAGAAGAAAGTAACAAAACTCTGCATCATCAGATGGAGGATGTGAGAGATGAGTTGCAGCAGATGCGCAACAAGATGGGGGGCGCATCTACTCAATACGGAGGAGCACACCATTTGCTCATGAGGGTATCGATGATCCATTGCCATCTAATTTCCGAACCTTAAATGTGGGAAATTAGGATGACATCACCGATCTTGAGGAGTAACTCTTCACTCCTTCACCAACTTACAGATGGGGTGAAGTGTAGGGTTTTTCAACTACCCTAGCAGGAGCAGCTCAATATTGGATCAATCATTTGCCACCAGGGATCATAGATGCATTCCCGAAGTTCAGCTCGCAATTTTTACATCAATTCACGAGCAGCAGAAGTTGCAAGAGAACAACCCTCAGCCTGTTCGGGCTTAAACAGATGGAAAAAAGAGTCTCTTTGGGATTTCCTGAAAAGATGCAATCAAGCATGCCTCGATGTTCCCCACGTCACATTGGAGATACTCATCAGTGCCTTTACTCAAGGGCTACGAGAAGGAGATCTGTTCAGATCACTAGCCAAAAAACCACCCTCTGACTACGACGAGTTGCTGGGAAGGGCTTCAAAGTATATCAACTTAGAAGAAGCCCAGAAGATGAAACAAATAAAAGATGTGAAATCAGGAAAAAAAAACCCCGAGCAAGTCAGAATGCGGATTTTATCTCGAGGCGATAAACCGAGACTTCAATACTCTCGTCTCACTTTACTTCAGGGGTGAGGAGATGTCATAGGATGAGTCAGTTTCTTCGGTAAAATACCATGAAGCGACGAGAAACAAAAAGCCCCGAACACAAGTTGCCCGGAGAACATTAATACCTACTCGGCATACTGGTCAAAGCGTAGCGGAAGACCCAGACATAACTGACAAATCAACCGGTGCAAACGAACGTGCAATAATGGAGCGCGTGTTTCTCGCACACGTCTTGATCCAATAGCGCCACGATCTGAGGAAATCGTGTTCCAGTTTCTCGCGCGCCAACCAACGGGATCAACACTATAAATACACATTGATAGTATCATTGCAAGGGGTTAAACTTTCTAGGCAAGAAAGACTCCGACGAGAGCATATTATAGTCTGTTCGGTCTTTCATTCTTATGTTGTTTCCGAAAGTTCTTATTTTGTGTCTAGTCCTGTAACAATACATATTTATAGTGAAGATTTATATTGGACTAAGTCCCGTGATTTTTCCTTCGAGCTGGAGGTTTTTCATATAAAAATTGTGGTGTCTTTCATTTATTATCCGCAGCACATAATTCTACTGAACACGAAAAATAACGAACCACATTAGTAGTAAATATACTAAATTTTCTTCCTAAAATCTACATCCATGTAATAATAATAAAATAACAATTTACATATAATATTTAAAGGAAAAGTATTATTATGTTATAATTATATTTTACATAGAACTTTACCATCCTACAATAACATCGTCGTCATAGCCATTACCATCATCATCATATCAATAATACCCATTTTAGTCCCAACTTTAGTGATTTTCCCAGTTGGTCCCTTTTGTTTGTCTTATAATCTTTGACGTCATTACTAATCTGTTTATAACTCGCAGTTTTGGCCACATGAGAGGTACTTGTTGGATATTTTTATCCAATTTATTGTATCGGATTATATTTCATTTCCCCCCTTTGCACTGCTATAATTTCACCCAAAAGGGAGAAGGATCATGAAATTAGGTTAGGCAGCTGGTAAATGATAATTGGTAGAAGAAAGGGACGAAGTGGAATTAGATCAATAATGTACCAAATTTGGAATAAATATCCAACATTTACCTCTCATGCAGCCAAAATCATGAGTTAATAACAGATTGGTAGCTGCGTGGACTAAATTAGATAAAATATAGGGAACACATTTGTATGGAGTCAGTGTGGGCTTCATATATAGATCAACTCAATATGATTGATCTAAAATAGTTGGTATATTAGTTTATGCATTTTTTAAATTGTGTTGTGTTTTAATATTAAATGATGTATAAATGAGGTCCTACTCGGGGGCATACAAACACTTTCCCAACTATAGTAACATGAGGTCATTTTGATATGACATTTATTATTGTTATTATATTATTAAAGTCGATAGGCTTAAAACAACTAGCTTTGGTGTCATAATCTAATTTTAAGGGAAACTTTCGGGCCAGTATCATTAGGGAAAAGATTTTTCGGCCCACTCACCCCAAAAAAAGTTCTTTCAACTAAGTCTATTTTCGAATACAATGACCAAACTAATCCCACTTATGAAAACACTCTACACCACATGAGTAAATTTTTATATGCACCGCATGAGTAATATTTACATACACCGCACGAGTAAATTTTACATACACCGTATAAATAATTTTTTACATGCACCGCATTAGTAATTTTTACATGCACCGTATGGGAATTTTTACATGCAATGCATGACTCAATTTTTACATGCACCGCATGAGTAATTTTTACATGCATTACATGAATAATTTTTACATGCATCGTATGAATCAATTATACATGCACCGCATAAGTAATTTTCACGTGCACCGTATGAGTAATTTTTATAACACCACCAAAAGGACCTGAATGTCATCAATGGTGGAAGACGTAGATGTACCCTTCAAACATTACTTCCTGAAGCACACACTCAACTCCCATATAATTTTATAATGATATTTACATGTGGATGATAATTACAACAATAATATATTCTAAAAAGCAAAATATAATTTGTTGGCCCAACATGTACAATAATTCATTGCAAAATTAACGTAGCATCTCCAGCATCAAATTCTCTTCCGGACGGTAGCCTCCTCGCCTGTAATTAATTGCATCATTGATCTTGTAATTGTGAATTTTTTTTCCTGCAAGTACACTAAAAATTGTCGATTACGTTGAGTTTTTTCCCAATATTCATTTTGCACCCCAATTTACTTAAAATTGCCCTTCAATTTACGTGAAATTGATTGATGACCTTGTGCTCTAATCTTAAATTCTCAGCCGGAATTGCTCGTTTCCTTGTTTTCAATTGTTCTATTTCCAACGCACAAATTCAACCGACACTTTTCCAACGTACAATATACATAAATATGTTGCACAACTGAATGAAGGAATCGATCATAATTGTTTGTAAATTTGAGCGCGAACTGCATTAACGAGGAAAAAATCAACGATAATTGTTGTTGTCGATCGAAAACTCAAGGATATTCAACGATAATGAACGCAAATGGTGGAAAGTGGGCAAATGTTTGGGGATGAAGGTGTAGAGCATGAGTATTTTAATCATAATGAATGAATTAATTAGATTAGGATATGATAAATAGATTTATTTGAAATAAGTTTCTAAGAGATGTATTTAGTTGAAAGAAGATTTTTTTGGGAGATTTAGTTGAAAGATGTTTTGAACAATGGTACATTTTGTAATTTCTTCAATTTTTAAAGCACCATGAATAACTTTCTCAAGTTACAAAATCAATAGTAACTATCATATATATGAAACACAAATTTCTTTCCCAAAATACGTTTATCAGTACGATAACTAAAATATAATAAAATAAAAATAAAAAGGTAAAATTCGATTTATAAAAATCATAGTTATATTCTATAAAAAAATATTGTACCAAAGTTATATCTATATTAAATTTAGTATATTTGTATATAACGTATTAATAGTAATTAGTTTGTAATTATGATTAAAATAAGAACTAAAGTGAATATCGAAAAAATTCGAATTCGAAATTCATAATTATACACTCTTCAATATCATTTTGATTGATGAATGAGATAATTAATAGAGTGATTAAACTTATGATATGACGATAAATAATATAATGCGATAAGTTAATGTATATGCTGTTTGGTATTATTTAAAAAGGTGGTCTAATTTTATTATTTAATATAATGACTAAAATACTTTCGCTTGACGTGAATCAAAATTTGTATAGAATTTCAAATTTTTAGAATTAAGTATATGAAGTAAATTAAAAAATTTAAATAGTAAAAAATGGTGAGAAATTATATATATTTTATTTTGTTATAAAATTAGACTAAAATGTGATAATATCATGACATAATTTTTATTAAAAACAAAAATAGTAATTTTTTATTAAAAACAAAAACAGTAATTTTTTTTATCAATCCCATCTTATATATCCCCCTCTGCAAGAAACTCTGAATATTTGTACCATTACTCTTCAAACAATTCCCCCAATTCCTTAAAGTTAACTTAGCTCGAGTTTTTGAAGACTATTATCATTCTCCAACGCCATGGATCTCGACGCTCCTCACTCTATGGGAACCACGATAATCGGCGTCACCTACAACGGCGGTGTTGTTCTCGGCGCTGACTCGCGCACAAGCACTGGTATAGATACTGTTCGTGTTTAGAATTTATCTCTAATCTGATTATTTCTTGATTAGAAAAGAATATCGGATGAATATTTTGATTTTTTATTATTGTGAACTTATAAATATATAAACTGTAGGAATGTATGTGGCTAATAGGGCTTCGGATAAGATCACTCAGTTGACAGACAATGTCTACCTTTGCCGCTCTGGTTCGGTAAGATGTTTATTCTCGTGGAGACAAAGTTTTTTTTTTTTATATGTTAATCTCTGAGAAGTGAAATCAAAATTAAAAGGAGAAGATACTGCCCAGTATTGTATATGGTGAACTGTGATTCCATATGTTTATTTGTTTAAATTATGTGAAACATAAAGTAAACTGTGAACTCGTGGAGGAATTTTTTGGATCCGCGTTTTAGTTTGTTGCTGGTGATACTTCACAAATTAGATTTTACCAGAAATTCTCGGAGTTATAGAGTCGGATAGCTATAGATGCAGCCTCAGCGTACTGCATACACTATTTTTTATCTTCTTGTCACTCTCTGTAATCAGTATTTTTGAGACTGAATCTTTTGTTTGCATTTTTAGTTGTTTCAGTATCCCTCCTTTATAAAATCGTCAGTTGGTGATGACAGGAAGGATCCCGCTTATAATTTAGAAGCATAAAGTTTAAGATTTAGGTTCATTGCTCTGACTGTTTGATGAGATACGTTAATGTGTTTTTGTCTTGTCTAAAACTGGTTGTAGTTGCATTCTTTGTGATGAATTTACTTTGAAAAGGCTTTGAATTCCTCATACAATTGAGATATCTTTGAGACCTTTCATTTGAGACAATTTTGCAATGTTTATTTCAGGCTGCAGATTCTCAGATTGTTTCTGATTACGTTCGTCACTTTCTCCACCAGCACACGTAAGTTTGGGCATTTCATCATTCTAGAAAACTAAATATTCTTGACTATTACTTCCTTTCTAGGTCACTTGCTCTCTTGCAATGTAATGGATCTGTCCAGTTGCAACTCAATTTTGATTTTCCTGCTTCTAAACTCAAAACAAAATAAGCTGAGCATTCTCTCAAACCACAACACATTTTATTAACTCTAACCTTTATAGTCTATACTATTTCTTGTCAATTCATAGACCCCGTGAGGCAGAAATACTTAGGAAGTTCAGGAATTTGTAGCTTTGCAGGCATGCCAAAGAATTGAAATATTTAGCGTCGTGCTTGGTGGATCTTTTTTTTTTTTCCACTTCTTCTTCTCATATTCTGTGAAATGAAGCTAACTGAGTCACTTTGAGATTTTTACTAGTCTGGAGAATGTACAGCATACTGTGGTTGTAAATTTGAGAACAATTTCCTTTTTTTTTGTGGGTTATCTAGACAAAAAGAAATGTGGATGCTGCACTTTTTCCTCATGCAATACAGAGAAGCTTGTATTGCTAATGCATGGGGTTCACTAAATTGGATGTGCTCTTATATAATGTGTGCCGATCTACGGTTTTTAAAGTTTAGCTCTGATGATGTCTTATTATGCAGGATACAACTTGGGCAGCCTTCAACTGTAAAAGTTGCTGCGAACCTAATCAGATTATTTTCTTACAATAATAAGGTTCGTTTAGTGGTTCTTATCTCCAAGTTGTGATTGTGCGTAACCAGTCTGGTTAAAAACTGTATCTAGCAACCAAAGCTGATAATTACATTTCTCAGGATTACTTTTTATTGGGTTGATGTGACATATCGGAAACAACAAGGAATTGAGATCTGTGAATCTAATTTATTTGTAATTACTGTAGTCTGTTTCTTGTGGATTTAAATTAAACCATCAATTCGCTTCTGCTCTCAGCGGCTTGTGGATAGGAGTTTAAGCTACCATTAAAATGCTAGTTGCATTACCGCCACATTGACTACTCTTGAGAAAACATAAGCAAGTGATAAAACCATATAAGATTTAATTCTTTGTCTAGTTCCACGAATAACTTCAGTAGTCAGTCCACACCAGAACAATTGCAGAAAGGGTCATTGGCTCTCCACATGCATTGTCACATTGCGAGCTATCATAAGCGTAAGCTGTAAAGGTTATCATGAGTAGATTTTAACATGGTTAATGAGTGGTAAACTTTTGTAGGGAAATTAAGAATTAAGTTATTGTAGCATTTCATTTCAGACAAGTGTAACGTAGTATGTCTATTTCCTTTAGACTTCATCTATGTTTTTACATTTAGCAATTATCTGGTGTTCTGCTATGATGGAAAATGCTTTAACTTGGGAATTTGATTTTTGGTACTGAAAATTTTCTTTTTGGAAAAAAAGTTGTTTGCAACATAGAGAACAATGATATCCATATATTGAACTCTTTGATTTGACATTTCATTTTTCTGGCAGCATTGTGGTATTTTTCAGACACAGATTGTTGACTCATCCTTTTGCAACTTAAAGAACAATTCCGTCCTATCAACAGTTTCTATGACATGTAATACTTATCTTTGATAAGAGAACACACAAAGTTAGCTTAAGATGCATGTCTTCAATTCATCCGGTTTTTTCTGGTTTACTTATTATTGTTTATGTGCATGCACGTAATTTCATTTAGGTTTTTGACCATTTAAAATCTGTCACATTCTCAATCTTGGACTCGTTAACTGAAGTTGAAATACGTTAACTAATGGAGTTTAAATGTTAAATAAAGGTTCAGAACACAAGGAATAGTATAGGAAGCTTGTCCCAAAAAACTATTTTCCCTTGGCTTAAATGAATATTTTTGGAATTTGTTCTGATGCATGGTGAAATTTAAATGTGCAGTCGTTTTTAGCCAGTAGATGATATTTTAAATTCTTTTCTGATCGTCCTTGTGCTCCGGGTATAAATTTTAGGAATATGTTACGTTCTTTTGTCTGAAATTCATGTAAAATATTCATTTGCAGGATATGCTGCAAACAGGCCTTATTGTTGGTGGATGGGATAAGTATGAAGGGGGAAAAATATATGGGATACCTCTAGGAGGAACAATTTTAGATCTCCCTTTCACTATTGGAGGTGTGCTCTTCTCGTCTGCTACTGTACTTATGTCTTTGGTTTGGTTATTTGAGCTATTTTCATATTAAATTGGTCCCAAGATAAGTTTGGCGGGGAACCAATTTAATACGACTCCAATTTGGTTTTCGCAATGGCTTGACCTAAATTCCCTCCACATGACTCCAATTTGGTTGTGGGAAGAAGAAATATGGTCCGAACTTTAGGTTGCTCCTTATAATCGGACATTCAGTTAGATATAGAATCAAAGACTTTTTTCAGTTTGTTGGTCGAACCAATGATAAGCTAAACTGTGATAATTAACTAGTTAGATTTCATTCCTTGAAGGTGAATGATATTTATTTTAGTACTACTAATGAAATATTCTTGAACTCTGCTATTCAAACCTGCTCTGTCCCTGAATTTTGGGATAGCCAAATTTGCTTTTGTATTGTACGTGTGATTTTACTGTTCATCAACCGTTGCTTTAACTCCTGAATTGTCCAGTTTGTAAAGCCTTTTCTGTTGCCACCATTTATTGATGATTCTCGGAAAAATTTCTCGCTCATTTTGGGAGTTACTAATGTATGTAAATTCTTTATTGTATCAGGATCTGGCTCTTCGTATTTGTATGGTTTCTTTGACCAAGCTTGGAAGGAAGGGATGACTCAAAGTGAAGCTGAGGTTTGCCCACTTTATCTTCTCCATGTTTATAAACTTAGGCTGTGTTTGGTGTGTTTTTTATTTTAATCATATCCTTAGTTTAATTTTTATCCCATGTTTTTTGTGATTTTAAGCAAAAGTTATGCCATAATATTTATTTCACTTTAATGCCATGTTCAAGCAAAATGACATATATACACTTTCCCGCCAAAAAATTTAACTTCCTATAACTTAATTCAAATTATTATTATTGTTATTATTATTGTTGTTGTTATTATTATTACATATATTATATTTAGTAAATTGTTTTATTATTATTATTATTATTATTATTATATATATATATTATTATTGCTTTATTTTATCGTAATTATTATATTTATTTTATTGTTATTTTACTATTATTATTATTATTATATTATATATGATTATTATATATTTATTAATATTATGATTATTTATGTATTATTATTATTTAATAATAATAATAAATATTATATTATATATATGTACTATTTTATTATTATTATTATTATTATATTATTATTATTTAACAATAATAATTATTATTATTATATTATTATATAATGTATATTATTATATTATATTATAGTATAAGTATATATATATATATTTATTTAAGTTATTATATTTATTTTATATTATTATTATATTATGGTTGAAATGGAGAAACGCCACCGGAGTTCTATGCGATCGTAATATCCTGCTGAAATTGAAGGGAAAGTTTTATAGAACCGCCGATAGACCCGCAATATTGTATGGGACGGAATGTTGGGCACCCAAGAGGAATCACATCCTAAAGATGAGTGTGACAGAGATGCGTATGCTTCGTTAGATGTGCTGTAAAACCAGAAAAGATAAAATAAGGAATGAAGATATTCGAGCTGAAGTAGGTGTAGCTTGTATAGAAGAGAAGATGCAAGAAAGCCGCATACGTTGGTTTGGTCATGTTCGACGTAGGCCCAGCAGTGCACCTGTGCGTCAAGTGGAGTCCATGGATTTCGGCCAGTTCACGAGAGCGAGAGGACGATCGAAGAAGCCATTACTCGAAGTTATACGCAAATATTTGGAGTGCAAGGGGATTACAGAAGATATGTTGACTGATAGAAGCGTTTGGAGAAGACTGACGCATGTGTCCGACCCGACTTGATTCTCTCTATTGTTCATGTAGCCTACCCCAATTCATTGGGATTAAAGGCTTACTAGTTGTTGTTGTTATATATTATTATTAACAATAATATATACTAATTATTATTATTATTATATATAATAATAGTGAGGGTATTTTAGTCATTATACCAAACTATAAAATTAATCCACAATCTTATCCTCAAACCAAATACCATATAACTTACAACACTATATTATTTTAAACAATCTCATACTTTTAATCCTTGTCCTTATCTTACAGACTTACACTTAGCTTATCGCTCATTCCAAACGCTACCTTACATGATGATATTAATCACTCAAGCTTAGTACATAGTGAACATTTATCTGTTCATAGATTTTGCTGATTTTTGTGTGGTCCTTTTCTTCAGAAATTAGTCGTCAAGGCAGTCTCACTGGCCATTGCTCGTGATGGTGCTAGCGGTGGTGTTGTTCGCACTGTGACTGTAAGTTCCTATCTCAATTTATGAACTATGCTCCCTGGTGAATTAGTAGTAGTGATCTGACCTTCCCCATTAAGGCGACAAGTTTTACACCAACTTAATTTAATTCTAACCTTTCATTATTGTCAGCCGTTCGTCCTGTTTTCACTACCTATTAGACTATTATGCAATTTCGACATTGAATTGTTAGTATATTCTCTGGAGTTCTTAGTTATAATATCACTGGTTACTGTCTTTTGGATTTTAGGCCCAGTTAGTTTGGGAGCACACATTCAACTCAAGCTGGAAAGTTAATAATTTATATATCCTTCTATCCTGACATTTTTTACTAAAAAATACCAATCAAATCATTCTCTCTTATTCCTAATTAATAAATTAAAACATGATTATTCACAATCAAACATTTTTCTCCACCTTTTCAAGCAATCATTATGTTATTTCATCTTATTGCACAATATCAACGCCAAATTTCAGAACTTACATCCAAAAAACATTTAAGAAAATATTAATAAATTGTTTAGCAATCACCTTTTGCATTTATCATGACCGTCTCATGTTTCTTTACTTTTTTTACGCGAACTTCACATTTGCGGATTCTTCTAACTGCAGATCAACTCTGATGGGGTCACTCGGAAGTTCTACCCTGGCGATGAACTCCCTCTTTGGCATGAAGAATTGGAGCCCCATGACTCATTGTTGGATATTTTGTCCTCTGCCAGTCCTGAACCAATGACCGACTAATTAAACGGTCAGTTTGTCTGAGTTGCAGATACTGGATTTTATCCGTGCTGTTGTGTGTCCCTTTACTCTTAGTGCCTTTTAAAAAAAATATATATCAATTTCCCGCGAGAAATATTTCTGTTTTCCAGTTGTTTGTAGCTGTGATTATTCACTTGCATTATTAATCTGGCTCACTTAACTCTAGAGTTGCATAAAGAATTTAGCTCAGCCATCGGATTTTTTTGATAAATCGAGCCTTTGTGCATTTACATGCATGACCTTTGTTTTCTGCTTGTTTGGTGTTCACATCGTTTGGTTCCTATTGGGTCTATCATGTCCACAAGTCGCGAACCTAATGGCATTGGGAAGCCATACTTGGACATCTTTCTCATCAAAGCACATTTTTATATCTTGAGCATACAAATTTCATGTTTTTACATAACAAAGTTTTTACATTTCTCCCCATTTTCTTGTCTTACAATCGGGAAACAGATTGAAAAAAACATTTATTATCAACTTATTTATTGCAAAGTTGTCTCTAAATAGAATGTTCTTCGTTATTTTATTTGCAAGTCATTTCTTATTTCATCAAAAAATTATTTACACAGGTGTTAATATATTTAAATATTATTTTTGTATTTAATTTGTTCATTTAAGCTATTTAGTGTATTTACATAATTAATTATTATAAATTTAGTGTTATACTAAATTAAATAGTATACATAAATAGTATAAGTGATGTTTATTGAATTTATAATTGATGTAACTATCACGTTCATGTGAAATAAATTTAATAATTTTATATGAGAATATAATTATAACAACTTATATAATTTAAATTAAATAGGATAATCTCAAAAGGTTATAAATATATTTAAATTATGTTATAAAATAGATAAACTTAGTATTAATAATACTCAATTATATAACTTAAATAGTTAAATAGAATAATTTCAAAAGATTATAAATATTTGCTCGTATACGCTATTTCTAGCGCTGCATTGAGGATTGCATCAACACCATTTTTTCTTTAATTATTCTAAAAATATTTTAAAAGTACTGAAAATTGAAAATAAAGGTTATGTTGACACAATTAGGAATGGCAACGGGTCGGGTATGGGATGGGTTTGACCAATCCCACGCCCCGCCCCGCTATACATAAAACTCGTACCCGCCCCGCTTAGACCCGCGAACCCGACGGGTTTATTCGTCCCGCCCCGGTTCCAGTTTTTTTTTAATTTTTTATTTTTTTAAAAAAAAAAATTAGCTAGAAATCAATTTTGAAACACAAAATTTGAGTTTTGTGATTAAATTTCATGTTTTCTCTATTATTGTAAAATTATCTTTAAACTACTAAATATTTATTAATTTGCTCTTATTTCCTTCAAAATGTCCAACTTTTTTAACATTTACACATTAATTTTGATATAAAATTAAATAATGATACTTTATTGTTCAATCAAAGAGGTAAAATGTATAATCAATATCATATTTTTTTTAAAAAAAATTAAAAATGTATAGCGGGGCGAGTCCGGGGCGGGTTCGGCCAATCCTAGGACCCGCCCCCGCCCCGCTTCCAAACCAGGTTGAAGTGGGTCCAGACCCGCTCGGCGGGGCTGGTTCAATGCGGGTCCAGGTTTGGACCCATCCCATTGCCATCCCTAGACACAATCTGACAGAAAGGTGGGCGCCATCTATATGGATGGTGTCTAATTGGTGATGACCCGAGGAAGAAGAAACTAATAGAAAACAGAGAACTTTTTTTTTCATTATCTTGTATGATTTTTTGAATTTTATGAATTTCACATCATCTGTTTAATCAATTTATGCCTTTACGTCAACTGCTTGACTACAAGGCTAATGCGTTGTTCCACAATATGTTGAAACTTGTTTCCATGACTTGGTTACCCTATTTGTAAAAACATCATACCATTAATGAATTGAAGATGACTGTGTTCTATTATAACAGTAGATAAGGAGATTGGGATTCAGATTCACTAGCGAGTGATTTCTTTAACCTACTAACTCAATCATGTTACACGTTTACCCTCTTTTTGTTTTGAAAAAAAAGCTAACCCACAAATTTTATCTCCATATTTTTGTTTTAAGTTAATAAATAAAGTACTTCATAAATCGTATTGCAAGAAACAAATTCTTTGACCCATTTCTTTTTCAATTTTTATTTGTATATTGTTTCAAAAATAATTGTGGTTTTGGGGCCCAAGTAGTTATATACTAATTGGACTGAAAATTGACACACCTAACATTCATCTCATCTCCTATTCATGGACAAAAAATTGTCTAACTCCCTATGCTGAGAAGAACAGCCTCCTTAAAAGGGATTTCCTGGATTCTTCAGAACCAGTCCTACATAGTAATCTCCCTCAACTTCGACATGCACGTAGCATGTAAACGTGACACATTTTTCTCACAAATTACAGCAGAATATACCATGGAAAACGACACTACGCAACACACGTGCAGTCCAGTAAAGACACGATATTATATCCAAGAAAAATGTGAAATCAAGCCAAAGATATAACAGTAAATCTTAAACTAGTGGGCTATTGGCAACGAATATGCAGATTACACACATGTAGCTTGCAAATAGACAGTTTACTCCCTGTGATTTTGTGAGAATAGGCAGACTCCCTGTGGTTTAATGAAAATAGGCAGTTTACCCCCATATAGTTTGTAAATAGATACAAAACACCACCTCCATGTATGCTATGTTTTGCAAATCATATGAGGTAAAACACCTATTTTGAATAAAACATAGAGGTGTAAAGTGTCTATTCACAAATCACAGGGGATAAAGTGTCTATTAGGGATACCACAGGGAGATAAAATACCTATTTACAAACCGAGGTAAATTGTCTATTATCGATATCACATGGGGGTAAATTGTCACTACCTACAAACAATGAGCATTTTAAGCAAGCATAACACAGACAAGGTTGTGTGCTTTAAGTTTTAGTTCAGTACTTCAACTTCATACACCTTACAACCTCGAAAATATATACTTCCCCGAAACCACATGTGTGCCTTCAAAAAGTTCCACTAGCTAAACAAAAAAAGGGCATGCAGCATGGTGGCCTAACATGGGTAAAATGGGGAATACAGACGTTACATTATGGGAAATAGGACCGAGGCCGATGTTCCTCATCCACATTGATCCTGTTTGGATTATAAATTAAATCATCATTGTACCTTCGTTTAGTCGGTGTTTCTTTTTCTTTTTTGATGATTGGATTTTCAGGGTTCCAACCAGGAGCCCCAAAATCGGGTGTCGAAATCCTTGGTCCATTTAGTTGCAACTCTGTGTCCACAGCAGATTTTATCCATTTTACGGCCTTTACTGCAATGATTAATAGAATTGTATTAGTTAACTGACATCTGTATTTCAAACAAATGACCCGCGAATCTCCACAGAATCAAGAAGTAATACAAGAGTCTAAGAAACTGAATAAACGTAAACGAAAATATATGGATATGAACATCTATTCGGTGTGTTTTTTCTAAAAACGACTGAAAATGCAGTAATTCTACTGAATTCATCTGATAGACAAGCTTTCCAGTGGCTAGACACTATATTGGTAGTGAAACAGTCAAAACTTCAGTAATTCACGCACAACAATTATAAGGTCTCAGAAAATAGATTTTCATGATTGACAAAGGTTTAACTAAAAGATTCCTTGTGAATTCTGATTCAATGCAAAAATTATAAAAACTTAATGCTGTAAAAATTAAAATTTCACACCTTCTGAGGAGTCAACGGATACTGGCATGCCAGGATCACCGCCATCATTTGGAGGTGCAGGATGAGCAGGTCGCTTTCTCACATAGTTTTCTTGCAAAGGTTTTGGTTTTTGAAACGAAAACTGTGACAACCGAACCCCTTCTTCTACGAACTTCGGGTGCTTATTAAGATACCTTGAGAGAGCGTCGCATGACAGCACAAAGACATGTAGGAAAACAACGAATCACCATAGTAGCCAGAAAACATTTTTATACACCAATTTTACACTTTCCGTACCTCTGAATTTCCACCCTAGACCGAAGTGTCTTGCCAGACGGTGCAACATAATATCTGTAAAGATTCGTGATAAAAGAAATACAATTAAAGCGCTAATGTTTCATAAACATAGTAATTAATGCCAGAATAAATACTTAAATAGAAATACATCTATACAAGTAACATTGATGCTGACAACAAAAGATAAAGCTTCTCTATCAAATCATGTTTAATACAATAAGGAGGCCATTCAAGTAGGTAACCAATTCGAAATATATTTGCCTAAAACCCCTCTTTAAGAACTATTCACAATCTATTCATCAAGTGCCAACTCTGGTGCATACTTTCACAATAAGCAGAGTGCAGATTCTACCCCCAAAGAGAATCACTTCAAAGGCTAAAAAGTTTCTTATAAATCTTACATGTATTCATAACAATTATTGTTTTTGGAACGAAACTATTCAAGAACACCTTAATGCTTCAAAATACCCAAAGGAATTCCACCTCGATGAAGCCTGGGCTTGATGTTCAATGCCATATTTGAAATTCTACATCAAGTAACCACACCTCTAGATTTTTATTCTCTTCCTGTTACAACTATGAATTTCCCAGAATTCTCATGATGCAAAATAAAGCTGTTTGTAGTATGTTTGTGTATTAATTTCCACACATGTATTGAGTCGTGATTGGAAGGAAAATAAAATGAAATAATTATTGAAGCACAGAATTAAGATGAATTGAGAGTTTGACTGAGCTCCAACGCTATTTAAGGCTAGAAAATAAAGATGGGAAGTTTATTAATAAAAGCTAAAAATTTGAACCGATTATCCAGTTTGAATCTGGTTTAGGCAAACAGCCATCCACTCGGTCAATAGGTTCGTATTTTACGTATATTTCTTGGGTTTAGTGGATAGAGGTTTTTGTTGTTTTTCATGGTTTAATTGATATTTATACTGCCTAATCAATGTTTTTAATTGTGTATTGGTATAGTTTAATTGATATTTATACTGCCTACATGCATTCCAACAATTTGACATGGAAATTATGTAATTTCAGCTGATTAAGTACACGCATTATATACGTTCAGCTTTAAAGGGGATGTCTCTCTCTATAAAAATAAATAATAATTCATAACACAGAAAACAATCTATCCTGTATCATTATTCGGAAGGTTTTGAATAGCATTAAACAAAATTCGATTTACAATAGGTCCTAAACTAGACTAAAGTTCCTACACTTCAAGTATTTATTTGAATTAATTGCAAGGATTTAGCTCAAATTTTCCTTGAACTGTCATCTATGCAGCAGAAACCTATAACTAACTTTGAGTAAACAAAGAATTGAAAGTCGTTGGATACATACACATCTGCAAAATGAGTGCTTCCTTCACCTCTGATTCTCAAAAGCCGTTGCCATCCAGGCGGGGGTTGAGCAATGCTCGGTTTGTCGATCGCCCAAAGCTTAGTGCCATCTTGCTCTATGTCAGTAGGATCATCACACGATATTCCGGGCCGCCATTCTCGAGCAGTTTCACACATAAAGGGCCGTTCTATTATGTGTTCTCGTATTTCTTGATACTTTTCCTTTGTTGGAATGAGTCTCCATTTAAAACAGTTGGCGCATTGAACAGTGAATGCCCCTACAGATGGCAAAACCCTTGGCGTCTGATTTGAAAAGGGATGTGGTCTTCGAAAAGATAGAAGTCTACAACTAATAGGGTCTGAAACAGTTTCAACTTCAGCTGCACCAACGGCAGCAGGATCATAAAGCACCAACTGCAAATGAGAATTATCAGACGATGGATTTTCTTTATAGACTGTGCCACAATTTTCTATTTTGGCAGAACTAAAATCTCCTTCATTCTGAGAAGGATGAACAGAACAATTTGAGGCATTTGGTTTTCCATCCACATTTTTCAGGTTATCATCACTAGCCGAAGAATCATTGATATTACTCTTCCTCTTCAACTTAATGGTGAGTTTCAATGAATGTGGCTGTGTCTCAGTCTCCATCGCCTAATCTGCTACAATATGATCAGAATCATGTACCTTTAAATAGCCTTCAAGGAAATTACCGGGATGTATCTTGTATCGCAAGAAATGCTCAACTGTCGATTCAGAAAGCAATAATTTCTCAATAACTTGCCGCAATCATTCTTTTACTTCTCCAAATGATTCATTCCCAGCATAGTTAAAATAAGTACAACTGCCTCCCCCTCACAAGATAATAGAAGTAAAATCTGCAGAAACTGATTTAAAGAACCATTTGTAAATCACTCCAAATGAAGCAAAAATTGCAGGATTTGATTAACCAATGGCCATTAACCATGCTAGATGCACCAATTTATTTTATACAAATCTAAAGATAATAATATAAAGCATTGTAGAGTTATTCAAATATGCAAATAAAAATTCAGATTGAAAGTGTTGAATCATGGAAATAATGCTGATTACACTTCAATGTTCAACTCAATAAATGCAAATATATCATCAAAACCAAATTAATGAAAGTGATGTAAAACAAGAATCAACCAAACTAAATTGTGGTGTATGGGTTGCAGTTTGAAATATTTTAGAATCAAATCTATACCTGTTGCAATATGACAGCAAATACTTTACATTAAAAAAGTTCTAACGAGATTGCATACAATGATCTCCACAGTTATCCATACATGGTTTCTAAGTGAAGAATTCAATGCTATCACATGATTGATGCGTAGCACGTTTGTAGTTTGATGCTAATGCATGTTCTACAAGCTTTTAAATATATAGGTAAGACTGGATACAACTACAGAAAAAATAAAATATAATAGAGGTTGGATAAGTGAATTGCAAATCAATTATTTCTATTAATACATGTTCTACAAGCTTTTAAATATATAGGCAAGACGGATGCAACTACACAGAAAATAAAAAATAATAAAGGTTGAATAAGTGAATTGCAATCAATATTTCTATTAATATATTCAAAGCAACACACGTGAACGAGTTTCATTGTGATGTATAGACGAATATGCAAGCTGAAACAAATCATTTCTTGCCACATAATAATGCACGCCTTTGTAAAACACAGTATTTTTCACTGAAACAGTCTTTCCCTCTTCATTTCTCAATTATATAATTAGTTACAACATTGATTGATACCTAAACTAGGAAATAACACTATCAGCTCTAAATTAAAATACCTAAACTAGGAAATAACTTTATCAGCTCTTAATTACAATATTGCTATATTTACATTGGTCTAGTTTAGGAACGGTGTGAGCAGTGTAGTGGCTTAATTAGAGGTGACCAAGAGATAATGGTTAGAATCGATTGACTAGGCTGTCATCCCCCCTCAAATTGATGCTGGTTGGTCTAGAAGCAGCAATTTACCAATCAGAAATTGATGACGTTGTCGAGTGATTGTTTTGGTGAAGATGTCACAAGTAGGTGGGAACATGAGGAAGAGTGATAGTCTTGTTGTCCACCGCTTTACGAATAGAGTGGCAATCTACTTCGATATGTTTCGTGCTTTCATGGAAGACAAGGTTGGTTGCAATTTGATAACGCTTCTGTTGTCACCATGTAGAGGAGTAGGTTTACGCTGAGAGAAGCCAAGTTTATCCAAGAGACCAAGGAGCCAAAGAATTTCAGAGCAAGCAGCAGAGATAGCACGATATTCAGATTATGTAGAGGATTTGGAGACTCGTGCTTGTTTCTTGCTTTTCCAAGAGATCAAAGATTGTCCCAAAAACATGCACCAACCTGTGACAGAGCGACGTGTGTCCGGGCAACCAGCCCAATCTGCATCACCGTAGGCATTGAGAGTGAGCGGATTTCCGGTTGGAAAAATAGTCCGCGAGATGGCGAGCCACGTAGATATCGAATAATACGACGAACAGCGGTGAGATGTAAGTGACGAGGAGACTGCATGAATTGGCTAACTTGTTGAACCGCAAAAGAGATGTCAGGGCAAGTGATGGTCAAGTAGTTCAAACTGCCAACGAGTTGACGATACATAGTGGGATCAGGAAGGAGAATATCTTCGTCCCGACAATATTTGATATTAATTTCAAAGGAGTATCCACTGAGGGAGAGTCTTGAAGTCGAGCTAGTCCGGTGAGGTCAGTGGTGTATTTGTGTTGGTTCAAGAAAATGCAGGAACGTCCTGTACATATTTCCAACCCCAAAAAGGGCCAAGATCCTTCATATGAAATGAAGATTGGAGATGCCGCTGAAGCCGAGTGACTAAAGCCGAATCAGTGCCAGTAATAACAATGTCATCAACGCAGACAAGTAGTAGAACAATACCAGCTATTGTGTTATAGAGAAATAGTGAAGAATAATACTTACTTTGTTGAAAGAGAACTGAAGCAGGGTTGTACGAAATTTGTCAAACCAGGCCCTAGGCTTGTCTTAAGCCATACAATGATCGTTTCAGTTTACACACCGCCGAGGTAGTATGAATGGGAAGACCCTAAGGTAATTTCATATACACATTTTCTTTGAGATCACCACGAAGAAATGCATTCTTAACATCCATCTAACGAAGTGGCCAGCATTGGATGGCAACCCAAAAAATTGAAACCACGATCGGAAAGCAGCCAAGAACAAAAATTCTCGGTGAGCACAAGATTTCCGATGGTTTCCAAAACCGAAGGATTTGAAACGATCAAAATTGCATTCAGGGACTTAGTGTATCGGTGAGTACAAGGAATACGAGAGTTGCCAACGAAATGAGACTAAAATTGGGAACCTGTGTCTGATACCATGTAACACAAAGTATTTTTCACTGAATCAGTCTTTCCCTCTTCATTTCTCAATTATATGCTGAGTTACAACATTGATTGATACCTAAACTAGGAAATAACATTATCAGCTCTAAATTACAATACCTAAACTAGGAAATAACTTTATAAGCTCTTAATTACAATATGCTATATTTACATTGGTCTAATATAGGAATGTAAATGGTGAGGATTGATTGACTAGGCTGTCAACCTTGACGCCAAAAAACTGGGGCATAACCAGGATATCAAAATTCAAAACAAGGTGGACAAAAAATTAAATAATATTTTCCAGTGGGTAAAATATTTAATTTAAAATTTTTATACTACAAAATAAAAATATATTATAGGTAAGATTATATCATTTCAAATTTTTTGTCAGGCAAATGCCCAGTTTTGCCCATATATAGTAGCTAGATCTCTGCCAAAAAGATCTGAATGCCATCTGAAATGTATAGGTGGCCAAGAAATACAAAATATAGTGGCTGATGACTCCATAGTAAATCGCTGTGGACAACCTGATGAACAAAGCACATTAAACAACAGAAAATGACATAGTGGGGAGCCAAGAGTCATTAAATACATCCAAACTAAATTTGTTTGAAGTCGAAGATAGTTCCCACACTGCTAGACCGCTGTCAAAATTAAAAGGCAGGGTAATGTATGGTAAAAGATATGAGAAACTTAAATTGTGGCAAGGCCTTCAATATAGTTTATTTCAAGCTCATGCAACACAAAATATTTTCTCGAAGGAATGAATGAAGACTTAAAAAACAATTCTTTTCAAAGGTCGATAAAGCCAGCCCTACTATTCTAACAATAAGAGAACAAAGATTAAATTGCCCACAGCATACTGCAAAAGAATGCTGTCTGACAGGCAGATATCTATGCCTAAATTAGAGAGAACCAATCAAAGAACAAATAAAGTCTAGTAAAGTAGTCATATTTCACCTACTACAGAAAAAACTTGCTGAAAATTAAAATCATTTTCAAAAAAGAACATACATTACTAAAGAATCTGCAAAACAAAACCCATTTTCAGAATCTACAGCAACGAAACACACAAGCAAAACAAAGCCCATTCATTTAGTAAAATACTTAATATTCACAACATTACCCAAAGACAAAACAAGAACAGAGAGTCAAACGTAAAAGAAACGAGAACAACAGAATCATACAAAATCCTGAGGATTAACATCAAAGATCCAACCAAGGCAGCTAAACAAACTAGTAAACCGAATAAAAATCTTCTTACAGTGAAGCACAGAGACAAATGCATATAAACATAAAGTCCCAAAAGAACAAGCGAAAATTGCATAGAAAAGGATCGGAGAGATCTGAACTGAAATTAAAACAAAAACCCACGAATGATTCGATGAATCAAAGCCAAATATGGCACAAAGAATTCATTCTACCTGTTTTTGTAATGCCTTGTTCAGATGTTTTCTCCACCTCGGGAAGTGAGAGAAGAAAGGATGAAGAATGTAATTGGACGTTGGCTTACTACGATTGTGAAACGGGGGCGACCGCCGTGGCACGGCCTTTCTGCACCAATATCTACCCATTTATAATAAAAGGGGAATTTACGTTCCAGTACAAATACCAAACAATGTATACATAAATTTCCATTTTTAAAATATCTATAAATAAATACATGGTGGAGCAAACTTTATTCGCTTAAGTCCAATTTTCAAACTTATGTTTTAAAAAGGTCTTTTTTCGTTCTTGAAATACCCTTAAATTGGAAAAAGCTAAAACCTAATTTCAGAACTCTCTCCTCTTCTTTTAGACCCTAAATCCTTCCATCGCCGCATCTCTTCAATCTCCGAGCTCACGAGAATTAGGGTTTCTGCAGTTTCAAAGCCATGGTAAATCGGTGATTCAAACTCAGCAAGTTTACGTTTTTAAGTTTACGTTTTTGAAACTTGTGAATTTGCATAGTTTGTATAATGCGTGTGTATTGTTGTAGGGTAAAGGGGACGGGGAGCTTTGGAAAGAGGAGAAACAAGACTCACACACTGTGTGTGAGGTGTGGCCGCCGCATCTTCCACCTCCAAAAGAGTAGATGCTCCACAAGAGGGTAACCGTGTCAATGGCAATGTCCGTATTGTCGTGGTTGAGGAGAGCAGCGATGGAATTGACATTGCCGAGCGACACCAGGTCGGGGTAGAGCTCGAGTGCGGCAACTAGAATTTTTAGCTTCTGTATGTGTGTATTCTTTTTTCTTTTTTTTGTTTACGTGAATTAATGGGTGAAAGAATTGAAATCTTGGGATTTGGGTTTTCTTGTACAAGTTTTTCTGGGTTTCATATTTCCACGTGAACTAATGGGTGAAAGATTTGGAAATTGGGATTTGGGTTGCAGCCAGGACAGATATACAGAGAGGAGCGAGGATAATACTGGAAGGATGGAGGGAGTCGATCGTAGGGTGAGAAGGAAGAAGAATCTGAAAGAACGGCTGTGATTCAACACCATGAGTTGTTGTGGCTAAGCCACCTGGGGCCTCGGCACCACTTCCATGAGTGTAAGGAATGACAAAGAAGAAGATGGTCCAAGTAATTGATCCCAGCAACGCCACCCAAACAACGGTGGAAACAGCCCCAGTTCGCCAACATCATGTTCGCGAGCAACATCAATCTCTACGCCTTTCTAGTCTTCATGTGTTTTATGTTTCTGTTTTTTGTCTGCATAATTGTATGATGAAGTCATTGTGGTTTTCTATTGAGACTGATGTCCGTTGTGTGTACTATTCCATGATTTTTCTCATTTGGTTTACGTTATGTACGTATTTTGGGATTGATGCATCATAATTATAACTGATGCATGTAAATTATAATTGGTGCATGTAAATATAAGTGGTGCTTGTAATTATGTAATTATAACTGATGCATCGTAATTACACCTTGTGCATGTAATTATAACTGGTGCATCAAATTATAACTAATGCATGTAAATTATAACTGGTGCATGAAATCATAACTTGTGCCTGTAATTATGTAATTACACCGGGTGCATCTAATTACAACTAGTGCATCGTAATTACACCTGGTGCATGTAGTTATAACTGTGCATGTAATTATAACTGGTGCATCATATTATAACTGGTGCATCGTAATTACACTTGGTGCATGTATATTATAACTGACATGTCATTTTTCGTGATGCATGTAATTATGACTGGTGCATGTAAATTATAACTTGTGCATATAATTATAACTGGTGCATGTAATTATAACTGGTGCATGCAAATTATAATGGGTGCATGTAAATTATAACTGGTGCATGCAATTATAACTGGTGCATGCAAATTATAACTAGTGCATGTAATTATAAATGGTGCATGTAAATTATAACTGGTGCATGCAAATTATAACTGGTGCATGCAAATTATAACTGGTGCATGTAGTTATATCTAGTGCAAGTAAATATGACTTGTGTATGCAAATTATAACGGGTGCATGTAATTATAACTAGAGCATGCAAATTATAACTGGTGCATGTCATTATAACTGGTGCATGCAAATTATAACTGGTGCATTTAATTATAACTGATACATGTAATTATAACTGGTGCATGTAAATTATAACTGGTGCGTACAATTATAACTATTGCATTTAAATTATAACTCAAGCATGAAAATAATAACCGGTGCATGTAATTATAACTTGTGCTTGTAAATTATAATTGGTGCATACAAATTATAACTGGAGCATGTAAATTATAACTGGTGCATGCAAATTATAATTGGTGCATGTAATAATAACTGATGCATGTAATTATAACTGGTGCATGTAAATTATAACTGGTGCATGAGAATTATAACTGGTGCATGCAAATTATAACTGGTGCATGCAAATTATAACTGGTGCATGCAAATTATAACTGGTGCATGTAATTATAACTGGTGCATGTAAATTATAACTGGTGCATGTAAATTATAAATGGTGCATTAATTATAACTGGTGCATGTAAATTATAACTGGTGCATGTAAATTATAACTGGTGCATGTAATTTATTATTGGTGCATGTAACTGGTGCATGTAAATTATAACTTGTGCATGTAATTATAACTGGTGCATGTAAGTTATAACTGGTGCATGCAAATTATAACTGGTACATGCAATTATAACAAGTACATGTAAATTATAACTCATGCATGTAATTATAACTAGAGCATGTAAATTATAACTAGTGCATACAAATTATAACTGGTGCATGCAAATTATAACTCGTGCATGTAAATTATAACTTGTGCATGTAATTATAACTGGTGCATGTAAATTATAACTGGTGCATATAATAATAACTAGTGCATGTAAATTATAGCTGTTGATGCTAATTATAACTGGTGCATGTAAATTATAACTGGTGCATGTAATTATAACTGGTGCATGTAAATTATAACTGGTGCATGCAAATTATAACTGGTGCATGTAAATTATAATTGGTGCATGTAATTATAACTGGTGCATGCAAATTATAATTGGTGCATGTAATTATAATTGGTGCATGCAAATTATAATGAGTGCATGTAATTATAACTGGTGCATGTAAATTATAACTGGTGCATGATAATTATAACCGGTGCATGCAAATTATAACTGGTGCATGTAATTATAACTGGTGCATGTAATTATAACTGATGCATGTAAAATATAACTGGTGCAACGTAATTACAACTGATGCATGTATATTATAACTGTGCATGTAATTATTCCTTGTGCATGTAACTGGTGCATGTAAATTATAATTGATGCATACAATTTAACTTGTGCTTCATATTTATAACCGGTGCATAAAATCATAACTGATGCATGTAATTATATAATTACACCTAGTGCATGTAATTACAACTGGTGCAAATAATTATAACTGGTGCATGTAAATTATAACTGGTGCATTTAATTCTAATTGTTGCATCATAATTATAAATGATGCATGTAAATTATAATTGGTGCATGTAAATATAACTGGTGCATGTAATTATGTGATTATAACTGGTGTATCGTAATTACACCTTGTGCATGTAATTATACTTGGTGCATGTAATTATAACTGGTGCATCGAATATAACTAATGCATGTAAATTATAAGCGATGCATGAAATCATAACTGGTGCATGTAATTATGTAATTACACCTGGTGCATCTAATTATAACTAGTGCATCGTAATTACACCTGGTGCATGTAGTTATAACTTTGCATGTAATTATAACACGTGCATCATATTATAACTGGTGCATTGTAATTACACTTGGTGCATGTATATTATAATTGACATGTCATTTTTCGTGGTGCACGTAATTCTGACTGGAGCATGTAAATTATAACTGGTGCATATAATTAAAACTGGTGCATGTAATTATAACTGGTGCATGGGTGCATGTAATTATAACTGGTGCATATAAATTATAACTTTTGCATGCAATTATAACAGGTGCATGCAAATTATAACAGGTGCATGCAATTATAACTGGTGCATGTAAATTATAACTGGTGCAAGTAAAGTATAACTGGTGCATGCAAATTATATCTGGTGCATTGAGTTATAACTGGTGCAAGTAAACTATGACTGGTGCATGCAAATTATAACGGGTGCATGTAATTATAACTGGTGCATGTCATTATAAATTGTGCATGCAAATTATAACTTGTGAATGTAAATTATAATTGATGCATGTACTTATAACTGGTGCATGTAAATTATATCTGGTGCGAACATTTATAACTGTTGCATTTAAATTATAACTCATGCATGCAAACTATAACTCATGCATGCAAATTATAACTGTTGCATGTAATTATAACTTGTGCATGTAATTATAATTGGTGCATACAAATTATAACTGAAGCATGTAAATTATAACTGGTGCATGAAAATTATAACTGGTGCATGTAATTATAACTGGTGCATGTAAATTATAAACGGTGCATGTAATTATAACTGGTGCATGTAATTATAACTGGGGCATGCAAATTATAACTGGTGCATGCAATTATAATTGGTGCTTGTAAATTGTAACTGGTGCATGCAAATTATAATCGTTGCATGTAATTATAACTGGTGCATGTAAATTATAACTGGTGCATGAAAATTATAACTGGTGCATGTAATTATAAATGGTGCATGTAAATTATAACTGGTGCATGCAAATTATAACTCGTGCATGTATTTATTACTGGTGCTTGTAAATTATGACTGGTGCATGCAAATTATAACTGGTGCATGCAAATTATAACTGATGCATATAATTATCACTGGTGCATGCAAATTATAACTGGTGCATGTCATTATAACTGGTGCATGTAAATTATAACTGATGCATGTAATTATAACTGGTGCATGTAAATTATAGCTGGTGCGTACATTTATAACTGTTGCATTTAAATTATAACTGGTGCAGGAAAATTATAACTGGTGCATGCAAATTATAACTAGTGCATGTAATTATAACTTGTGCATGTAAGTTATAATTGGTGCATACAAATTATAACTGGAGCATGTAATTATAACTGGTGCATGCAAATTATAACTGATGCATGTAATTATAACTGGTGCATGTAAATTATAACTGGTGCATGTAATTATAACTGGTGCATGTAATTGCAACTGGTGCATGCAAATTATAACTGGTGCATGTAATTATAACTGGTGCATGTAAATTATAACTGGTGCATTAATTATAACTGGTGCATATAAATTATAACTGGTATATGTAAATTATAACTGGACAAAATGGTGCATGTAAATTATGACTGGTGCATGCAAATTATATCTGGTGCATGTAAATTATAACTTGTGCATGCAAATTATAACTGGTACATGTAAATTATAACTGATGCATGTAATTATAACTGGTGCATGTAAATTATAACTGGTGCATGCAAATTATAACTGGTGCATGTAAATTATAACTGGTGCATGCTAATTATAACTGGTGCATGTAAATTATAACTGGTGCATGTAATTATAATTGGTGCATGTAAATTATAACTGGTGCATGCAAATTATAACTGGTGCATGCAATTAGAACTGGTGCATGTAATTTGTTGAGCCTTAAACGCATGGTTGAGTTTAATGCTTAATTTATCTCCGAATTATTTTTGAGTTTTGATGATTGACAAAACTTGCATTTGTTGCACTAATATGTCTACTTAGTGTACAGGGTTGATTTATAAACTGGTTGGGAAGACCAATGGAAGATAACCCCAGTTATACATAACATATGCGAGTTCATAGGACAATCGATGATTTTTATCAAGGAATCTATTGACCTTGGACGAGAAGGAATGGCATCTATGAACAACCAAACTAAGTGTTCAACATGTGTGGAATGATGTTGGAACAATATCTTATGATGGGATGAAGACCCACGAACTAATGGTCCGTTGGTGGGCAAATTCGTATAGAAGCCACTTGGTGCGCAGTGCAATGTTTTTATTATATCTCTTGGATCATGCTCTGAATAAAGTGAATCCAAAGAGGTTGGAAAGCCAACTCAATATTCTAGATTTCATATTCAAACATCTCAGTCCAATTAGGATTGCATCATAGAGCAAAATGGCATGGAAGTCATTGCAAGTGCAGATTGTAGCAAGGTTTGAGCGGCTGTAGCATTTTGGGCATAACTTATTCATATCTTGATGAAATGCAATGAATATTTGTTCACACCTAGATAAGAGGAAGTGTTACAACTTTCATGTTTACCACTTTTCCCAGAAACAAGCTTAAGATGGTCGAATAGTGCAAAGTTTGAGAGTGTTGAAATCTGACAGATAGTTTCATGCGATCCGGACCATCACCTCAGGCGATCCGAGCCATGCGTGCCAACGATGCGCACCATCGACCCAGGCGATGGCACGCTGCGCGCCAGGCGATCCAGAAGCTTACCTACGGAAAATTTTCAAAGGGCGATCGCCCCAGGCGATGCAAGGAACGCCTGAGGCGATCTGGGCCAAATTTGAACGTTAGAACGTGGCGATGGAGATCGCCCGAGGTGATGGCCGAGGCGATGCATGAGTGATTCAAGCCTTATGTGTAACAACGGCTAGTAGGACCATTGGGGGCCTTCTACACTATAAATGTGGATGTTTTGGATCAATTTGAAGACAAGAAACAAGACTATAAACTACAAGAAAGCTTTGCTCTGTTCAAATTATTCTAGCATTGTAAACTTCATACATTTGTGTTGTATTGGAGTTTTTAATTCATTTCTTGTGTGTTAGTTTTGATTCTTCGTGTTGGTACACCGTGAAGGTGTTATTTGAGTTATTGTAAGGTCCTCCAACACCGACGCAAGTTGGAAATTGTAAAAGTCGTCAAAAAGTAAAGTTGGTGCAAGTGTGTGGCTATCCTTGGAGCCCTTAAGGCCAAGAAGACTCGTGAAGAGTGTGGGTAACTCGGGAAGAGTTTTGTGTGGCTATACTTGGAGCCCTTAAGGCCAAGAAGACTCATGAAGAGTGTGTGACTCGTGAAGAGTGTGTTGTGGCTAACTTGGAGCCCTTAAGGCCAAGATCAAAGTTATTCTAGTGGAACCTCGGTTGGATGTTTTCTAGCCGGGAAGAGGAGACGTAGACGATTCATCGCCGAGCTTCTATAACGAATTCTCGTGTTCTTTATTGCTTTATTTATATTACGCATTTATTTATTTCTTCATTTTATTTATTTGTCGATTGACATCAAGTCTTCCGCAGCGCAAACTCGACTTTTTGCAAATTCATTTTAAAACGCTAAAGTAGCCAAGGAACCTCATTCACCCCCACTCTTCCGTTCCAACAACTGGTATCAGAGCTATTTGATTTTTGTTTTAAATCAAAAATTTTATATGGCTAATCTAGCAAATAAGTTTGCTCAAGGTCAATCGACAAATCGCCCTCCGCTCTTCACGGGTTATAACTACGGATATTGGAAAAATAGAATTTCTCTATACATCCAATCCGTTGATTATGACCTATGGAAAATCATTGTAAAAGGTCCACATTTTTACTGAAGGAAGTTGGGGGAATAAGTATTCCCAAAGAAATGGACGATTTTACAAGAGCGGATATGATTTTAATTTCGCAAGATGCTAAAGCTATTAATATTTTACATTGTGCTTTAGATATGAAGGAAGTACAACCGGATCTCGATGTGCTCAACCGCAAAGAAAATCTGGGACAAATTACAAATTTGTCATGAGGGCACAAATCAAGTGAAGGAGACAAAGATAGATCTACTACAACTCAAGTATGAGACATTTGAGATGAATTCGGAGAAGACGTTGACTCGATGTTTAGAAGGCTCACCCAAATCATAAATGAGCTTGCACAACTTGGTGAGAAGTACCATCCAAAGCAAATATGGAGAAGAGCACTAAGAGCCTTGCCAAAGGAATATGATGCAAAGAGGACGGCCATCATCGAATCCAACAAAGGAGAAAGTGCAACATATGACCTTGATGAACTTCATGGTACCTTGGTGACCCATGAGCTCGAAGTGTCAACAAGGAAGTGAATAAAGGAGGATGATAGATCCATAAGAAAAGGGATCGCCTTGGTCGGGAGGAAAGATCAATCCGATGATGAAGATGATGATGATGATGAAGATATGATCTTGTTCACTAGAAAGTTCAAGGAATTCTTCAACAAACACAACATGCCAAAGGCCTCCGGTGCTACCAAACATGATTCAAAACAAGAGGTAACTTGCTATAATTGTCAAGATAAAGGTCATTATGCTAATAAATGTCCTAGGAAGAAGAATGAGGACAAAGGGAAGAAGAAAGCTCTTATAGCCACATGGAGTGATAGTGACTCCGATGAAGAAGCAACAAACCTTTGTCTCATGGCCAAAGATGACGCAAATGACGAAGAATATGAAAGCGACGATGAGGTACCATCTTTTGATGAATTACTAGATTCTTATCATGAGCTTATTGATGCTCTTGGCAAAACCAAGATGTGTAACAAATTACTCAAACTTGAGTTAGCCAAGAGAGATGAAGAAAACAATTCATTGAAAAATGAATTAAGTTCTGTGAAGAAATCTCTTTGCAAATTTAGTGATAGTAGTTTAAAGATGAATGAATTGTTTGGCTTGCAACGTTGTAGCTTTGATAAAGCCGGACTAGGCTTTTCAAGCAAATCTAAAACATTTTCAAGCTTGTTGACTAAAGCTAAGCATAATTCTCCTACTTGCACTTATTGTTGTAAAGATGGTCATAGAAAGAATAAATGTAGGTTTGCTAAAATCCAATACCAACCTAACAAGAGGTGGAAATTGATTCTAAAGGCAATGATGAATGCTAACCTACAAGGACCCAAAAATCAAATGGGTACCAAAGAATCCCAAATCAAAAATTTGTTTTGTAGGAACAATAAAGGGATGGAGGATGAAGGCACAAGCAACTCAAGGGAGGAGATTATCTCATTCGCGACAATAGAAGAAGCGCGAGCTATAAGACCAATGACAAGAACGTACTATTGTCATCAAAGGTAAATTTATTTTAAGCATTTAAAAAGAGCAATTCAAAATTTCATTGGCACAAATTAATTGTGACCAATAAATAATGAAGCTCAATATTCATTGATAGTAAAATGCATTTCCCCTTAGCATATGCATATAAATTGTTTTGATGCATGATTTATGCATGATCTCTTTATGGTATATAGAGCTGTCAGAACGGGCCAGCCCGACCCAAACAGACTGGCCCGCCCAACCCGCGGCTCAAACGGGCCCAACCCGCGGCCCAAACGGGCCCAACCCATTTGGGCCCGCCTTCAGGCGGGTTGGGAAAACCCTAACCCAACCCGACCCGAAGCGGGCCGCGGATTGGGACGGGCTGGCCCGCCGAAATATATTTTTCTTAAAAAAATTAAATTTTGAAATTTTTTTTAAAAAAAAACTTCAAAAAAAAATTTCCATCTAAACTTGCCGAACCTGGAACTGATGCTAGAAGAATACTGAAACATGTTTCAGGTTTTATCTAGATATTAACACTGCTACTAAAAAAACTTGATTAGTGAATCAGTATTTTACTCAATTTTGAAATACTTGTTGCAACTTTCAAGCAAGACCAAGTGAAAAATATATAGTAGATTGAATGCTTCAATGTGATATTGAGTTTTTATCTATGAATTGAGCCTAAAAAAAGAAACAACAATTTTTTTTTCTTTTTAAAAATGGGGCCAACCCGCGGGCCAGCCCGCCAACCCCCGGGTTGGCCCGCCAAAACCCGCGACCCATTTGGGCCAGCCCGTATAGGCCCGCCTGCTGGCGGGCCTTAAAAATACTGGCCCAACCCGCCTATTTTGCGGGTTGGGTTGGGCCAGGCCCGCGATCCTGGCCCATTTTGACAGTTCTAATGGTATATATCTTGATATGCTTTGAGTTCAAATTTGAATTTGCAATGTGAAAATGTGAAATTATGTGATTAAGCATGCTATAAGTGTTTGGATGCTCAATCTTTGATATAATGCTATCATGACCTTAATAGTTTTATTATCTTATCAAATGATGCTTTGAGAATTTTAATGTCTATTGGGCATGAGTGCATGAACTCTTGGTAGAACATATGCACATTGTTAGTTCCGGACCTTATCGATGAGATTTTAAAGATGACAAAACATTTCAGACCGGATCGAGTGAAATCAGACTGATCAGATCGATCGCCCAAAATAGATCAAGCTGATAAGATGACAAAGCATATCAGACCGGATCGATGGATTTCAGACTGACTAAATCGATGCTTCAGATCGATCTCAATCTCTATCAGATCAGAGCAGTCTAGGATACATAAAGAATGGCTCCTCAGTCCGAATCATTAACGGCTATTTATTGTAGCATTTAATGTCGTAATTAATGCTACAAAGGACCAAAGACTGAAGATTGCCATAAGAGGTAAGAAGACAAAGAAGAGCTTACCTGACAGTCGCCGAAAGTATGAACCAGAACGGCAAGTATCCTGAAGAAGAAGACTGTAGCCTACTCAGAGTTTAAGCAGAGTCAAAGTTGCACATTAAGGGAAATAATGTCGTTGGCACTTACAACTATAAAAGGATGCAACAAAAGGAATATAGAAGACTCTCGCTGATCAATTGAAAAACGCACAAGAAAGCAAAATAGCACAAGCCTACAAGCTCAGAAGCTCTCGAGCTGAAATTATTCTTAAGCACGTTTACTTTGTAACATTTGATCATTTAGGATCACTGTGCGCATCTTGTGTTTTCTGTGTTGAAAAATAGAAGTGAGAAACATATTGTAACTGTCAGACAGAGTGTGTCTGAGCAGATCGAGTGACTAGGAGTTTCAGACTGGTAGTGAGGTAAATCCAGCCTGAATCGGGTTTGTACAACAGGATTGTATAAATCAAAGTCTTCTAGTATAAACCTTCCTTAATTGGAAGAAGGGGAGACGTAGAAGGATTACACCACCTTCGAACTTCCAGAAACATATCCTGTGTATTATCTTTCTGCACTTGTTCTTTCATACTAGCCATCGAGCCGTTCTTACATATACAAGAACAGACCGTTCCGCACGTATACTTTCAGTGGTCTGTTCTGTACAAGAGTTGATTAAGAAACAGATTTCTTTCACTAATACGAAAGAAATCACAAGGGATTAATTTTTACAAGGAGTGTTCATTCACCCCCCCCCCCCCCCCCCCTCTAAACACTCCGGACCGATCCTAACAAGTGGTATCAGAGCAGGTCATCTTAATCAGCACAAAGACACTTGAGCTGATGGCATCTTTCAACAAAATTCCTATGTTCTCAAAAGAAGACTATGATGACTGGAGAATCAGAATGCAAGCTCATCTGGCAGCTCAGGATGACGATATGTGGTTTGTCATCACTGATGGACCAATGAAGATTCTAAAAATAAATACAGCAGTCGCCATTACTGGTGGTGAACCACAAATGGTAGAGAAAGACAGATCCCTCTGGACGAATGAGGAAAGAAAGAAGGCAAATCTCGACAACATTGCCAAAGACATCTTGTTCAAGACATTGGACAAGAACATGTTCAGCAAAATCAAAATGTGCTCTACTGCCAAAGAAATTTGGGAGAAGATAGCACAGCTATGTGAAGGCAACGACCAGACCAAAGAAAACAAGCTGACTGTTGCTCTTCAAAGATTTGAGAGCATAAAAATGAAGAGTGGAGAAACTCTAAATGAGTTTGATGAAAGAGTCACTGGCATCATAAATGAACTGAATGGTCTGGGGAAGGAATATTCTAACAGAGAGATCGCTCTGAAAGTTATGAGAGCTCTGCCAAAGAAATGGGATGTTAAGACCATTGCCATGAGGGAATCAAAAGATCTTAACAAGGTTGAACTTCATGATCTGTTTGCAGATCTTAAGGCCTATGAGTTTGAACTGATAAGCAGAGGTGAAGCAGAGCCATTCATCTCTCAACCAAACAAGGCCCTGGCAGCCATTCCAGACCAGATCGCCTCAACATCAGACCGATCCGCTGAACAGATAAGTAATGATGCTATGTCATTATTTATCAAGAAATTCGGTAAATTTATGTCTAAGAATAAGAGGAACTTCAAACCCTCTCATCGTTATAAATCAAGAAAAGATGATGCTGTTAACGATCAGGCTTGCTACAATTGTGGTAAGACCGGACATTTTATTGCAGATTGCACCAGACCGAAGAAAGAAGAACGGAAAGAGAAGCATCGTGATGATAGGAAGAAGAAGCACTACAAAGACCGCAAAAATCATGGAAAATCCCAAAAAGTCCTAGTAGCTGAAGAAGGAAACAGCAAATGGGCTCAGACAGACTCAGACTCGGAAAGCTCTGAATATTCTTCCAGCGAAAGCGAAGAAGATATTCAATGTCTCATGGCAGACGAAGAGATGAGTCAGACAGACGAGGTATATGATCTTGACTCAAATGAATTTACACGAGAAGAGCTCATGTCCGCACTGCAAGACATGGCTAATGATTATAGGATCTTAGCTGAATCATTTGAGAAAAATAAAGCTAAAGCCAGTAATCAAATAGATGAGCACAATAAACCAAGCTGCTCTGAGCAGGGTGAGTGCAATAATCTAAAGATCGAGCTGAATAAGCTGAAAATCTCCTATGATCAGCTCCATGAAGAAAATAAGAGAATTAGCACACAAAATGCTAAGCTTTCTCATATATTCAAAACATGGACAAAATCCAGAACATCTTTGGAAGAATTACAAGAGGTTCAAAGAAACGTCGGTGATTTCACCGGCATAGGCTTTGACACCAAAGAATGCACCAAAGATGAATCTGAGTTGTTGCTGGTAAAGAACCAAGTCAAACAAATGACATTTGTTAAATCCAGCACAGTATATGAGACTGAAGCACCTAAGATTCAAACAGGAGTCTCTTACGTGAATCAAAATCTGAGAAAAGGGATTGGTTATGTTGACCAAGCCAAAGAAAAGGCACCAGCAAGATTTGCGTCTATCAGACCAAATCCAAAGGTGCAAGATCGAAGGCAAGGAAGACAATACAATTACTATAATTCAAAACCGATTCAACGAAGATATAGACTACCTTATGAGAATCAAAGGTTTCCACAGCGCACACATTATCACACACAACATCGAAACAGACCAGCACACAGCACACCTTACACACACAAGCCATTGAAGCTGATGCAGGTGTGGGTTCCCAAAGGGCTAATCCGTTCTGGACCCAAATAGGATTGGGTACCAACAATAATTATATTTGATGACAGGTACCGAAGAAGCTCGCATCAGACTGGTATTTGGACAGTGGGTGTTCCCGTCACATGACTGGAAACATCGAGCTGCTGTCTGAAGTCACAGAATGTAGTGGACCCAAGATCATCTTCGGAGATAACTCAAAGGGTAAGACCGTGGGCAAGGGTAAGATTGTCCATGGTAACATTATTATCAATGATGTGCTGTTAGTTGAAAATCTGTGCTATAATCTGATTAGTATAAGTCAACTCTGTGATAATGGTTATGCTGTAGAATTTCACAAACACACTTGCACTGTTAAATCATCAGACGGTATAACCTTGCTTGTAGGAATCAGGAATGGAAATACATATAAGATTAACTGGAATCATGCTCAACCTGATAATCCTACTTGCTTCATCGCTAACAATGATAATAAACATTGGCTGTGGCATAAGCGCTTGAATCATATAAACTTTAAGACTATTTCCAGCCTGTGTAAACATGATTTAGTTATCGGTCTGCCCAAGATCGATTTTGCTAAGGATAAGATCTGCGAAGCTTGCCAAATGGGCAAACAGATCAGATCATCCTTCAAAAACAAGAATGCCAAATCCTCCTCCCGCTGTTTAGAATTATTGCATATGGACTTGTTTGGTCCTATACCAATAACAAGTTTAGGGGGAATGCGGTATACTCTTGTTGTTATTGATGATTACTCACGCTTTACATGGACTATATTTTTGAGCAGTAAAGATCAGACCGGTCCGAAGTTGATCAAGCTGTTGAAACGCACTCAGAATGAGAAATCATCCAGCATAGACAGGATTCGCAGTGACAAAGGCACTGAATTTTCAAATCAGAATCTTGAATCCTTTCTAGAAGATCATGGAATCAAGCATGAGTTTTCAGCCGCTCGAACTCCTCAACAGAATGGAGTTGCAGAACGAAGAAACAGAACGCTCAAGGAAGCAGCAAGAACAATGCTTGCTGATTCTGGTATTTCGCAAAAGTTCTGGGCAGAAGCTGTAAACACTGCTTGCTACACTCAAAATCGGTCTATGATCAACAAGAAGCTGAACCTTACCCCATATGAAATATGGACTGGTAACAGACCATCTATTTCTCACTTTCATGTTTTTGGCTGCAAATGCTTCGTTCATAACAATGGTAAGAATCATCTTACATCATTTGAAGCTAAGTCAGATAATGGAATATTCTTGGGATATTCATCAACTAGTAAAGCTTATAGAGTTTTCAATAATCGTACCTTAACGGTAGAAGAATCTGTTCATGTAGTTTTTGATGAATCTTTATGTGTTGAGGGCAACAAAGAATCAATTCAAAATCAGATGGAAAATATCCATCTCGAAGCTAACAGTGATGATGAGATTGTAGCTAACAGGTCAAGAGATAATCCACCAGAACCAGAAGTACCAGACAGACAGGATCAAGGCATTGAAGCTTCTTCAGATCGAGCTGATCCGGATGTTCTTCACTCAAATATCAAAGCAGATGCTGATCATGCTGCTACTACTCATCTGACCGGACCAGACAATCCAGAGTCAAGCTATCGATGGACTAAGAAGCATCCACCTAATCTAGTAATTGGTAGTCCCTCTGCACCGATCAGAACCAGAGGACAGATGATGGATGAATTCACACATGCTGCTTTCATCTCAACTCTGGAACCTAAGAAGATCGATGAAGCTCTAACTGATTACAACTGGATTAAGGCCATGCAAGAAGAGCTTAATCAATTCGAACAAAATCAAGTTTGGAGTCTAACCCCCAGACCAAGCGATCTGCCTGTTATTGGAACCAGATGGGTTTCAGAAATAAGCTGGACGCAGATGGAACTGTGGTTAGAAACAAAGCCAGACGGGTGGCACAAGGATTCAGACAAGAAGAAGGAATCGACTTCGATGAATCATTTGCACCAGTCGCCAGACTTGAAGCTATCCGAATCTTTCTTGCATATGCTGCTTTTAAAGACTTCAAAGTATATCAGATGGACGTCAAGAGCGCCTTTCTTAATGGAAAGCTTCAGGAAGAAGTCTACATTGAGCAACCTCCTGGATTTCAGAACCACTCATTCCCTAATCATGTGTATCTACTGAATAAAGCAGTGTATGGTCTGAAACAAGCTCCAAGAGCCTGGTATGACACTCTATCTCAATTTCTGCTGAACCATGATTTTCAGATCGGCTCGGTAGATAAAACTCTCTTTGAATTTATTAAGGGGGAACATACCCTATTAGTTCAGATTTACGTTGATGACATAATCTTTGGGTCAACTAACCCCAAATTGTGCGAGAAATTTTCTAAGTTAATGCAGGGACAGTTTGAGATGAGCATGATGGGAGAACTTTCATTCTTTTTGGGTCTCCAAGTAAAACAGCTCAACAATGGTATTTTCATCAACCAGACCAAGTATACCAAAGAGCTCCTCAGGAGATTTGGAATGGAAACATGCTCAACTGCATCAACTCCAATGAGTCCAACAATCAAGTTAGACAAAGATGAAGGGGGAACGGCAGTTGAAGTAACCATGTATCGAGGACTAATCGGATCGCTATTGTATCTTACAGCGAGCCGGCCTGATATTATGTTCTCAGTCTGTATGTGCGCCAGATTTCAGTCAGAACCAAAGCAATCACATTTTATTGCTGCCAAGCGTATTCTGAAATACTTAAAAGGATCTCAGAACGTTGGTCTTTGGTACTCCAAAGATTCAAACTTCAGCTTGATCGGATATTCAGACGCAGACTACGCTGGGTGTAAGATTGATCGTAAAAGCACCAGTGGAACATGTCAATTTCTAGGTGAAAGATTGATCTCTTGGTTCAGTAAAAAGCAGACATCGATTGCCACATCTACAGCTGAAGCAGAGTATCTAGCCGCTGGAAGCTATTGCGCTCAAATGCTCTGGATTCAACACCAGCTCAAAGACTATGGCATCCAAGCTGTTGACTCTCCGATATTTTGGCGACAACACAAGTGCAATCGCTATAACGTATAATCCAGTTTTGCACTCTCGAACAAAGCACATTGATATACGCCATCATTTTATTCGAGATCATGTTGGCAAAAAGGAAATTCGGATCGAGCACATCTCAACAGAGCAGCAAGCAGCAGACATCTTCACCAAACCGCTCCCAGAGGCTAAGTTTAATTATTTCCGTCAAATTCTTGGTTTAATTGACTTATCTTAATAGTTTAGATGTTCTCTTACTTTCGCACTTAAAGATTTTTGTTGCCACAGATCGATAATACAATGTTCAGAAAGACACAGACCGGTCCGAACTTTCAGACCGATCCATGTCAATCTGATGTTATCCCATGATCTGTTTGGTCAATACATCTTTTGTACAAAAACAGCCCGGACTGATCGCATTTTAACCGCCTTAAACTATCTGTTATCCTGACCGTTTATTTTGAATTTCTTTTCATCAGTCATCGAGATAAAGACACGTGTCTTCTCTCTCCTATTTAGCGGGCTGAACATTTCATTTTCTTTCACTTTTTACAATTTACCGCTATCTGTTTTCTTATTCCCTCACTCTCCTAAATCTTCGCACTCGTTTACCTTCACTCCAATGGCTACCATTACTCACAAATCTCTCTCCGTTGAGTTTAATGATATTTACAGGGCAGAAGATGCAGAGATGGTGTCCATCTTCCGAGCTTTGGAATCATCTGGTCTGAGAAACTTTCTGGAGTGCGGCACAGTTGTTTATGAATCAAAAATCCGCGAACTATTCGCCAATGCCGTCTCCCAGAAGACATCAATATCCACTACTGTGTAGGTCAAATCTTTTGAGATCTCGCCGATGACGCTGGCCAAAACCTTTGGCCTCCCCAATTCCGGATTGACAGAATTTGGACAGATTCCTCAAGCGTCACTCTCAGTCTTCAAGGAAAGATCTCTATTTTTTGCCACCGCCTGCAACCCTCGTTTAAGAAGAAGGAAATGCTCTTTCATTTCCAGGTGCTATGCGAAATCGTTGGCAA
The DNA here is from genome assembly GCA_907163345.1 of Haberlea rhodopensis. NCBI lineage: Eukaryota > Viridiplantae > Streptophyta > Magnoliopsida > Lamiales > Gesneriaceae > Haberlea > Haberlea rhodopensis. The sequence goes on from CAJQUN010000042.1 coordinate 365,728, forward strand.
ACCTCTGTTGGGCAAAGCAGGAAGTTTTGACGCTGTAACCGCAGAGAAGTTCAGGGCTATGGCGGCTATTGTATCCGGACAGAAGATGAACTGGTCCGTGATTCTTTTTGGAGTTCTGATGGAAACGGTGATTGCATCCAAACAGGCCGTATGCTTTGCTGTTCCTCTCAGCAAGCTACTGGAGTCCTTAGACATCGAGCTGGGAAAGCAGTCCGCTCTCAGTCCCTTCAAGATTCTAAACTCCAAAGGGCTCGCACTGCTGAAGTCCAAGAGTGCTCCGCCTACTTCTACCACTCTGGCTGCAGTCAAGATTGAGAAGGGCGAAGAACAAGCTGTTGTGCGCAAACCTCGGGTCAAGCGAAAGCTGACCATCCAGACTGATTCTGAAGAAACCCAGTCTGCTCCCTCGCCACCAACCAAGCCACTTCCCAAGAAGCCCAGAACCCAGATTACCAAACCAATCAAAACTCTACCCCTACCCATTTTGCCACCAACTAAAGCCACTCCTGCACCCCAATCTTCAAAACAAATTTCAACCACTTCAACCCCTGCACCCAAAGTCACCGTTAGACCTCCCTCTGCTATTCCCGTGGTCAAAGGGATAGTTATCACTGAGTTGGGAGATTATACCCAATCAGAGATCAAGTCCCCTTCCTCCACCGGCAAGGGAAAAGCCATTCTCTCCGAACCCCTCTCCTCTAAACCCAAATCTGCAGCGTAGACAGCCATCGACATTGCTATGGAGGATGTTGATGAGAAGGTGAAGGGACTCATTGTGGTCTTTGATGAATACGTCCAGTACCGGACTATCAACCACATTGAGATGTTCTTCGAAAAGTTGAGCAGACTGAAGAAGATGGAAGAGGAAGTTCTGAAAGGAACAGAGACCGATGATGTTCGGCTTGCCGTGCAGCGCAAAGAGCTATTTACGGCAATTCAAAGATTCGGACTGGCCAATCTGCTCTTAGCTGCTAAGAAAGAGAACTTCGATCCGATTGCTCCAACTGCCAGAGATGATGGGGCCGTTATTGCTCAATTAGAGATGGATGTTCATGCTCTTCACTTAGCTGTCCGTTTTCAACGACAGAAGCTCAGTGTATCCACTCCCGCAACCAGCCCGGATCATCCCTCTGCAAGCAAGACTCTGGCAGAACCTTTCGTTGAGGTTATTCATTCTGATGCAGCAGAACAGACAGCCGAGCAAGCAGCGGATCAGACTGCAGAGCAAGTACCAGACCAGACAACGGAGCAGCCATTGCCTAATGCTCCGTCTGCGACAGATGATGAACCATTGAATGTCTTGTTGGACTCTCCAACAACATCTATTCCTTTGGGGTCATCAGTCTCCCACGTTCAAATCAGTCCAACAGCAGAACTTGCAACAGTTGGCGCTCCAGAGTTCGTCGATCCGGATCTGGTGGTGTCCACCGTTGTTGCAGCTCTCCAGATTGAGGAGCCCTCCAGACCCAGCACTCCTCCAATCCAATTAAATGAAGATATGGCTTTCATTCAAGCATTTTCTTCGGATCTGGTCACCTTGATCCTGTCCGAAAGTCACCAAGCTGCTATATCTTCACTTGTCCCGCTTGCTGAAGACGATGAACAGGCCTTGTCCTCATCAGATCGCTCTCCCAGCCGACTATCTGATGCACCTCCATCTCTGGCAAGGACCCTTCAGCACTTATCTGACAACTGCCTGTCTCTCTCTCAGCGTGTTCTAGAGGTTCATCAAGGCCAGAGGGTTACATCAGACTGACCAGATCGATCGCCCAAAATAGATCAAGCTGATAAGATGACAAATCATATCAGACCGGATCGATGGATTTCAGACTGACTAAATCGATGCTTCAGATCGATCTCAATCTCTATCAGATCAGAGCAGTCTAGGATACATAGAATGGCTCCTCAGTCCGAATCATTAACGGCTATTTATTGTAGCATTTAATGTCGTAATTAATGCTACAAAGGACCAAAGACTGAAGATTGCCATAAGAGGTAAGAAGACAAAGAAGAGGTTACCTGACAGTCGCCGAAAGTCTGAACCAGAACGGCAAGTATCCTGAAGAAGAAGACTGTAGCCTACTCAGAGTTTAAGCAGAGTCAAAGTTGCACATTAAGGGAAATAATGTCGTTGGCACTTACAACTATAAAAGGATGCAACAAAAGGAATATAGAAGACTCTCGCTGATCAATTGAAAAACGCACAAGAAAGCAAAATAGCACAAGCCTACAAGCTCAGAAGCTCTCGAGCTGAAATTATTCTTAAGCACGTTTACTTTGTAACATTTGATCATTTAGGATCACTGTGCGCATCTTGTGTTTTCTGTGTTGAAAAATAGAAGTGAGAAACATATTGTAACTGTCAGACAGAGTGTGTCTGAGCAGATCGAGTGACTAGGAGTTTCAGACTGGTAGTGAGGTAAATCCAGCCTGAATCGGGTTTGTACAACAGGATTTTATAAATCAAAGTCTTCTAGTATAAACCTTCCTTAATTGGAAGAAGGGGAGACGTAGAAGGATTACACCACCTTCGAACTTCCAGAAACATATCCTGTGTATTATCTTTCTGCACTTGTTCTTTCATACTAGCCATCGAGCCGTTCTTACATATACAAGAACAGACCGTTCCGCACTTATACTTTCAGTGGTCTGTTCTGTACAAGAGTTGATTAAGAAACAGATTTCTTTCACTAATCCGAAAGAAATCACAAGGGATTAATTTTTACAAGGAGTGTTCATTCACCCCCCCTCTAAACACTCCGGACCGATCCTAACACACATTTTGCACATTTAGAATTCATTGTTGATTGCCTTAAAAGCATGTTTGTAGTCCTCTCAATAATTTAATCTTATGCTTGTTATGGCTATTACATGCTTGATGAGGAACATGTGTAAATTGTTAAAATATGGCTATGTGTCAACATATACTTGTGATATGATTATTTGAATTTTGTGCTTTTTGATTATCACAAAAAGGGGAAGAATTTTGTGATAAACTTGAAGTTTAATACATGCATAGTTTGAGGGGGAGAGTTTGTGTATGCGTGGTTTGAGGGGGAGAGTTATGCAGAGAGTTTTTGTATGCATGGTTTGAGAGTTATGCATGATTTGAGGAGGAGAGCTTTTTATGCATTACTTGGTAATCTTGTATGTGCTATGCAATTGTTAAGGGGGAGTCATGTTTACTCACATTTCATGCATATTACATATTTAAGTTTATCAAGTTTTGTGATCATCAAAAAGGGGGAGATTGTTGAGCCTTAAACGCATGGTTGAGTTTAATGCTTAATTTATCTCCGAATTATTTATGAGTTTTGATGATTAACAAAACTTGCATTTGTTGTACTAATATGTCTACTTAGTGTACATGGTTATATTGATAAATTGGTTGGGAAGACCAATGGAAGATAACCCAAGTTATACAATAACATATGCGAGTTCATAGGACAATCGATGATTTTTATCAAGGAATCTATTGAGCTTGGACGAGAAGGAATGACATCTATGAACAACCAAACTAAGTGTTCAACATGTGTGGAATGATGTTGGAACAATATCTTATGATGTGATGAAGACCCACGAACTAATGGTCCGTTGGTGGGCAAATTCGTATAGAAGTCACTTGGTGCGTAGTGCAATGTTTTGATTATATCTCTTGGCTCGATGCTCCGAATAAAGTGAATCCAAAGAGGTTGGAAAGCCAACTCAATATGCTAGATTCATATTCAAACACCTCAGTCCAATTCGGATTGCATCATAGAGCAAAATGGCATGGAAGTCATAGCAAGTGCAGATTGTAACAAGGTTTGAGCGGCTGTAGCATTTTGGGCATCACTTATTCATACCTTGATGAAATGCAATGAATTTTTGTCCACATCTAGATAAGAGGAAGGGTTACAACTTTCATGTTTACCACGTTTCCCAGAAACAAGCTTAAAATGGTCTAATAGTGCAAAATTTGAGAGTGTTGAAATCTGGCAGATAGTTCCAGGCGATCCGGACCATCACCTCAAGCGATCCGAGCCATGCGTGCCAACGCCGCGCACAATCGACCCAGGCAATGGCACACTACGCTCCAGGCGATCCAGATTGCCCCAGGCGATGTCATGGTCGCCCCAGGCAATCCAGATTGCCCCAGGCGATGTCATGGTCGCCCCAGGCAATCCAGAAGCTTACCTACGGCTAATTTTCAAAGGGCGATCGCCCCAGGCGATGCAAGGAACGCCTGAGGCGATCTGGGCCAGATTTGAACGTTAGAACGTGGCGATGGAGATTGCCCAAGGCGATGGCCGAGGCGATGCACGAGTGATTCAAGCCTTATGTGTAGCAACGGCTAGTAGGAGCCTTGGGGGGCCTTCTACACTATAAATATGGATGTTTTGGATCAATTTGAAGACAAGAAACAAGACTATAAACTACAAGAAAGCTTTGCTCTATTCAAATTATTCTAGCATTGTAAACTTCATACATCTGTGTTGTATTGGAGTTTGTAATTCATTTCTTGTGTGTGAGTTTTGATTCTTCGTGTTGGTACACCGTGAAGGTGTTATTTGAGTTATTGTAAGGTCCTCCAACATCGACGCAAGTTGGAAATTGTAAAACTCATCAAAAAGTAAAGTTGATGCAGAGTGTGTGGCTATCCTTGGAGTCCTTAAGGCCAAGAAGACTCGTGAAGAGTGTGGGTAACTCGGGAAGAGTTTTGTGTGGCTATCCTTGGAGCCCTTAAGGCCAAGAAGAATCGTGAAGAGTGTGTGACTCATGAAGAGTGTGTTGTGGCTAACTTGGAGCCCTTAAGGCCAAGATCAAAGTTATTCTAGTGGAACCTCGGTTGGACGTTTTCTAGCTGGGAAGAGGAGACGTAGGCGATTCATCGCCAAACTTCTATAACAAATTCTCGTGTTCATTATTGCTTTATTTATATTACGCATTTATTTATTTCTTCATTTTATTTATTGGTCGATTGACATCAAGTCTTCCGCAGCGCAAACTCGACTTTTTGCAAATTCATTTTAAAACGCTAAAGTAGCCAATGAACCTCATTCACCTCCCTCTTCGGTTCCAACATAATTATAACTGGTGCATTTAAATTATAACTGATGCATGACGGTGCATGCAAATTATAACTGGTGCATGTAATTATAACTGGTGCACGTAATTATAACTGGGGCATGCAAATTATAATGGGTGAATGTAATTATAACTGGTGCATGTAATTATAACTGGTGCATGTAAATTATAACTGGGGCATGAGAATTATAACTGGTGCATGCAAATTATAACTGGTGCATATAATTATAACAGGTGCATGTAATTATTACTGGTGCATGCAAATTATAACTGGTGCATTATTATAACTCGTGCATGTAAATTATAACCTGTGTATGTAAATTATAACTGGTGCATATAATTATAACTGGTGCATGTAATTATAACTGGTGCATGTAAATTATAAATGGTGCATGCAAATTATAACTGGTGCATGCAAATTATAACTAGTGCATGCATATTATAACTGGTGCATGTTTTTATAGCTGGTGCATGTAATTATAACAAGTGCATGCAAATTATAATTGGTCCATGCAAATTATAACTGGTGCGTATAGGTTATAACTTGTGCATTTAGTTATAACTGGTGCATGTAAATTATAATTGGTGCATGTAATTATGACTGGTGCATGTAAATTATAATTGGTGCATATAAATTATAACTAGTGCATGGAAATTATAACTGGTGCATGCAAATTATAACTGGTGCATGTAATTGTAACTGGTGCATGAAAATTATAACTGGTGCATGCAATTATAACTGGTCCATGTAAATTATAATTGGTGCATGTAAATTATAACTGGTGCATGCAAATTATAACTGGTGCATGCAATTATAATTGGTGCTTGTAAATTATAACTGGTGCATGCAAATTATAATGGTTGCATGTAATTATAACTGGTGCATGTAAATTATAACAGGTGCATGCAAATTATAACTGGTGCATGTAATTATAACCGGTGTGTTGGGTTTTGGAAACTTGAATAATCTTGGTTTTGATGTTAACAAAACTTGTTATTGTGTTGCTAACATATTTCATCAAGTGTGCATTTCGTAGATGATATTTTACAGCTTGATGATGTGCTAAGAAATGCCCTTGAGTTTGGTTGCTGAAATGAGGACCAGCTGGAGTACCAGCTGGGAGGACCAGCTGGAGTACCAGTTGACCAGACCAGCTGGGAGGACCAGCTGGAGAGGACCAGCTGCAGGACCAACTGGGAGGACCAGCTGGAGAGAACCAGCTGAAGGACCAGATGGAGGACCAGCTGAAGGACCAGCTGGAGGACCAGCTGGAGAGAACCAACTGGATGTGCAAACCAGCTGACAAGACCAACTGGTACCAAGCAGACCTCGGACAAACTGGTACCAGCAGACCTCAGACAAACTGGTATCAGCAGACCTCAGACCAACTGGTACCAGCAGACCTTGACCAGCTGATGCGGTACCAGCAAACCTCAGACCAACTGGTACCAGCAGACCTCAGACCAACTAGTACCAGCAAACCCCAGGCCAGCTGATGCTGAACCAGTAGACTTCAGACCAGTTGATGATGTACCAGCAGACCTCAGACCAACTGGTACCAGCAGACCCCAGGCCAGCTGATGCTGAACCAGCAGACCTCAGACCAGCTGACCATACCAGCTGACCAGACCAGTTGATCAGACCAGCAGACTTCCAAAAATAGCCCAGAAGCAGAATATCACCGTTGCAATGTTTGAAAGCTTACCAAAATTGTCCCAACGGTTATATTCTTGTATCTAACGTATATATCATTACTTGGGGCTATATATACATGATTTGGAAGCTCAATAACAGCTGATTGAAGATCAATCCAAGCCTTCCAAAGCAAACCCACTTGGGATCCAATTGAGGAACTTAAAAGACAAAAGATGCTAAATGAAGAGCACTCCTCAAACCTTTGGCACCTCTTACCTTGTTGTATCAGATCTAGTTAGAGATCATTTGTGCCTTTGTATTCACTCTATTCATTGTATTTGAGAGCTTAATAGAAGAGTGAATACCATTGTAACGGTTGATGATTTATCACAACCGATGAGAGGTCTTTGTATGTGAGACATTAAAGAACATACATAGTTGAGTTGCTAGGAGTTCTAGTTGGATGGGGCATTCCAAACTGGACCGGGTTTGTACAGCGGGATTGTATAAATCAAAGTCTTCTAGTGGAATCCTTCCATTAGGTGGAAGAAGGGGAGACGTAGAAGGATTACACCACCTTCGAACACTCCTTGTAAAAATTAATCCCTTGTGATTTCTTTCGGATTAGTGAAAGAAATCTGTTTCTTAATCAACTCTTGTACAGAACAGACCACTGAAAGTATAAGTGCGGAACGGTCTGTTCTTGTATATGTAAGAACGGCTCGATGGCTAGTATGAAAGAACAAGTGCAGAAAGATAATACACAGGATATGTTTCTGGAAGTTCGAAGGTGGTGTAATCCTTCTACGTCTCCCCTTCTTCCAATTAAGGAAGGTTTATACTAGAAGACTTTGATTTATACAATCCTGTTGTACAAACCCGATTCAGGCTGGATTTAGCTCACTACCAGTCTGAAACTCCTAGTCACTCGATCTGCTCAGACACACTCTGTCTGACAGTTACAATACGTTTCTCACTTCTATTTTTCAACACAGAAAACACAAGATGCGCACAGTGATCCTAAATGATCAAATGTTACAAAGTAAATAGCTTTTCGCTTCAGCTCGAGAGCCTGAAGCTTGTCAGCGGTCTCTGTTGCTTTCTTGAAGCGTTTCTTCCATCTTCTTCAGTCTGCTCATCCTTTTGAAGCATCTCAATGTGGTTGAAGTCCGGTACTGGACGTCTTCATCAATGACCACTTTGAGTCCCTTAACCTTCTCATCAACATCCTCCATAGCAAGTCGATGGATGGTCTGCGCTGTAGATTGGGTTTAGAGGAGAGGGGTTCGGAGAGAATGGCTTTTCCCTTGCCGGTGGAGGAAGGGGACTTGATCCTGATTGGGTATAATCTCCCAACTCAGTGATAATCCCTTTGACCACGGGAATAGCAGAGGGAGGTCTAACGGTGACTTTGGGTGCAGATCCGGTCTGAAGTGTTGAAATTTGTTTTGAAGATTGGGGTGCAGGAGTGGCTTTAGTTGGTGGCAAAATGGGTAGGGGTAGAGTTTTGATTGGTTTGGTAATCTGGGTTCTGGGCTTCTTGGGAAGTGGCTTGGTTGGTGGCGAGGGAGCAGACTGAGTTTCTTCAGAATCAGTCTGGATGGTCAGCTTTCGCTTGACCCGAGGTTTCCACGCAACAGCTTGTTCTTCGCCCTTCTCAATCTTGACTGCAGCCAGAGTGGTAGAAGTAGGCGGAGCACTCTTGAACTTCAGCAGTGCGAGCCCTTTGGAGTTTAGAATCTTGAAGGGACTGAGAACGGACTGCTTTCCCAGCTCGATGTCTAAGGACTCCAGTAGCTTGCTGAGAGGAACAGCAAAGCATACGGCCTGTTTGGATGCAATCACCGTTTCCATCAGAACTCCAAAAAGAATCACGGACCAGTTCATCTTCTGTCCGGATACAATAGCCGCCATAGCCCTGAACTTCTCTGCGGTTACAGCGTCAAAACTTCCTGCTTTGCCCAACAGAGGTTTGCCAACGATTTCGCACAGCACCTGGAAATTAAAGAGCATTTCCTTCTTCTTAAACGAGGGTTGCAGGCGGTGGCCAAAAATAGAGATCTTTCCTTGAAGATCTGAGAGTGACGCTTGAGGAATCTGTCCAAATTCTGTCAATCCGGAATTGGGGAGGCCAAAGGTTTTGGCCAGCGTCATCGGCGAGATCTCAAAAGATTTGACCTACACAGTAGTGGATATTGATGTCTTCTGGGAGACGGCATTGGCGAATAGTTTGCGGATTTCTGATTCATAAACAACTGTGCCGCACTCCATAAAGTTTCTCAGACCAGATGATTCCAAAGCTCGGAAGATGAACACCATCTCTGCATCTTCTGCCCTGTAAATATCATTAAACTCAACGGAGAGAGAGTTGTGAGTAATGGTAGCCATTGGAGTGAAGGTAAACGAGTGCGAAGATTTAGGAGAGTGAGAGAATAAGAAAATAGATAGCGGTAAATTGTAAAAAGTGAAAGAAAATGAAATGTTCAGCCCGCTAAATAGGAGAGAGAAGACACGTGTCTTTATCTCGATGACTGATGAAAAGAAATTCAAAATAAACGGTCAGGATAACAGATAGTTTAAGGCGGTTAAAATGCGATCAGTCCGGGCTGTTTTGTACAAAAGATGTATTGACCAAACAGATCATGGGATAACATCAGATTGACATGGATCGGTCTGAAAGTTCGGACCGGTCTGTGTCTTTCTGAACATTGTAGTATCGATCTGTGGCAACAAAAATCTTTAAGTGCGAAAGTAAGAGAACATCTAAACTATTAAGATAAGTCAATTAAACCAAGAATTTGACGGAAATAATTAAACTTAGCCTCTGGGAGCGGTTTGGTGAAGATGTCTGCTGCTTGCTGCTCTGTTGAGATGTGCTCGATCCGAATTTCCTTTTTGCCAACATGATCTCGAATAAAATGATGGCGTATATCAATGTGCTTTGTTCGAGAGTGCAAAACTGGATTATACGTTATAGCGATTGCACTTGTGTTGTCGCCAAAATATCGGAGAGTCAACAGCTTGGATGCCATAGTCTTTGAGCTGGTGTTGAATCCAGAGCATTTGAGCGCAACAGCTTCCAGCGGCTAGATACTCTGCTTCAGCTGTAGATGTGGCAATCGATGTCTGCTTTTTACTGAACCAAGAGATCAATCTTTCACCTAGAAATTGACATGTTCCACTGGTGCTTTTACGATCAATCTTACACCCAGCGTAGTCTGCGTCTGAATATCCGATCAAGCTGAAGTTTGAATCTTTGGAGTACCAAGACCAACGTTCTGAGATCCTTTTAAGTATTTCAGAATACGCTTGGCAGCAATAAAATGTGATTGCTTTGGTTCTGACTGAAATCTGGCGCACATACAGACTGAGAACATAATATCAGGCCGGCTCGCTGTAAGATACAATAGCGATCCGATTAGTCCTCGATACATGGTTACTTCAACTGCCGTTCCCCCTTCATCTTTGTCTAACTTGATTGTTGGACTCATTGGAGTTGATACAGTTGAGCATGTTTCCATTCCAAATCTCCTGAGGAGCTCTTTGGTATACTTGGTCTGGTTGATGAAAATACCATTGTTGAGCTGTTTTACTTGGAGACCCAAAAAGAATGAAAGTTCTCCCATCATGCTCATCTCAAACTGTCCCTGCATTAACTTAGAAAATTTCTCGCACAATTTGGGGTTAGTTGACCCAAAGATTATGTCATCAACGTAAATCTGAACTAATAGGGTATGTTCCCCCTTAATAAATTTAAAGAGAGTTTTATCTACTGAGCCGATCTGAAAATCATGGTTCAGCAGAAATTGAGATAGAGTGTCATACCAGGCTCTTGGAGCTTGTTTTAGACCATACACTGCTTTATTCAGTAGATACACATGATTAGGGAATGAGTGGTTCTGAAATCCAGGAGGTTGCTCAATGTAGACTTCTTCCTGAAGCTTTCCATTAAGAAAGGCGCTCTTGACGTCCATCTGATATACTTTGAAGTCTTTAAAAGCAGCATATGCAAGAAAGATTCGGATAGCTTCAAGTCTGGCGACTGGTGCAAATGATTCATCGAAGTCGATTCCTTCTTCTTGTCTGAATCCTTGTGCCACCAGTCTGGCTTTGTTTCTAACCACAGTTCCATCTGCGTCCAGCTTATTTCTGAAAACCCATCTGGTTCCAATAACAGGCAGATAGCTTGGTCTGGGGGTTAGACTCCAAACTTGATTTTGTTCGAATTGATTAAGCTCTTCTTGCATGGCCTTAATCCAGTCGTAATCAGTTAGAGCTTCATCGATCTTCTTAGGTTCCAGAGTTGAGATGAAAGCAGCATGTGTGAATTCATCCATCATCTATCCTCTGGTTCTGATCGGTGCAGAGGGACTACCAATTACTAGATTAGGTGGATGCTTCTTAGTCCATCGATAGCTTGACTCTGGATTGTCTGGTCCGGTCAGATGAGTAGTAGCAGCATGATCAGCATCTGCTTTGATATTTGAGTGAAGAACATCCGGATCAGCTCGATCTGAAGAAGCTTCAATGCCTTGATCCGGTCTGTCTGGTACTTCTAGTTCTGGTGGATTATCTCTTGACCTGTTAGCTACAATCTCATCATCACTGTTAGCTTCGAGATGGATATTTTCCATCTGATTTTGAATTGATTCTTTGTTGCCCTCAACACATAAAGATTCATCAAAAACTACATGAACAGATTCTTCTACCGTTAAGGTACGATTATTGAAAACTCTATCAGCTTTACTAGTTGATGAATATCCCAAGAATATTCCATTATCTGACTTAGCTTCAAATGCTGTAAGATGATTCTTACCATTGTTATGAACGAAGCATTTGCAGCCAAAAACATGAAAGTGAGAAATAGATGGTCTGTTACCAGTCCATATTTCATATGGGGTAAGGTTCAGCTTCTTGTTGATCATAGACCGATTTTGAGTGTAGCAAGCAGTGTTTACAGCTTCTGTCCAGAACTTTTGCGAAATACCAGAATCAGCAAGCATTGTTCTTGCTGCTTCCTTGAGCGTTCTGTTTCTTCGTTCTGCAACTCCATTCTGTTGAGGAGTTCGAGCGGCTGAAAACTCATGCTTGATTCCATGATCTTCTAGAAAGGATTCAAGATTCTGATTTGAAAATTCAGTGCCTTTGTCACTGCGAATCCTGTCAATGCTGGATGATTTCTCATTCTGAGTGCGTTTCAGCAGCTTGATCAACTTCGGACCGGTCTGATCTTTACTGCTCAAAAATATAGTCCATGTAAAGCGTGAGTAATCATCAATAACAACAAGAGTATACCGCATTCCCCCTAAACTTGTTATTGGTATAGGACCAAACAAGTCCATATGCAATAATTCTAAACAGCGGGAGGAGGATTTGGCATTCTTGTTTTTGAAGGATGATCTGATCTGTTTGCCCATTTGGCAAGCTTCGCAGATCTTATCCTTAGCAAAATCGATCTTGGGCAGACCGATAACAAAAGCATGTTTACATAGGCTGGAAATAGTCTTAAAGTTTATATGATTCAAGCGCTTATGCCACAGCCAATGTTTATTATCATTGTTAGCGATGAAGCAAGTAGGATTATCAGGTTGAGCATGATTCCAGTTAATCTTATATGTATTTCCATTCCTGATTCCTACAAGCAAGGTTATACCGTCTGATGATTTAACAATGCAAGTGTGTTTGTGAAATTCTACAGCATAACCATTATCACAGAGTTGACTTATACTAATCAGATTATAGCACAGATTTTCAACTAACAGCACATCATTGATAATAATGTTACCATGGACAATCTTACCCTTGCCCACGGTCTTACCCTTTGAGTTATCTCCGAAGATGATCTTGGGTCCAGTACATTCTATGACTTCAGACAGCAACTCGATGTTTCCAGTCATGTGACGGGAACACCCACTGTCCAAATACCAGTCTGATGCAAGCTTCTTCGGTACCTGTCATCAAATATAATTATTGTTGGTACCCAATCCTATTTGGGTCCAGAACGGATTAGCCCTTTGGGAACCCACACCTGTATCAGCTTCAATGGCTTGTGTGTGTAAGGTGTGATGTGTGCTGGTCTGTTTCGATGTTGTGTGTGATAATGTGTGCGCTGTGGAAACCTTTGATTCTCATAAGGTAGTCTATATCTTCGTTGAATCGGTTTTGAATTATAGTAATTGTATTGTCTTCCTTGCCTTCGATCTTGCACCTTTTGGATTTGGTCTGATAGACGCAAATCTTGCTGGTGCCTTTTCTTTGGCTTGGTCAACATAACCAATCCCTTTTCTCAGATTTTGATTCACGTAAGAGACTCCTGTTTGAATCTTAGGTGCTTCAGTCTCATATACTGTGCTGGATTTAACAAATGTCATTTGTTTGACTTGGTTCTTTACCAGCAACATCTCAGATTCATCTTTGGTGCATTCTTTGGTGTCAAAGCCTATGCAGGTGAAATCACCGACGTTTCTTTGAACCTCTTGTAATTCTTCCAAAGATGTTTTGGATTTTGTCCATGTTTTGAATATATGAGAAAGCTTAGCATTTTGTGTGCTAATTCTCTTATTTTCTTCATGGAGCTGATCATAGGAGATTTTCAGCTTATTCAGCTCGATCTTTAGATTATTGCACTCACCCTGCTCAGAGCAGCTTGGTTTATTGTGCTCATCTATTTGATTACTGGCTTTAGCTTTATTTTTCTCAAATGATTCAGCTAAGATCCTATAATCATTAGCCATGTCTTGCAGTGCGGACATGAGCTCTTCTCGTGTAAATTCATTTGAGTCAAGATCATATACCTCGTCTGTCTGACTCATCTCTTCGTCTGCCATGAGACATTGAATATCTTCTTCGCTTTCGCTGGAAGAATATTCAGAGCTTTCCGAGTCTGAGTCTGTCTGAGCCCATTTGCTGTTTCCTTCTTCAGCTACTAGGACTTTTTGGGATTTTCCATGATTCTTGCGGTCTTTGTAGTGCTTCTTCTTCATATCATCACGATGCTTCTCTTTCCGTTCTTCTTTCTTCGGTCTGGTGCAATCTGCAATAAAATGTCCGGTCTTACCACAATTGTAGCAAACCTGATCGTTAACAGCATCATCTTTTCTTGATTTATAATGATGAGAGGGTTTGAAGTTCCTCTTATTCTTAGACATAAATTTACCGAATTTCTTGATAAATAATGACATAGCATCATTAGTTATCTGTTCAGCGGATCGGTCTGATGTTGAGGCGATCTGGTCTGGAATGGCTGCCAGGGCCTTGTTTGGTTGAGAGATGAATGGCTCTGCTTCACCTCTGCTTATCAGTTCAAACTCATAGGCCTTAAGATCTGCAAACAGATCATGAAGTTCAACCTTGTTAAGATCTTTTGATTCCCTCATGGCAATGGTCTTAACATCCCATTCCTTTGGCAGAGCTCTCATAACTTTCAGAGCGATCTCTCTGTTAGAATATTCCTTCCCCAGACCATTCAGTTCATTTATGATGCCAGTGACTCTTTCATCAAACTCATTTAGAGTTTCTCCACTCTTCATCTTTATGCTCTCAATCTTTGAAGAGCAACAGTCAGCTTGTTTTCTTTGGTCTGGTCGTTGCCTTCACATAGCTGTGCTATCTTCTCCCAAATTTCTTTGGCAGTAGAGCACATTTTGATTTTGCTGAACATGTTCTTGTCCAATGTCTTGAACAAGATGTCTTTGGCAACGTTGTCGAGATTTGCCTTCTTTCTTTCCTCATTCGTCCAGAGGGATCTGTCTTTCTCTACCATTTGTGGTTCACCACCAGTAATGGCGACTGCTGTATTTATTTTTAGAATCTTCATTGGTCCATCAGTGATGACGAAACACATATCGTCATCCTGAGCTGCCAGATGAGCTTGCATTCTGATTCTCCAGTCATCATAGTCTTCTTTTGAGAACATAGGAATTTTGTTGAAAGATGCCATCAGCTCAAGTGTCTTTGTGCTGATTAAGATGACCTGGCTCTGATACCACTTGTTAGGATCGGTCCGGAGTGTTTAGAGGGGGGGTGAATGAACACTCCTTGTAAAAATTAATCCCTTGTGATTTCTTTCGGATTAGTGAAAGAAATTTGTTTCTTAATCAACTCTTGTACAGAACAGACCACTGAAAGTATAAGTGCGGAACGGTCTGTTCTTGTATATGTAAGAACGGCTCGATGGCTAGTATGAAAGAACAAGTGCAGAAAGATAATACACAGGATATGTTTCTGGAAGTTCGAAGGTGGTGTAATCCTTCTACGTCTCCCCTTCTTCCAATTAAGGAAGGTTTATACTAGAAGACTTTGATTTATACAATCATGTTGTACAAACCCGATTCAGGCTGGATTTACCTCACTACCAGTCTGAAACTCCTAGTCACTCGATCTGCTCAGACACACTCTGTCTGACAGTTACAATATGTTTCTCACTTCTATTTTTCAACACAGAAAACACAAGATGCGCACAGTGATCCTAAATGATCAAATGTTACAAAGTAAACTTGCTTAAGAATAATTTCAGCTCGAGAGCTTCTGAGCTTGTAAGCTTGTGCTATTTTGCTTTCTTGTGCGTTTTTCAATTGATCAGCGAGAGTCTTCTATATTCCTTTTGTTGCATCCTTTTATAGTTGTAAGTGTCAACGACATTATTTCCCTTAATGTGCAACTTTGACTCTGCTTAAACTCTGAGTAGGCTACAGTCTTCTTCTTCAGGATACTTGCCGTTCTGGTTCATACTTTCGGCGACTGTCAGGTAAGCTCTTCTTTGTCTTCTTACCTCTTATGGCAATCTTCAGTCTTTGGTCCTTTGTAGCATTAATTACGACATTAAATGCTACAATAAATAGCCCTTAATGATTCGGACTGAGGAGCCATTCTTTATGTATCCTAGACTGCTCTGATCTGATAGAGATTGAGATCGATCTGAAGCATCGATTTAGTCAGTCTGAAATCCATCGATCCGGTCTGATATGCTTTGTCATCTTATCAGCTTGATCTATTTTGGGCGATCGATCTGGTCAGTCTGATTTCACTCGATCCGGTCTGAAATGTTTTGTCATCTTTAAAATCTCATCGATAAGGTCCGGAACTAACAAAATGCTTGTTTATTTACTTTAATTGCATATCTTTAAAATGCCTTTCAAATGTTTAATCGGTTTTAGAGCGGGTTATGTCGAGTGTCTTCCGCTCGATTTTGTAATCGAACTCGATATAATCTCTCGGTGCAATTATTTCAAGAACACGAGCTATTGAAGCTCAAGTTGGTTGAACTCGGGTGTGGAATGGCAACCCACCCCCGAAGTCGATCCTGACAAGTGGTATCAGAGCCTGGTTGTTCTTGGAAAGCATTTTAACCGATTTTTTTGCAGATATCTTTTAAAATAATTTTCAAAAATTTTCATGAGCATGAAAATATTTCATAGCATAATTTTTCAAAATTTGGTGTATGAAAATTTTGAGCATGAAAATCAATTTCATTGCATTCATTTTGCACGAAAATAATTTTAAAATCTATTTTAAATGTTCAAATTCTCGTTCAATATGTTCTAAACTCATTTTAAGTTTAAAATTTTTATTTTGAGATTTTATCTAACAATTTTTGAAGCATTTTAGTTTTCTGGCAGCTTGCAGCAACTTTAGGAAAATTGGCATAACTTCTTGCTCGGATGTCCAAATGACGAACCATTTTTTGCGTTGCAAACTAGACTCATAGAGAATCACAACGGTATAGGTCTTGCAGCCTAATTATTCACGAGGAGATACAGTTTATTCTGCAAAGTTGGACTAAGTGTGCTGCCACCGCTGAAAGATGAAATGGACATTGTTGAGTTTTTTGTCAAGAAATTCAAATTTGTTGCCAAGTATGCTACATGCATCATCAAAGGAGGTTATTTTTGTTCAAAAATTAATGTGCATTGCATTTTTTTAATTTGTTTTAGCCTACCCCATTTGCCCCTCACTTGCTCAAATTTTCAAACGTTTTAAAATTAAGGGGGAGAGTTTTCTCAATCCTTGAGGGGGAGTAAATTTATTTGTCTTCCTTTTTTATTCACACAAAAAGGGGGAGAAATATGTTGTTTAAAAAATATGATTTTTCTTGTTATGCAACATTGTGCTTTAATGTTCATATTTTTATTCAAGTTTTGTGATCATCAAAAAGGGGGAGATTGTTGGGTTTTGGAAACCTGAATAATCTTGGTTTTGATGTTAACAAAACTTGTTATTGTGTTGCTAACATATTTCATCAAGTGTGCAGTTCGTAGATGATATTTTACAGCTTGATGATGTGCTAAGAAATGCCCTTGAGTTTGGTTGCTGAAATGAGGACCAGCTGGAGGACCAGCTGAAAGGACCAGCTTGAGTACCAGCTGAGAGGACCAGCTGGAGTACCAATTGACCAGACCAGATGGGAGGACCAACTGGAGAGGACCAGCTGCAGGACCAGCTGGGAGGACCAGCTGGAGAGAACCAGCTGAAGGACCAGCTGGAGGATCAGCTGGAGAGAACCAACTGGATGTGCAAACCAGCTGACCAGACAAACTGGTACCAGCAGACCTCAGACAAACTGGTACCAGCAGACCTCAGACCAACTGGTACCAGCAGACCTCAGACCAACTGGTACCAGCAAACCTTGACCAGCTGATGCGGTACCAGCAGACCTCAAACCAACTGGTACCAGCAGACCTCAAACCAACTGGTACCAGCATATCCCAGGCTAGCTGATGTTGAACCAGCAGACCTCAGACCAGCTGATGATGTACCAGCAGACCTCAGACCAACTGGTACCAGCAGACCCCAGGCCAGCTGATGCTGAACCAGCAGACCTCAGACCAGCTGACCATACCAGCTGACCAGACCAGTTGACCAGACCAGCAGACTTCCAAAAATAGCCCAGAAGCAGAATATGACCGTTGCAATGTTTGAAAGCTTACCAAAATTGTCCCAACGGGTATATTCTTGTATCTAACGTATATATCATTACTTGGGGCTATATATACATGATTTGGAAGCTCAATAACAACTGATTGAAGATCAATCCAAGCCTTCCAAAGCAAACCCACTTGGGATCCAATTGAGGAACTTAAAAGACAAAAGATTGTAAATGAAGAGCACTCCTCAAACCTTTGGCACCTCTTACCTTGCTGTATCAGATCTAGTTAGAGATCATTTGTGCCTTTGTATTCACTCTATTCATTGTATTTGAGAGCTTAATAGAAGAGTGAATACCATTGTAACGGTTGATGATTTATCACAACCGATGAGAGGTCTTTGTATGTGAGACATTAAAGAACATACATAGTTGAGTTGCTAGGAGTTCTAGTTGGATGGGGCATTCCCAACTGGATCGAGTTTGTACAACGGGATTGTATAAATCAAAGTCTTCTAGTGGAATCCTTCCATTAGGTGGAAGAAGGGGAGACGTAGAAGGATTACACCACCTTCGAACTTCCATAAACAAATGCTTGTTTATTTACTTTAATTGCATATCTTTAAAATGCCTTTCAAATGTTTAATCAGTTTTAGAGCGGGTTATGTCGAGTGTCTTCCGCTCGATTTTGTAATCGAACTCGATATAATCTCTCGGTGCAATTATTTCAAGAACACGAGCTATTGAAGCTCAAGTTTGTTGAACTCGGGTGTGGAATGACAACCCACCCCCGAAATCGATACTGACACGGTGCATGCAAATTATAACTAGTGCATGTAATTATAAATTGTGCACGTAAATTATAACTGGTGCATGCAAATTATAACTCTTGCATGTAGTTATTACTGGTGCTTGTAAATTATGACTGGTGCATGCAAATTATAACTGATGCATATAATTATAATTGGTGCATGCAAATTATAACTGGTGCACGTCATTATAACTGCTGCATGCAAATTATAACTGGTGCATGTAAATTATATCTGATGCATGTAATTATAACTGGTGCATGTAAATTATAACTGGTGCATGAGAATTATAACTGGTGCATGCAAATTATAACTCGTGCATGTAGTTATTAATGGTGCTTGTAAATTATGACTGGTGCATGCAAATTATAACTGATGCATATAATTATAACTGGTGCATGCAAATCATAACTGGTGCATGTCATTATAACTGGTACATGCAGATTATAACTGGTGCATGTAAATTATAACTGATGCATTTAATTATAAATGGTGCATGTAAATTATAGCTGGTGCGTACAATTATAACTGTTGCATTTAATTATAACTGGTGCAGGAAAATTATAACTGGTGCATGCAAATTATAACTGGTGCATGTAATTATAATTTGTGCATGTAAATTATAATTGGTGCATGCAAATTATAACTGGAGCATGTAATTATAATTGGTGCATGCAAATTATAACTGATGCATGTAATTATAACTGGTGCATGTAAATTATAACTGGTGCATGTAATTATAACTGGTGCATGTAATTACAACTGGTGCATGCAAATTATAACTGGTGCATGTAATTATAACTGGGGCATATAAATTATAACTGGTATATGTATTATAACTGGTGCATTAATTATAACTTGTGCATATAAATTATAACTGGTATATGTAAATTATAACTGGACAAATGGTGCATGTAAATTATGACTGGTGCATGCAAATTATATCTGGTGCATGTAAATTATAACTTGTGCATGTAATTATAACTGGTGCATGTAAATTATAACTAGTGCATGTAATTATAACTGGTGCATGTAAATTATAACTGGTGCATGCAAATTATAACTAGTGCATGTAAATTATAACTCGTGCATGTAATTATAACTGGTGCATGTAAATTATAACCGGTGCATGCAACTTATAACTGGTGCATGTAAATTATAACTGGTGCATGCCAATTATAACTGGTGCATGTAAATTATAACTGGTGCATGTAATTATAATTGGTGCATGTAAATTATAACTGATGCATGTAAATTATAACTGGTGCATGCAAATTATAACTAGTGATGTAATTATAACTGGTGCATGCAAATTATAATGGGTGCATGTAATTATAACTGTTGCATATAAATTATAATTGGTGCATGCAAATTATAACTGGTGCATGTAATTATTACTGGTGCATGTAAATTATAACTGGTGCATTAATTTTAACTCGTGCATGTAAATTATAACTGTTGTATGTAAATTATAACTGGTGAGTAATTATAACTGGTGCATGTAAATTATAACTGGTGCATGTAATTATAACTGGTGCATGTAAATTATAACTAGTACATGTAATTATAACTGGTGCTTGCAAATTATAACTGGTGCATGCAAATTATAACTGGTGCTTGCATATTATAACTGGTGCATGTTTTTATAGCAGGTGCATGTAAATTGTAACTGGTGCATGCAAATTATAACTGGTCCATGCAAATTATAACTGGTGCATATAGGTTATAACTTGTGCATGTAATTATAACTGGTGCACGTATAATTGGTGCATGTAATTATAACTGGTGCATGTAAATTATAATTGGTGCATATAAATTATAACTAGTGCATGCAAATTATAACTGGTGCATGTAAATTATAACTGGTGCATGTAATTATAACTGGTGCATGTAAATTATAACTGGTGCATGTAATTATAAGTAGTCCATGTAAATTATAATTGGTGCTTGTAATTATAACTGGTGCATGCAAATTATAACGGGTGCATGTAATTATAATTGGTGTAAAAGAAGAGATAATGCAAAAAGGAGAGAGAATGCAAAAAATAAAAGAGAGAACCGAAAGGGAAGAGAGGGAATCCGAAATAGATGAGAGAGAACAAGTAATTTATAACTGGTGCATGTAAATTATAAATGGTGCATGTAAATTATATCTGGTGCATGTTATTATAACATGTGCATGTAAATTTTAACTGGTGCCTGTAATTATAATGTGTGCATTATAACTTGTGCATGTAAATTATTACTGATGGATGTACATTATAACTGGTGTATGTAAATTATAACTGGTGCATGTAAAGTATAACTGGTGCATGTAATTATAACTGGTGCATATAAATTATAACTGGTGCATATAAATTATAAATGGCGTATGTAATTATAACTGGTGCATGTAAATTATAACTGGTGCATGTAATTATAACTGGTGCATGTAAATTATAACTGGTGCTTGTAAATTATAACTGATGCATGTATTTATAACTGGTTCATGTAATTATAACTGGTGCATGTAAATTATAACTGGTGCATGTAATTATAAATGATGCTTGTAAATTATAACTGGTGCATGCAAAGTATAACTGCTGCACACAAATGCATGCAAATTATAACTGGTTCATGTAAATTATAACTGGTGCATGTAAATTATAACTGGTGCATGTAAATATAACTGGTGCCTGTAAATTGTAACTGGTGCATGTAATTATAACTGGTGCATGTAATTATTACTGGTGCATGTAAATTATAACTGGTGAATGCAAATTATAACTGGTGCATGTAATTATAACTGGTGCATGTAAATTATAACTGATGCATGTAATTATAACTAGTGTAAAGGAAGAGAGATAACGCAAAAAGGAGAGATAATGCAAAAAATAAGAGAGAGAATCCGAAAAGGAAGAGGGAGACTCCGAAAAGGATTAGAGAGATTGACAAAAGTATGAGAGAAAAATAAAAAAGGGAGAGAAAGAATGTAAAAAGTAAGTATACATTTATCTTTTTGGTCCGAAGTGGATCTAAGTGTTTTAATGTTTTTTTCCCTGACTACGATCAACAATTTTTCACCACATTGTACCAGCCTAATTTTTTCCTTTATAAAACTTCTTTCGGTTTTGTCCGTCAAAAAAATTGAAATTGTCCGAGTCCAATTTTATAGAAAAAGATTAAATAGACCTTAAAAGCTTCAGAGATAAAACGAAGAATAATTTCAAAAACACAAATAAGAATATAGAGCGTATGTGAAAGGCTGGCAAGCCTCTAATGATCAAGAAGAAGGGTCATAGGTAGACATGGCCACTGTTATAAATTATGGCAAAGTTCAGGCCGATATCTTATTCTGAAACTTTATTCATCTTAGTCCAGGAAAAAAACTTGCAATCATTTATGTCCACTTTAGGTTAAAATGACAAAAGTACCCTTAATAAAAAAAGACAACAATCTCAGAAATTTTCAATCTCTTCTTTTTATCACTTTTTGAACTCTTCCATTCACCACTGCGATTCAAATCTCCTCGTAAATCTCTGTTGCCAGTTACGATTTTTTACAGTTGGTTTTTCTATTAATCTCTTCGATTTTCCGTTCCATCAATTCGTTCCAGATTTTTTTAAATTATGGTATGTGTTGTTTGTTGCATTTTAAGATTTTTTAGTTATGATTCATTGATGTACGTGTTTTTTGCTCATTCTCGGAATTTACAGTTTGAAACTTGCAACGAAGAAGATGACCCAGAAAAAAATTAATTGGTGCACTAAATTTATTAAAAAGTAACTGGTGCACGAAAATTATAAAAAATAACTGGTGCACGAAAATTATCAACAGTAACTGATGCACGAAAGATTGAAAATCATTAATTGATGCACGACAAATGAAAATCAGTAACTGGTGTACGAAAATTAAAATCAGTAACTGATGCACAAAAATTGAAAATCATAATTGATGCATGAAAATTAAATTCAGTCATTGATGCACGAAACATAGAAAAAAATATGTGATGCACGAACCATAATCGCAAGTGGGTGATGCACGAACCATACAATTAAGTAAGTGATGCAAGAACCATTTAATTTCGTGTATCAGTTATTTTATTTCGTGCACCAGTTTTTTTTTTGCAAATTTTGTGTATCAGTTAATTAACACAAAGTTTCGTGCATCAATGCTGTATTTTTGTGCATCGGTGTTATATTTTCGTGGACCAAGGTTATATTTTCGTGCACCAGTTACTTTTTATAATTTTTCGTGCACCAAAGTTAAATTTTCGTGCACCAAATGTTATATTTTCGTGCACCAGTTAGTTTTTATGATTTTCATACATCAATGTTATATTTTCGTGCACCAGTTACTTATTTATAATTTTCGTGCACCAGTTACTTTTATCGTTTTCGTGCACTAGTTACTTTTTTATGATTTTCGTGCACCAATGTTAAATTTTCCTGCAACAGTTACTTTTTAAAACTTTCGTGCACCAATTACTTTTTCTCTGGGTCTCTTATTCATTGCAATATCTTGTTGTCTGGCTGTAAATTTTGAAAATGAGCAAACAAGCACGGACACTAATGCATACCTTACTTCTTCATCCATATGCATCATTTAAAGCCATGAGAGATTTTTTTAAAAAAAACAAACAAAAAAATATACCAACAGACTTTCACTATTTATAATTTAACATCAATATTCAAATTTATAATTCACATACACACACAGTATACACACACGATGGAATGTGCAGAGCATGTCCGGAAATTATATGTGCAGGGTAGTGATCTTCTTCGATTCAAAAAGATTCCAAATGCTACGAAAATATAGATGCTTCAGTTCAAACAGATTTCATGCATAGAACATTTTAGCAAATAACTTTTATGAATGATGCGACGAGATGATGAATAAAATAATGATCTGAGAATCGCCGGAAAATTTTAGCAGAAAATTTAAGGTGTGGGTCGACGGGATGAGGAATAAAAGAAAGATCTGAAATTAGGTTTAGAATGTTTTCAACTGAAGGGTATTTTTGTAACTAAAAAATACCTTTTCAAACTAATAGTTAAAAAATTGGACATATATGAATATAATTTTCTTCTAAATATATTTTGTGGTGAGAAACTTTTTTTTACAGATTCATTTGTATAAGTTTCTGTAAACAACATTTATTTGCAATTTTCCTGTCCATGGCCCGTTTAACAATATAATACCCGAAGCCCCACCAAGCACCAGCCCATGATCTCTCGAAATAATAGTCCAGCACCAGGTCTAGCCCACAATACATTGACATATCATATGATAGAACCTCTTGCACCCAGCTTCCATCAGTGATTTTCAAGGCTTCCAACTTTTTCATTTCCAAATCGTTTGAAGTCTTCAATGGCTGACGAAGCAAATCGAACTGTAATCAGCATAAATTTAATATTTTTTTTCTGATTTTGACGATCTTTCATGATTAATACTTTTTGTTTGACAATCGTGTTAGGCATTTCTAGAAATTCAAGGTCGAATGATCGAGACCACCGGAAAATTGAAGCAGGTTAGTGTTTAAGTCTACATGGGGATTGTATATAGTGAACATAATTTGATTAATGTTTGATTTGGCATCTGTAGGTTCAGAATCAGCTGCGAAATAAGGAGGGGGACAAGAAGCGGGCTTACTTAACCTTGGAGGAGCTTAAGCAGTTATCTGATGATACCAATGCGTATAAATCTGTTGGCAGAACGTAAGTCGGTTGGAATTCTATTTGTTCCTTTCAATTTGTGGGAATTTATGAGTGATAATCCGTGTCATGTGGTAACACGAATGCTTAAATTTTTAAGATGATGTGGGGCAGATTTATCTTGGAGCCCAAACCAGTTTTGATCGATGAGCAACAGAAAAAGATGAAAGATAGTGAAGATGCTATTACCTCCTTGCAGGTGAATGTTTTCTCGGTTTCTTTTTGAGTTTGGCTTTTAAGCTTAGTGGTTAAGATTGCTAATATATCTTTTTGTTAATCACGTTTTATTATAGGTCATTAGAAAGCATATTTTTGTATTAGAATAAAACCTAAATGCAATTTTTGTTGATGGCCAAGAAGAATTATGAGAACTGGTGTTAACTTTTTGAACATGTGGTAAATGAAACAGCTTCCAAGTGATTGGTGACCATTCTTTTCCGAAGAAACTCTAGCTAGAGAGGGTAAACCTTATGATTATATAAAATTCCTTGATCACGCCCACAAACTCAGTATGACTCGAACCTAGGATCCAAATCTGGGATTCTGACTATCTACGACTGAAATGGTTGGTCACTGATAAGTTTTCCTCCTTTTACTAGACGCTCTTTGTACCTGGACAGGTTGGTTTGAAATGGATACCTGCTAGTATTTAACAAAAGAAAGAAAAATAGACTAGAGGGGCTTTTCTTTTAACTTGTAAATAGAGATTTGCAAGATTCCGTTATGCGTTTAGGGAGCTGAGCTTAAGGACCTCTAGATCTCGAATAAAGCTTGACAAGATCATTATTACTCTTTAACTAACCAGCAACTATTGTTTCTACTCTGCCAATCACGTGGAATCCTTTATCCTCACCGACCACAATACATAACCGTGAACATCGATGGTAATATAGAATTTGTTAAATGCTTTTGGTATCAAAAGGTAATGTTTCCGTACTGAGTCGTGTGTATATTAGGAATGAAACAAACAATATTATGCCCATGCATTCCATTGAGAGATTAACAAAACACTATAAATAGTCCTTTTCTTGCTATTAATCTGAGATTGGGATTTTTGTGCATGGAGAGCAGACGTCAAAAGAATATTTGGAAAAGCAGATGGCTGAGATAGAGAACAACCTGAGGGAGCTGTTGCAGCAAGATCCTGGTCTTGCTCGACAAATAATGGCTATGTCTGTATAAGCCACTAGCATTACATGATACTCATTGGTACCTGATATTGAGACATCTTTTTTTCTCAATTAGTTCCTATATTGTACGGCAATTTAGGACGAGATATTCATGTTGTATGGTTTTAAAAGATTTGAATTATACCATTTGCTTGTATTGTGGGTCTCTCTTTGAAGAGTATGGCAGCTTCAGAAATTTCAGACTTGACATTTTGTATTTTTTAAACAAAAAATCCAAGTACTATACTTCTATTGGAAGCAACTATCATAATATTATGCAAAATAGTACTTCTAAGATGATTTCATTGAATTAAATATCGAAAATAAGATAATTTCTTTTCATATTTAAATTATATTTCTTATGTATTATTAGTAATATTATTATATAATAAAAACAAGAAAATAATATTATTTTTTTATGAATTAACAAATTATTATAAGTTAATTTTAATTTGGTATTAGTTTAAGTTGTTTTGTTATAAACTATTCAATAATGTTATAAAAATATTATATATTATGTACATATATCAAATAAGCAAGTGATTGATCTCGTATTATACAGACAGTTGAAAGGCTGATCGCGGTTTATAATTTGTACAAATCATATTCAACAGTTAGCAACAACATAAAGAAATAGTGTTTAATATTCCAGAATCAAAGAATGAGAAATCATTGTGAATGAATAGTTGAATACTTATAAGTAATCCTTATGACTAATAGGCTAACAATACAACTTAAAATAAAAAAGGTCCAGTTTTAAGATTATTTTCGTACATGAGATGGTTTGTGTTCTCTCTCCCAATCCTCCTTGTGAAGCTTCCAGGGCTTGTCCCCCTTCTGATTTTGTTAGCCTTTCCCCAATGTTTCACTGCATGGGTTCGCATCTTCTAATTGTAGTCTTTCTCTCCTCTCTCCTCTCTCCTCTGGTTGGTGATGGCGTCTGGGGTGGTGGCGGATGGCTGGTTGCTGACGGAACTGGTGGTGATCTCGTTGGTGTTTTTGGGCTTGGTGTCGGGTTTGTTGGCGGTGGTGGTTTTTGGGGGTGGTGTTGGGGGCGGAGGTGCTGGAGGGTTGGGTGGTGGTCTAGTTCACGATGGTGGCATGGTTGGTGATTTTGATCGCGCCGGTGGTTTAGGCGATGAAGCTGACGGTAGGCTCAGTTAGGGGTCTCGGTCTTGGTGGTGGTTTGGGAGACGGTGGTGGTAATTGCACTGCTGTTGCGGGCGGCCTCGGGGGTAGGGTTGCTGGTGGTAGTGCTGGTAGGGGTAGTTTCGGTGGTAGTAGGGGCCTTGATGATCCTGTTTTGTTATCCAGCTTTTTGATTTTCTTTGGCTACCAGGCTTCATCCAGCTCTTTTTAGGAGGTGGAGGCCCCGAGCATTCTACTGCCTGCAAAGGCTTTTTCGCAAGCCATCTCCTGTTTTGATATTCCTATATATTTCTATAGTTTCTAGCTCCCTAATCGTTTTGCTATCCTGTCCTCTCTTTGAATTCCATATCATGGTGGATGTGTGGCCTTGGTTTTGTAGGGCTACTGTTTGGATAGTGCAACTTTTTGCTATGCTTGATAGTATTTTGTGTGGTCGTGAATATGTTTTGGTTGTGTGGGGGCTAGTTTGTATTACTTCAGTGTTCAACACTAGGTTTTCACTAATAGGCTACTAGGTTTCGTGCGCCAGTTAGTGCGGGATCTTGACAGCTGGTTTCTGCGTGGGATTGGGATACGAGGATCTGTTCTATTATCGACCCTTTATTCAGTTTCTGTCCCTCGTTCATCCGATACTTTTCTTTCATTATTTGTGGAAGGCAGTTCATGCAGTCCCGATGGTGATCCCCATCCTATACTTCGTGGTTTGAGGGGACCCGTGTGGACTATGGTGGTCATTGCCATCTTCAGATTTCAGTATTGTAGTGCAGACGGATTCCACTCCTTTTTGTGTACTTTTCGTATGACTTGGTCCAGATGTAGGCTATATTATTCCAATGGTGGGCGACAGAATCAACTGTCGTTTTCTCGGTTGTGTTATCTTGTTTCCTGGGCTTTGGCCGGAACTGTTTTGTATTGTCTTAATATATTGTCTATTTATGATAAAAAAAAAAAAGGCTAACAATACCGTCATGATAATTAAGTTTGTTGTGAGCGAGTGTGGTGCTTAGATGGGGTGAATAAACAATATTTAAATTTTCTACAATAGAGCAACAATAGTTCTTATTCTTGAAATGCTTAAACTTCAAAGAATATAGTGAATATAGAGGCGTAAATAATTCCATAATGAATATGATTCAACAAGAGGTGTCTAAAGTTTGAGGTGTTAGCATATGTGCCTTACAAGCCAAAAGTTGGCATGTCGAGCTTTATGCTCCCAAAGCTCATTAGTGACTCATTAGCACCTATAAATATATTGTATATGCCATTAAACAACACTACACAACTCACAAATCAGAATCACATATTTCTGGTTGTAGAAACGCTGACATCAAACTAGTACTGGTGTTGGGCTTGTAGATCTGTCAGGTTGTTTGGACTCGAGGGATCACAACATACAGATTGATTTCGTTGTATATTGCTAACCTCTTTTCGTGCACTTATATTTGATATTCACATATTTATATATGAATCTAGCACGATCGTCCGTCCTCGGGTCAAATCTGTATACTGTGTTATTTTCGCTGCATTTGAATCTAACGTCCGGGGATGGAAACCCAACAGTGGTATTAGAGCAAGATTGCTTTGATTCATATAAATGATAATTAATTTTGTTAGATCGTTTCATAACAATACTAATCGTATTTAAAATTTCAGAAGTTGTATAGTCCGGAAAATATAAAAAACTAGAATAAAATGAGTTCTAATCCAACCCATTTGTCGGCATCGAAAAAGTGTTTCCGACGGCACTGTTCAAAGCACGGCGCCGCCTGCTCGGGCAGATCTGTGAGAAATGAAGCTGCTCGTGGTTGCACCACCACGAAGCCTCGGCCGCAGGAAGTCACAGCGTCGCAGCGGAGGCGGAGGCTGAGCCTCTGTGCGCTACCTGCCCACAGCGCTGCCACGGGCTTCTCCATCGATTAGTATTATGATTGGAATGAAAATTATTGGAAATTAAATGAAAATTTTCATTAATTTGTTAAAAAAAAATTCAGTTAATATTATGATTGGAAGGTAAAATTATGAATTTACCAAATAATTGAAAATATAATTAATTAAAATTAATGAAAATATTTCATTTAATTTGTTAATTTTATTTCGATTAATAAGATAACTGAAAAAGGTAAAATAGAGATTTTACTAATTAACTGATAATCAATTAATTAGAAATTAAATTTATTTAATTTATTAATTTTATTTTTAATTAATGATACGATTAGTGATTAGTGAGAAACGATAGAATAAATTAATTATTGTGATCTCATTACATATGATGTGATTAGTACAATTACATATGATGTAATTGTTTAGTTTAATATTTAATTACATATGATGTGATTGCATGGTGGATGACTATGGACCTTAACCAATATGTTTAGGTGTGTGTAGGTTTTTTCGTTGTTTCATTATAATTGCGATTTTGGTTACCGGGTGTGACCATGCTCCCTCTATTTTCTGATGTATCACACACCAGATTTGTAGCCCTATTCTCTTGTTTGCACGATCTAAATGTAAAATCATTAGAACTAGTGGGAGATCGTGATGCAAGATGGAGCACCAAGAATCAAGACTTATATGATGGAGGCAAAATGTAATAGGATTACGTTGCATACCTGCATTACCTAGATAGACCTAGTATCCACATTCTGGCTCATGTGGTTCAATTAGGAAAATGCCGTAATTGTCCATGTTTTTTTTAGTACAACTACGGGGGTGGGGGATTGTGCTATCTTGGATTACCTAGACATACCTGCATTACCTAGACAGATCTAGGATCCACATTGTGGCTCATGTGGATCAATTAGGAAAATGTCGTAATAATCCATGTTTTTATTATGCATATGATGTATGATAAATGTTTGTTTGTATATTTTATTAGTATGCATGATGTTGCATGAATAAAACATAGTTGTATGAATCCGGAAAACGAACAACAAGCACTTGATGAGATTTTAAAATTATTAAATCTGTCTTTTGAATATGATTCAAAATTTTATTATCAAACTGTGATGGGGAGCTCAAATGGGTTTTTTGAGAAAACTATGTGTTTAACTGCCACTTAATTACGTGTGTGGTTATGTTAAATTTTATTATTGAGCACCCTCGTGGGGTCTTTTTGGCATACTTTTCCATCCATGAGGTGGGTTAGTTTGGCGTGAGAAAGCATAAGTGGCCTGCCTCCACATAGTTATGCCAAACGCGAGAGGAATATCTTGGGGGTTGCATGTGATGCAATTGTGATCTATCTTTAGTATCATAAAGCCGGTTGGACCCTCGCTCGAGCTATCATGAGCTAGTTGGACTCCAAACCCACGAAGAGAATATGATTTTCCTTTCATTTGTCATGAGGGTGACAAATTCAAAAAATTTACTGGGAGCATTCAATAACTAAATTCTATAGTGTTTGAATAAATTAATAATCAAACAGTTTGCTTATATTTTCTGTTTATTCTCAGTATTATGATGGTCGTGAATCCGATTGCATCAATTCTCGATATAAACAAATTAACCAACCAAATTATTCTGATTGGCTACGTAATTTAAAATAGTGCTTACTTCTGAAAAGTTGCTTTATATCCTTGATGGGAAGCCTCTTTGCCTCTCGATTCGTCTCATGAAGAGATCATCACACTTAAGATGTGATGATATGATGATCTCAAGGCGCATTTTGCTTCTTCTTGACACACTTAAAAGTTGGACCGATCCACTGAATGCCTTTAGACAGAGGTTGAGATGGACTAGCATCAAGAGAATAAGAATCGCGGACATTCCCTTTAGACGAATCTTTTCCACTTTCAGTAGACATTTTACTGCCTTTCGCGGAAGAAAAGCTTGGACCGATCCACTGAATGCCTTTAGATAGAGGTTGAGATGGACTAGCATCAAGAGAATGAGAATCGCGGACATTCCCTTTAGCCGAATCTTTTTCCACTTTCAGTATACGTTCTACTGCCTTTCGCGGAAGAAAAGCTGTTGTTGATTATATTATAGATAAGAATGAAGCCAATACCCCTATTTTTAGGAAGAGGCTATTGGGTATCCTTATAAGAAGAGCATATATGCCAACTCGTCGTACGTCTCCTTGAATCTGAAGGTGCTATATGATAGCATCGATGTCGAATGAGTTTCAACAGAGCTATGAGGAATTTGTTCACATTATTAATATTTCCAACACTTACAAATGTTGTTTGGTGAACGAGCACGATTCCTGAGACTCGCAAACTCAAAAGAGCTTTTTTTTTCCTCACCTGCAAGATAAGGCTTCGGTCCACGAGCATGTCGTATGAATAATATCTATTGTTGAAAAATTAGAAAATCTAAATGTGACAATACCACATTATTTGACTGTAGATTTGATCTTATGGTCAAAATGTTGGAAACTCATGAGTCATTGATTCAAAAGGAGAAACATGTTCTTCTTGCTGAATCTTCTATTAATGGTAAGAAAAGTTCAATGATAAAGAAAAGAATGGGAAATGGTTCCCGACCTCAAAAGACAAAAAAAGATATAGTAGCAACTAAGAAAGATGAGGAGCTATGTTTTCACCGCTGGTCACTAGGGCAAAACTGCAAGGAATTCCTAGACTAGAAGCGTTCTAGAAAGTGCGTGTTTTATATTTAAAATTAATGTTTCTATTAGTTCTACTTTTTGGTGTATAATATCAATTGTGCTCACATCTTTACAATGTGGATGTTGAGAAGAAGTATAAAGCCCTAGGAAGGTGAAACCTACCGAGGCTAAGCATTGTGTACAAAGGTTGTCTGAGACATTTCTTTGATATAAAATGTTGAACTAGTTTGGAACTAGTCTGAACGATTGTTTATTTGTTTCATATTCAATGAAAACATTGTTCCTACTATGATAGAGAACAACATTTTTAAATTTGCGAATATGATTTGCAATATTTTTAAGAATGGATGTTTTATTGAATCTGGTGAACTTATGAATTTAGTATGATTATGTTCAAAGAATATAAAAGGGTTGATAACTTAATCCCACATATCTTTAGCATTGTTGGAGGTCTATTGAATTTGATGCATATGAACGTATGTGTAGCACTACATGTTAGTGCAAGAGGAGATTAAGTTATCTTAAAGAGAATGTGATTATCTCCCACTGAATTCACTAAATGTCGTAACTGAATTTTGTTGGGCTTCATTCAGTCTCTGACGAGTTTACTTTTCTTCCTGCATCATTTTGGGGCTAGGCGCTCGAAACAACTGCATATTTGTTGAACATAAATCATATCAAAATATATATTTGAGATTGTTCTGCTTATGTGAAGCAACAGGTATGAGATGAGTTGGATAATTGATCAATGTTATACTATTTTGTGGACATTTATATTATCAGTTGGAGAAAAAATGTGATACCCAAAAATGAATTGTGTTCCTTATTGAATTACTTATGGTAATTATGAGATAATTACGGGATTTAATTTGAGATAAACCGAGTGTAGTTGGACTATATAATAATATGAGATTGAGTATTATTGTACAAGAATTTAATTGTGGAATTGATGACATGAATTAGGATGGCCTGAGTTAGATATTACTATTTGTGTATAATTATGTTGATTAAAGTGGTTTATGGTGCATTGATTATAAAGGCATTCGTATGCCACAAAAACATGTACAAACACCAACTTTCACCTACTAATCTCTACACCTCTCTCTCCTCAAACCCTCCTCCCATTTTCTCCTCAAATTTTGAAGAAGCTTGGATTAAAGATCAATTTTGCTTCTAACTTGGTTTTTGGTTGCCAAATAGGTAAAGTATTAATTGTTATGAGTTTTAATTTGAAGTTTTGATGGTAGCATGATTTTGATGATGATTAATTGTTGTAGGTTTGAATTTTTTTAAAGTAATTATTGATAGAAGAAAGAGCTTTTACTTTGTAATGAGTATAATGTTAGTTTTATGAAGTTTAATGGTTGGAATCAAGTTGTATGTGTTAGTAATGAGCTTGAAGGTGGAAAATGGTGGATTTTCGCTTTTGCAGAGCCTTGTGATCGATCGAGAGAGGTGACGTGATTGATCGGGCGTATGCGAAGCCATTTTGGGTGATTTACAGTTTCCGCGATCGAGCGTGGAAAAGAGCGCGACCGTCACAGAGGGACGAGTGTGGAAAAAAATTTGATTGAGTCTCGCGTTCGATCGCGAGCTGTTGCCGATTGATCCTGAGTTATAGAATATTGAAACCTTGTTATTGGGAAATTGAGATGTGTTTTGTGTTTGATTTCATGGTAATTATGATATTCCAAGGACACCTTGAACAATGAAATAAGGTTGCATGAATTGAACCTTAGAAAGATATGCGATACATGCTTGAGTTAATTCATAATTCGGATTAACAAATAATATAATGAGACGGTTTGTGTAGTATATAGGGTACGGTAAATTGTGACTGATTAAAATAGGAGGCATGGCGAACCTATAAACATGATGAGATATTAATATTGAATTGATATTCAATATAGATACTGGCGAGCCTCCAATTGTCAATGATGTCTAAATCATGCTGTCAATCTTAAGGTACATGTGACGTACGAGCATATGTAAATATATTATTGTTGCGTTTAGCGGATAATATATTCTTAATTATGTTGAATTAGTACGTAAAGACGTACACGTATTGATAGTGATATTTGTTGATTTAATTGTTGCATATGGTGTTAACATATTTTTGAGATCACCAACGAATGGGGTTACGTTGTTATGCACTATTGAACTTGCGATGGATTTTGGTGCCGCCACTGTTAAGCGTGCGATGGTTGTAGTGTCGCTGCTGTTGAGCATACGATGGGATATAGTGCCGATGCTGTTAAGCGAGCGATGTGGTATGAGGAGATATAAGTAGTAAATTAATAACTGAAATGTATCACTGTTGTGGTAATTTACTTATTATCATAGAATTGATGATTATGAATATGAGATTGTAAATCATTGTAGATGATTTAATTGATTTTGGAGTTGATTGAATATTGTGAGAACAAGAACAATGTGAGAGATCTCATATGGTTATGGCATATGCTGGGAGTATTATCTTATTTGCAGCTTTTTTCTCTGTAAATTATCAATTGTGTACACGATGATATAATTATTATGTTGTTGGTGTGCTCACATGTGCGGGGCCTAATTTTTTGTTGAAACAGGTAATACATGTACGACATTTGTACTAGAATGAGTTCGAGTCATTGACTAAGGATACTTCTAGGAACGAGGTACCAGTAATGATATTGGTAATGTGATAGGAACGAGTAGATACATATTTATTTATTTAATGCTCGTCTGTGAGCATAGTGATATGTGTATATGGGTTGTATGTCTTTGACATTTCTCTTTTCATTTGGACATTTCATGCAAATTATTTAAGAGTATAATTGCACGATGAATTGAGAATATAAGTGCATTATAAAGTATATACATATGCGAATTGAGTTGTGTTGGGAATCAGGTTTAAGGGGTATTCTGTATGGAAATTTTCTAGAAGTCATGTCATAATTATGTAGCATGAATAATGAGTTATTCCCTAATGGTAGAATGTATATACTAATGATGATGATAAATACACTAATGATGAGATTACCAGTTGGGGTCCTACACAAAGTGTTTGTTTCGTAATTGCAATCTTTCTAAACAAAATGTTTTATTAGAAAGGAATAACAAGATAATATAACTTAAAAGGGTGCTACAAAGACTGTTTGAGACATTTCTTTAATATAAAATGTTGAACTAATTTGGAACTTGTTTGAACGATTGTTTTTTGGTTTCATATTCAATGAAAACATTGTTCCTAATTCGATAATAACATTCTTTTAAATTTGCGAATATGGTTTGCAGTATTTTTAAGAATGCATGTTTTATTGAATCTGGTGAACTTAAGTATGATTGCGTTCAAAGAATAAAAAAAGGGTCGATAACTTAACCCCACATATCTTTAGCGTTGCTGTAGGTCTATTAAATTTGATTCATATGACATATGTGTAGCACTATATGTTAGTGCAAGAGGAGATTAAGTTATCTTAAAGATAATGTGATTCTCTCCCACTAAATTCTCTAAATGTTGTAGCTGAATTTTGTTGGACTTGATTCAGTCTCTGACGAGTTTACTATACTTCCTGCATCGTTTTGGGGCTAGGCGCTCGAAACAGCTGCATATTTGTTAAACATAATTCATATCAATGCAGTGACAAAACTCCATATTCGATATGGACTGAAAAACAATCAAAATATATATTTGAGATTGTTCTGCTTATGTGAACCAACATTATTAATGAGACGTCATATACGTTATCCATATCAGGCGTTACAAAAGTAGCTTTATCGTATTTTTAACTTCAGACAACCTTCATTATTGTATACTCAGTTGTGTTGTTTACAATCCAACATTATATAAATACCTCAAGATTCATCTAGCAAAAATGTTTTTCTTAATTCACAAAACTTTAACTCTTATTTGCCTGTTCCTATCTATTTGTATTGTCAAAGAAAGAATCTACATGGTCTCTCGATTGACCAAGCCATACATTCTCGCCTACCTCATATAATCACATTTAAATTGCGTAGTCTTATAGAATTCATTACCTCCAATCTAATGCGTAACCACACTTTTGGGTTTCAATTGTTAGACAAAGTTCTTACAAGATCATTAAACTCTCACATCACATGTACATGTCCAATTACATTGTTAGCCCCTTACTTACACAACTATCGGTGCTCTTTTATTAATATTCAAGTGTTAGCTATCATCTCGAATTAGTGTCCACATACCACCAATTATCATGTGTCATATATGTATTCGTACTAGCTCATAAGTAGGCATACTATCATTGATGCACATAATCTCGGTTATGATTTCATGCTAGAAACTTTCTTAAATGATTCTCTTTCTCATACACACGGTTATTTCAAACATTAATCCCATCTTACCTCAACCCCGATTGTCTTTTACAAGTTTTACTTTCACTTTAACCATCCAATGGATTAATCGTCATGTATTCCACTATCGTTTTTACACAATATTATAGTATTCGTTCCTCGAATTCCATTTCGAATTCCATTTCATAAACAACCATTCATTTTTATCAACATCCTTCACGATATTATGCATTCCTTGCAAATCATTTGTAAACAACAAATTCAAAACAACGTACCAATAGTAAGATCGTACAAAAATCTCTTACCTATGTAGTTGCAATACTGCAATATATCAGCAACATAGTATCGTACTCACCATAGGTACTTCAGACTGAAGTAACAGTACTCGCATACTCCGAAGCACATTTCTCCATCTATCCTCACACATGACGAAACCTCAGTACTAGAAACAAAATCATTAGTACTTCTCATATACAGACATCAAAATCATGCATATTGTCAGTTACACATTATTGATATTCATAATGTCACAGTTATTAAACATGAATATCCCGGAGTCAAAGGTTCACGCCTTTCTATAT
This sequence comes from Haberlea rhodopensis, assembly GCA_907163345.1. Lineage (NCBI taxonomy): Eukaryota > Viridiplantae > Streptophyta > Magnoliopsida > Lamiales > Gesneriaceae > Haberlea > Haberlea rhodopensis. Next base: position 401,574 of record CAJQUN010000042.1, read on the forward strand.
ACTTATAATGTGACAACACAATATCACATACCTATGTGATTACTTTTTCAATACGAAATTACTTTCATATTTCAACAACATGACTCCTTTCAATCCTTAATTCAATAGTATTCAACATTATTGTACTATGTCATGAATTTTTAGACATCGGTCTCATCGCATATTATCATCTAACCAATATCTACTGCCAAGTAATTACTAGAACATCCATTAGTAACTACCACATGCATTTGTCATCATTTACATGCATTTCAGTTACTAACTCAACCTCAAAACATAATAAATCTTTTAATCGTGAATGTTCATATATCACATGTATTTTCATAATGATATTATAATATTGTTCGTCACATCTAACTCATCATTAGTCATCACATGACTATCTATCATTATTGTCATTATATACCCGAGACTAACGTCATAATTTCATACTTATACGTAACATTCACGATAGTTCCACGTCAATTCATGACATTCACAACGATCGCATGCCCACACATGACATTCATAGTGATCCCACGTCAACCTGCGATGTTCCATTTTATCTCGTGAGATACTCATTAATCTCATACTCGCATGATCATATTCAACTCAACATAAAATGATTAATAAATCAGTCCCACAATATACAAAAAATCATACTTTCATAAATTAAATATCATTTAAAATGATTATCATTACCCCATCATTATCTCGTTACCGCAACAATATCAACCGAGTATATCAATATTATATTTCATTTCAATATCATTCTCAACTCTTCTGCATGTATAATTGATTCTCATAAATCAATATAATCAACAAGATAACTCCAATCGACATATAGTAAACAAAATTAAATGGTTTACCTCGACACCTCGTCCTTCTAGACCATTCTAATATCTTCTTGGGCCTAAATCGCACGTACTCAAGGAACAATAATATAGGTGTGTATAACACAATGTCACTGCTATCTGCAACTAACATATCATCAATATTCATCACTAACACAATACTGGTACAACAATATTCATCGCTAACATAATAGCGGCAAATCAATATTCACTGCGTAAACAATAGCAGTATAACAATACTAATCACCCCATGGCGGTACACAATATTCATCGTCTAACAACAGTACACAATATTCATCGCCCAATGGCTCTACACAATAAATACCACTCGCTTCGACATATCAGCGGCATAATATATAACCCTCGCTTTGAAATATCAGCTGCATTCATAATATCCCTGCTTCGACATATCAGCGACATGTTCATCGCTTCGATATGACAACGGCAAGTACTATATTCAAATCGCTTCGATATGACATCGGCAAGTATTCTATTTGCATCGCTTCGATATGACAGGGGTATGTATTTTATTCCCATCATTTCGATATGACAATAACATCAAAATAATCTCAATATACTCAGATCAACATAATATCTCGCAATCTCCACAATCCCTACTACGTTATATCAGTGGCTCAATAATATCCCTCACTTCGAATTATCAACGGCTCAATAGGTATCTCCCGCTTCAACATAACAACGATCTACGCTACGATTTAACAGCAGCAAATATCTTGATCCATCGCTCGATAAGACAACGATGAATATTCTGATACATCGCTATTCTATATAGCATTAGCATCCCAATGATCTCACTATACTTGTATGCACATCAACAATATTAAGTATTCTATTTTCGATAACAATTCAATACCAATGTATGTGTATAAATACACATATACCTGCATTCTCATAATCACAACGTACTCATACCCAATCATTCCATCATCGGTTGTCAAGTATCAGCAGTACAGAAATGTCCACTGATGCGTGTAAAGTGTACCGCAAGCATACGATGTCAAGTTTTAGTATAGGAATTTAAATTTTGGATGTCGAATCCACAGGGATTGAAAATTAAGTTTATCCCAAGTACTGTAATTAAATAGCCATAACTTTATCTAGATGAGCAATCAAGTGATTTAACTAACTAATTAAAATAAACTAACAAGATGAAGATTTAAGTGGAGAAAATCAATGAGAACGGAGTCTAGAGGTTCGATTTCACTTAACTATTCACAATGCCGTGTTCTTCTAATTTGTTAGCTAAAAATCATGTGTTATTCTATTACATGTCCCGAGTGTTAAATATAAATAATCATTCAGATAGTCATATTGATATGTCTACCTAAGATAAACTATTAAACAATCTCAATAACGCTAGATTCGTTCTATGGATTCGTTGGAGTTATACGTCTGTCGACTATATAAATTTCCAACGATGTAAATTCCTACGGTCCTATTAAAAAACACATCTCCCGAGTGATAGATTCTAAATAAATATTACGATTCAACTGGTGATCAGTTAATTGAAACACATTCAAATCAGGAATCACAAATAAACCATATGAAAAAACAAAACATATTCATGAAATAATCAACGACACAGTTTCAAGTCAAGATACGTCGTTCCTCTAGAATAATAAAATTAGTTCATGAATAAATTAAATAAATACACAAACATGTTCTTAATAATCAAAAGCATAAGGAAAAGATAATCAAACGAGTCGGATTATGGCCATCCATCCTCAGTAGTCGCTGTCGTCTTTTCCATTGTCAAAACTTTGCCTTTCGTTGTACGCGCACCGCCTCTATTGATTCCTCCTATACATAAGTCTCGGTCTCTCAGTGTACCTCTTCTTGTTCTTCATCTCTAACTATATTTAAGATATGATAGATGTTTAATAATGAGGTCCAAAATGCGAGTTATAAGTGTTGGAGGCTAAAGAATTAGGGTAAAAATCAAATTGTGCATGGAAAGCTCGAGTTTCCTTTTTTTTGGGACTCTGCAGGCGTCTATGGCGCTTATTATCAGGCGCCTACGCGCCTATGTTTCTGTCTGAAAGTTAATATTTGGCCTGATTGTTTCCTAGGGCGCCTAAGAAGTGGCGCCTATGGGCCTATGTTTCTGCCAGGTGAACCATAGTTTAGTATTTTGACCATAACTTTCTCATACAATCTTCAAATTAAATTAGTTGTCCACGCGAAGATAATAGAAAGTTCTACAATTTTTCTATTTATCACATTTCCAAAATATGGCTCGAACATGAAGAAAACCGAGGAGAAAGAAGTGAGATGTGTCTTTGATCCCGGTTTTTCTCTTTTTCTTCAACTTTCTTCCTTCATCCACCGTTTTAGGTCGATTTCTTCATATTTCCTGGGCGTGACTTTTCATCTTTTCAACCTCAAATTGGATCCTTGTCAAATTTATGATTTTCATCATCTTTCCTACAAAATATCAAAAACAAGAACAAACCACATAATTCCCCTGGAATACCAACATAAAAATAAAGTAAAAGAGAATAAAATATAAGTGCAAATAGGCACTTATTAAATCCCTCAAACTTAAACTGTGCTAGTCCTGAGCAAAATTGAAATAGAAAAAGACTAAGAAATAAAAGAAATATAGGAAAAAAAAAACTACTGACGCAAGTCATGAAATTTATAATTGCAAATAGGCCTCAAAGATCAATGGTCTAAGATTTCAATTCAAGTATGCATATCATTCTACTCAAGAGTTCTCAAGTGTGTCCCATTTAACCATGAACTCAAAGCAATCTTTACCCACACAAATCAATTGTATTTGCAAGGTATATGTTCAATTGCATTGTTCATAGAAGAAATATAACTTTGATAAAAAATAAACAATGCACCATATCAAGACAATGAGACACATATGTGTGAATGTAAAAAATCATATTCATTACAAGTGTTCTTGAGTGTCCATAAGCTTAACATTCGTAACCTTCTCCACTAGTTTATTAGACAAACGAGGCTCGGTCAATAGGTCTTAATGTATGGCATTGGCTCATGGCTTCAATAAAAGGAGGTGATATTCAAAGCAAGTAAGTTAAATACACATTGTTGCGCACTCTCGTCTTAATTTTTTAATTTCTTTTTATCTATAATTCATCATTCTGTTTTGAATTCACCCCTTTTTCATCCATCTTTTCATCATTCACCTCATTATTATTTTTTATTCTTCTCAATTTTGCTATGTTCTTCACCTCTTCAGCGTTATTCTTTGCATGCATGCCCTTTTTTCATTGTCTCTCCCCTTCTAATTTTTCATTTACGAACATAGGAGATATTTGATATTTTAAAGCACATAGGAGCTTACTCACTTGATGGTAGGAAATAGTGTATAAGATATCAACAAAATGGTTGATGTGGGATTTTGAAACGATGCCGAATGGGTGACTATGTGCTTTTGCACATACCGCTCAATTTCAATAAGCTCAAAGGGGTATCTACAGATAAAATGATGTCATTAGGTGGCTTCAAATGCTCAAACAGATCAAAAATTGCCTAAATCATTCCTAAGCCACATATGTCTATATTTCGCCTCGAAGGGTACTAAAACAAGTTCTAGACTTCTCTCAATTCACAAATAATTTATATGATTTGAACAAAGTGCTCAAATGATATCTCAAAACAACGGTAGTATCATAAATGAATTTGTATGAGATTCTAAAACATACAACTCAAGTCTCATTCTTTTACTTTTAAGCTCAATGGGGCTACTATGACATTTTATATCAATGAAGGCCCAAAATATTATCAAGAAATGCCTATATCACATTTGTGATCGTTCAATCAACTTTGATCAATCAAATGGACATGGTCTCTAATGCATGAACGTTGGAGAAACTCAAGAGCAAAGTTAACAAAAAAATTTAAAATTTTCACAAGTAAGCTCAATTCTTCATCATCGGCCTTCACAATTTCTTCAAATCACGTGACACAAAAGGAAAAAAATTAATGACTAAAAAAATAGACACGAAACACAGAGGAATCCGGGAAACAAAACATCTTCAATGTTTAAACACCCACCCCCAACCTCCAAAACAAAACACAAAAACTTAAAATAGTGCATTGTCATCAATGTACCATACAATGTATAAAACAAGGGACAACACACCTACCTGCGACGAGGACGTCGGTAATCGTCGTCCATCTCATGCTCATGCGTATGGTGAGAAGATGATGACTGGGACCTCCACATCAGTATAGACCTGCAATGGTGACATGTAATGATCAAGCGGCTCTGAATAAGACATGCTATTAAAAATTGAAATACTAAAATTTAAAACTGAAATAAACTAAAAAGAATATAAGGCTTGGGTTGCCTATCAAGAAGCGCTTTGTTTAAAGTCTTCGGCCATACTATGCAAAGTAACCATCAAATTTCAGATTCCGCCCATAGTACGTATCATACAATATCACATATGGGTCTTGGCTATGTATGCCCACAAGATTGGTAGATGTCGATTGTTTAAGCTCGTCGCTCCAACAACGTCCTTAATGATTTGATAAGCATGTGAGAAATATTTTAAACTTGGCTTCATCTTGTGGTGGACATAATATGGTGAAGTTGGCATCGATGGGAAGAACGGATCCACATATGTCATATGAGACATCATCATCGATGAGTACTCCTCACTAATTTCAAAAATATGCTCATTCTCCAACATCACGCTAGGCTCATCTTGACATGTGAATTCCTCGGATAACTTTTCCACGGTAGGCTCAATAACTTGAAGAGGCCCACATTACCTTGAACATTCCACATGAGTAGGATCATGCCCCCAAACTTGGTTGGTTGAGTAATCATCATCATGGAACCCAACTTGATTCGTCACCCCTTGATGTGTAGAGATCATCTCATCCTCATGACAGCTCCCTAAAAATATTTTGAAAGAATCTCTATCTGCTGCTCTGGGCAACATATGGAATTACTCTGATTTTCAGTCTTTGTTTCAGATGATTCCAAGAACCTGAGCACAATATCCTCCAACTGAGTAATGACTTTATCATAACTATCCTCATCTTCTCTTTGATGCTCGAATGGTTGGTGTGTAAAATGAAGGTAGTGATGCTCTGGTGGGTATTGGTGACTCCAATCCTGCAGTGAAGGATTCCAATGCCACTGATAGTCGAAATCCGCCATATTGTTAAACAGGTGCACCACACTGTCATCATCTCAACAATACATGGTACTACCAGTTGCCAAAGCACCATTAAAAATACCCATTCTTGTGTTTCCACATCCAATACACTATAGAAAATTGAAGAGAAACATAGTTTCAAAAGTCATGAGTGAATCTCTCTCAAGATGCAAAGAACGGTTCATACTCTTGTTGGGCAAAGCTTGTGAAGACTGTTGATAAATCATCTCCAAGTACATCACAAGAAAAATATCATAAAAAGAATTACACTAAAAAAAAAATTCTAAATTAAAATCAAGACCACTTGGTAACAATATCATTATAAACAAAATTAAATCAATCCCCGACAACGGCACCAAAAACTTGGTGCATGTAAACATACCGCAAGTGTACGGTCTCAAGTTTAGTATAGGAATTTAAAGTACGGATGTCGAATCCACATGGATTGAAAATTAAGCTTATCCCAAGTGCTGTAATTAAATTGTCATAACTTTATCTAGATGATCAATCAAGTGATTTAACTAAATAATTAAAATAAACTAACAAGATAAAGATTTACGTGGAGAAAATCAATGAGAACAGATTCTAGAGGTTCGATTTCACTTAACTATCCACTATGTCATGTCCTTTTAATTTCTAAGCCAAGAATTATATGTTATTCTATTACCTCTCACAAGTGTTGAATAAAAATAATTATTCAATAGTCATATTGGTATGTCTACCTAAGATAAACTATTAAACAATTTCAATAGCTAGATTCCTTCTATGGCTTTGTTAGAGTTATACTCATGTCGACTATATACTATATAAATATGACGATTCAACTAGCGATCATTTAATTGAAATGCGTTCAAATCAGGAATCACAAATAAACCAGACGAAAAATCAAAATATATTCATGAAATAATCAACGACCAAGTTTCAAGTCAAGAAATGTCGTTCCTCTAGAATAATAAATTAGTTCATGAATAAATTAAATACATACATAAACATGTTCTTAATCATCGTATACATAAAGAAAAATATAATCAAACGAATTGTATGATGGCCCTCTGTCCCCGGTAGTCGTTGTCGTCTTCTCCGCCGTCAAAACTTTGCCTTTCGTTGTACGTGTGCCGCCTCTATTGATCTCCTCCTCTACTTACGTATTGTCTCTCGGTGTTCCTCCTCTTGTCTTCCTCTCAAACTATGTCTATGGTAGATGTTTAATAATGAGGTCCAAGGGTTGGACGCTAAAGAATTAGGGTAGGAATCAAATTGTGCAAGGAAAGCTCGAGTTTCCTTTTTTAAGGACTCTGCAGGCGCCTATTGCACTTATAATCAGGCGAAAACAAGAACATACCATGTAATTCCACTCGAATACCAACATAATCAACCTTAAATTGGATCATTGTCACATTAATGCATTTTTCATCATCTTTTTAGCAAAAATATTATATTTCTTGGATTGCTACAAAACATAAAAAACAAGAACAAACCACATAATACCAACATAAAAGTAAAGTAAAAGAGAATAAAATATAAGTGCAAATATGCACTTATCATCCACCATTTCATGTCCTCAGACAACATATCTCATTTTTTTATTTTTCCTAGAAAATCAGATTTATTAGCATTGTATACAGATACAACAAGCATACAAGTTCAATCAAAATTCATTTATTCTTTTACTAAACACAACATCAAATTACTATTAACATAGTATATCATTTGTCGTTCATCCAACGATACATCATTACTACCACAACAGTCAATCAACGATATACTATTTATCTAAGTTATTGGCTTATTGCACTTCTCAAACAATACCACCTTCAGTGCATATGTTCATTGGCATCGTCGATTATTTCTCAATATAACGCTCTTTGTATTCCATAAGATCCTGCAACCACGATGGTTAGCAATAACACCAATTTTCATTACCTCATTTCATACTATGCACATAAGTGTATAAATGTCGTGTCACACTGACATAAAACCAAAATCATGCGTAAATTATGTGCTAGTCAATTCCATCAACACACGTCTTGGCCTTAGACAGCCCAAAGAGCTAACCACTGCTCTGATACCACTAATGTAGGGCATCGATTCCTAATCTCATCATTAATGCATTTATATAGTCATTTGTACGTACAGTTTTCAATAATAAAAAAATACCTCATTTCATTAACGGTATGACTTCTATAAAATTATATGACAATAATCCCCTCGAAAACCTAATTTCCAACACAAATACAATTCACTAATGTATACACTTCGTAATGCACTATTCATGTTCTCAATTCATTATGCAATTCTTCTCTCACATAAATTGCATACAGCGCATAAATGAAAAGAGAAATTTCAAATAAATTTATACAAACTACTTGGAATAAATAAATATGTATCTACTTGCACAATTCACATTGCCAGTAACAATACTGGTACATCGCTCATAGGAGCATCCTTATCCAATGGCTCGAATTCATTTCAAGAACCAATATCCTACACGTTCCACCTATTTCAACATAAACAGTCCATAAAGGCGTGAGCATAACAATAACATAATCTTAATATAATTGATTATACAATTAATAATCTACAGAAAATAATGTTGTAAGTAAGGAAATACTTCCCAAAATCATTATGAGATCACTCACGTTGTTCTTGTTCTCACAATATCCATAATCATCAATTTCCAAAATCAATTAAATCACCACAACTATGATTTACTGTACTCATACTTAAAATCACCAGTTTTATAATCGATAATAATTAAATCATGATAGCAATGATTTATTGAAATCAAATACATCACAGTTATCAATTTACTAGTCATATCGCATCATATTACGTCACTAGCTCAATAGCGGTGGCACTATAACACATTGCACTCTCAACAACGGCGGCACTCTAACCATCGCCCGCTCAACAGCGACAACACAATAATTCATAGCACCATTTATTGGTGTTTTCAACACTTGTCAACACATTACTCAACAATTATGTCAATAAATATATAACATTCAAAGCTTGTACCTCTCTACATACTAATTCAAACACAAAAAGAATATATTATTTACTACACGCAACAATAATATATTTATATATACTCGTACGCCATACGTACCTTAAAGTCATCAACATGATTAAGTCCTCCTCGATATCTGGAGGCTCGTGAAATATCTATATTGAATATTAATTTGATAATACTAATATCTCACAAATAACTCTAAAAATGTCATCATTTATCATTTAATTCGCCATGCCTCGAATTATAATCATTCACAAATTATCGTCCTCCTTAAACTAAACAACAAGATAATTACCATTCGTTCATTCAAGTTATTAGCTAAGGATCACATTGAGGAACAAGTTCCCCAAAGAAATCATAACCATCATAAAAATCCGTCATAAAATACCACATCTCAAAGTTCCCAACTGGCGATTGATCGCCCATTGGCTCGTGATCGATCACTCGTTATTTTTTTTTTGCCTCGAGCCCTCAAAATTTGATGCCAACCTTCGGCCACAATCGATGATCGGCTCCAAGCCAGCGATCGATTGCAAGTTATGAAAATTTAGAAAAAAACAAGTTCAATCAGTCGCGATCGATCACTACTTTTCTCCCGCGATCGATCGCAGCCTGCAATCTCCAAAAAGCACTTCAATTTTTACAAGGTTTACCCTACCAAATCCTCATCAAACTTGAATTATATATTAAATAAACCTTCTTGCGCACTCTTCAAGGACCAAAACATACTTTTATCTCAAAAATAGTAAGTATCAAAGTTCCTCCCCAAATATTACCTCAAACTCAAACCCACGATTTCAACATCAATTCACAACCAAAATAAGAATATGGTGTAACAAGAGTTTGCCCTTGCAATTCCTGAACCAACATCGACTTTGAACCAAGCTTTATCCTTCCTTTGAGCTCCACAAGAAATTTGAGGAGAAAGTGGAAAGGGTTTTGAGGAGAAGAAATGTGGAAATTTGAGGGTTTTGAGGTGTAACGTGTGAAGAGAATGATACGTATATTAATGTCATTTTGCAATTTAGTCGCTCAGTTTTACTCCACATTAAAAGTTTTACCCAATAATTATTTGTCTCAATTCCATAATTATTGTTCACTTCAATAATGACCTCCAAATTCAAACTCATAATCACTGTCAAAATTTACATGCTTCATTACAACCATTTATCATTAATTATGGTTCAATCATAATTTTTCAGCCACACTCGATCTATCTCAAAACCGAGTCCAAATGTTATTACGATAATCATTCAGAAATTGACTCGTCATTTACTTCAATTAAACAACTAATTAAATATAATTAGTTCTCGGCATCACATCCTGGTTCATCAAGAATAATGGTTGTTAGTTCCGAACCTTATCGATGAGATTTTAAAGATGACAAAATATATCAGACCGGATCGAGAGAAATCAGACTGACCAGATCGATCGCCCAAAACAGATCAAGCTGATAAGATGACAAAGCATATCAGACCGGATCGAGGGTAATCAGACTGACCAGATCGATCGCTCAAAACAGAACAAGTTGATAAGACATATCACATATCAGACCGGATCGATAGATATCAGACTGACTAGATCGAAACTTCAGATCGATCTCAATCTTTATCAGATCAGAGCAGTCAAGGATGTATAAAGATTGGCTCTTCAGTCCGAATCATTAATGCTACAAAGGACCAAAGACTGAAGATTGCCATAAAAGGTAAGAACACAAAGAAGAGCTTACCTGACAGTCGCCGAAAGCATGAACCAGAACGGCAAGTATCCTGAAGAAGAAGACTGTAGCTTATTCAGAGAATAAGCAGAATCAAGAGTTGCACATTAAGGGAAATAATGTCGTTGGTACATGCAACTATAAAAGGATGCAACAACAATACAGAAAAGAAGATACACAGACATACAAGGACACGAGAGACTGATCAATCGAAAAACGCACAAGAAAGCAAATCAGCACAAGCTTACAAGCTCAGAAGCTCTCGAGCTGAAATTATTCTTAAGCACGATTACTTTGTAATATTTGATCATTTAGGATCACTGTGCGCATCTTGTGTAGTCTGTATTGAAAAACAGAAGTGAGAAACAAATTGTAACTGTCAGACAGAGAGTGTCTGAACAGATCGAGTGACTAGGAGTTTCAGACTGGTAGTGGGATAAATCCAGCCCGAATCGGGTTTGTACAACAGGATTGTATAAATCAAAGTCTTCTAGTATAAACCTTCCTTAATTGGAAGAAGGGGAGACGTAGAAGGATTACACCACCTTCGAACTTCCAGAAACATTTTCTGTGTTCTTGTCTTTCTGCACTTGTTCTTTCATTCAAGCCATCGAGCCGCTCTTACAAATATAAGATCAGACCGTTCCGCACTTATACATTCAGTGGTCTGTTCTATAAAAGAGTTGATTAAGAAACAGATTTCTTTCACTAATCCGAAAGAAATCACAAGGGATTAAATTTTAGAAGGAGTGTTCATTCACCCCCCCCCCCCCCCCTCTAAACACTCCGGACCGATCCTAACAAGTGGTATCAGAGCAGGTCATCTTAATCAGCACAAAGACACTTGAGCTGATGGCATTATTCAACAAAATTCTTATGTTCTCAAAGGAAGACTATGATGACTGGAGAATCAGAATGCAAGCTCATCTGGCAGCTCAGGATGACGATATGTGGTTCGTCATCACTGATGGACCAATGAAAATTCTGAAAGTCAATACAGTAGTCGCCATTACTGGTGGTGAACCACAAATGGTAGAGAAGGACAGATCTCTCTGGACGAATGAGGAAAGGAAGAAAGCAAATCTTGACAACGTTGCCAAAGACATCTTGTTCAAGACATTGGACAAAAACATGTTCAGCAAAATCAAAATGTGCTCTACTGCCAAAGAAATTTGGGAGAAGATAGCACAGCTATGTGAAGGCAACGACCAGACCAAAGAAAACAAGCTGACAGTTGCTCTTCAAAGATTTGAGGGCATAAAGATGAAGAGTGGAGAAACTCTAAACGAGTTTGATGAAAGAGTCACTGGCATCATTAATGAACTGAATGGTCTGGGCAAAGAATACTCAAACAGAGAGATCGCTCTAAAAGTTATGAGAGCCCTGCCTAAAGAATGGGATGTTAAGACCATTGCAATGAGGGAGTCCAAAGATCTGAACAAGGTTGAACTTCATGATCTGTTCGCAGATCTTAAAGCATATGAGTTCGAACTGATAAGCAGAGGTGAAGCAGAGTCATTCATCTCTCAACCAAATAAAGCACTGGCAGCTATTCCAGACCAGATCGCCTCCACATCAGATCGATCTATTGAACAGATAAGTAATGATGCTATGTCATTATTTATTAAGAAATTTGGTAAATTCATGTCTAAAAATAAGAGGAACTTTCCCTCTCATCATTATAAGCCAAGAAAGGACGATGCTGTTAATGATCAGGCTTGCTACAATTGTGGTAAGACCGGACATTTCATTGCAGATTGCACTAGACCGAAGAAAGAAGAACGGAAGGAGAAGCATCGCGATGACAGGAAAAAGAAGCACTACAAAGACCGCAAAAATCATGGAAAGTCCCAAAAGGTCCTAGTAGCTGAAGAAGGAAACAACAAGTGGGCTCAGACTGACTCCGATTCAGACAGCTCCGAATATTCTTCCAGCGAAAGCGAAGAAGATATTCAATGTCTAATGGCAGATGAAGAAATGAGTCAGACAGACGAGGTATTTGACTTTGACTCAAATGAATTTACACGTGAAGAGCTCATGTCCGCACTGCAAGACATGGCTAATGATTATAGGATCTTAGCTGAATCATTTCAGAACAATAAAGCTAAAGTCAGTGATCAAATGGATGAGCACAACAAACCAAGCTGCTCTGAGCAGGGTGAGTGCAACAATCTCCAGATCGAGCTGAATAAGCTGAAAATCTCCTATGATCAGCTCCATGAAGAAAATAAGAGAATTAGCACACAAAATGCTAAGCTTTCTCATATATTCAAGACATGGACAAAATCCAGAACATCTTTGGAAGAATTACAAGAGGTACAAAGAAACGTTGGTGATTTCACCGGCATAGGCTTTGACACCAAAGAATCCACCAAAGATAAATCTGAACTGTTGCTGGTAAAGAACAAAATCAAACAAATGACATTTGTTAAATCCAGCACAGTATATGAAACTGAAGCACCTACGATTCAAACGGGAGTCTATTTCGTGAATCAAGGTTTGAGAAAAGGAATTGGATATGTCAACCAAGCCAAAGAAAAGGCACCAGCAAGCTTTGCGTCTTTCAGACCAAATCTAAGGGTGCAAGATCGAAGGCAAGGAGGACAATACAATTACTATAATTCAAAACCAGTTCAACGAAGATATAGACTACCTCATGAGAATCAAAGGGTTCCATATCGGACACATTATCACACACAACATCGAAACAGACCAGCTCACAGCACACCACACACACACAAGCCATTAAAGCTGATACAGGTGTGGGTTCCCAAAGGGCTAATCCGTTCTGGATCCAAATAGGATTGGTACCAACAATAAATATGTTTGATGACAGGTACCGAAGAAACTTGCATCAGACTGGTACTTGGACAGCGGGTGTTCTCGTCACATGACTGGAAACATCGAGCTGCTGTCTGAAGTCACAGAATGTACTGGACCCAAGATCATTTTCGGAGATAATTCGAAGGGTAAGACCGTGGGCAAGGGTAAGATTGTCCATGGTAACATTATTATCAATGATGTGCTGTTAGTTGAAAATCTGTGCTATCATCTGATTAGTATAAGTCAACTTTGTGATAATGGTTATGCTGTAGAATTTCACAAACACACTTGCACTGTTAAATCATCAGACGGTATAACCATGCTTGTAGGAATCAGGAATGGAAATACATATAAGATTAACTGGAATCATGCTCAACCTGATAATCCTACTTGCTTCATCGCTAACAATGATAATAAACACTGGCTATGGCATAAACGCTTGAATCATATCAATTTTAAGACTATTTCTAGCCTGTGTAAACATGATTTAGTTATCGGTCTGCCCAAGATCGACTTTGCTAAGGATAAGATCTGCGAAGCTTGCCAAATGGGCAAACAGATCAGATCATCCTTCAAAAACAAGAATGCCAAATCCTCCTCCCGTTGTTTAGAACTATTGCATATGGACTTGTTTGGTCCTATACCAATAACAAGTTTAGGGGGAATGCGGTATACTCTTGTTGTTGTTGATGATTACTCACGCTTTACATGGACTATATTTTTGAGCAGTAAAGATCAGACCGGTCCGAAGTTGATCAAGCTGCTGAAACGCACTCAGAACGAGAAATCATCCAGCATAGACATGATTCGAAGTGACAAAGGCACTGAGTTTTCAAATCAGAATCTTGAATCCTTTCTAGAAGATCATGGAATTAAGCATGAGTTCTCAGCCGCTCGAACTCCTCAACATAATGGAGTTGCAGAACGAAGAAACAGAATGCTCAAAGAAGCAGCAAGAACAATGCTTGCTGATTCTGGAATCTCACAAAAGTTCTGGGCAGAAGCTGTAAATACTGCATGCTACACTCAAAATCGGTCTATGATTAATAAGAAGCTGAATCTCACTCCATATGAAATATGGACTGGTAACAGACCGTCTATTTCTCACCTTCATGTATTTGGCTGTAAATGCTTCGTTCACAACAATGGTAAGAATCATCTTACAACATTTGAAGCTAAGTCAGATAATGGAATATTCTTAGGATATTCATCAACTAGCAAAGCTTAATGAGTTTTTAATAATCGAACCTTAACTGTAGAAGAATCAGTTCATGTAGTTTTTGATGAATCTTTGTGTGTTGAGGGTAACAAAGAATCAATTCAAAATCAGATGGGTTTTCAGAAACAAGCTGGACGCAGATGGAACTGTGGTTAGAAACAAGGCCAGACTGGTGGCACAAGGATTCCGACAAGAAGAAGGAATTGACTTCGATGAATCTTTTGCACCAGTCGCCAAACTTGAAGCAATCAGAATCTTTCTTGCATATGCTGCTTTTAAAGACTTTAAGGTATATCAGATGGACGTCAAGAGCGCCTTTCTTAATGGTAAGCTTCAGGAGGAAGTTTACATTGAGCAACCTCCTGGATTTCAGAACCACTCATTCCCTAATCATGTATATCTACTGAATAAAGCAGTATATGGTCTGAAACAAGCACCAAGGGCCTGGTATGACACTCTATCTCAATTTCTGCTGAACCATGACTTTCAGATCGGCTCAGTAGATAAAACTCTCTTTAAATTTATTAAGGGGGAACATACCTTGTTGGTTCAGATTTATGTTGATGATATAATCTTTGGGTCAACTAACCCCAAATTATGCGAGAAATTTTCCAAGTTGATGCAGGGACAGTTTGAGATGAGCATGATGGGAGAACTCTCATTCTTTTTGGGTCTCCAAGTCAAACAGCTCAGCAATGGAATTTTCATCAACCAAACCAAGTATACCAA
The DNA here is from genome assembly GCA_907163345.1 of Haberlea rhodopensis. Classification (NCBI taxonomy): domain Eukaryota; kingdom Viridiplantae; phylum Streptophyta; class Magnoliopsida; order Lamiales; family Gesneriaceae; genus Haberlea; species Haberlea rhodopensis. The sequence continues at coordinate 417,073 of CAJQUN010000042.1, forward strand.
AGAGCTGCTTAAGAGATTCGGAATGGAAACATGCTCAGCTGCATCCTACTCCAATGAGTCCTACAATCAAGTTAGACAAAGACGAAGGGGGAACGGCAGTCGAAGTAACTATGTATAGAGTACTAATCGGATCGCTCTTATATCTTACAGCGAGCCGGCCTGATATTATGTTCTCAGTCTGTATGTGCGCCAGATTTCAGTCAGAACCAAAGCAATCACATTTTATTGCTGCTAAGCGTATTCTGAAATACTTGAAAGGATCTCAGAACGATGGTCTTTGGTACTCCAAAGATTCTAACTTCAGCTTGATCGGATATTCAGACGCAGACTACGCTGGCTGTAAGATTGATCGTAAAAGCACCAGTGGAACATGTCAATTTCTAGGTGAAAGATTGATCTCTTGGTTCAGTAAGAAGCAAACATCAATTGCCACATCTACAGCTGAAGCAGAATATCTTGCCGCTGGAAGCTGTTGCGCTCAAATGCTCTGGATTCAACACCAGCTCAAAGACTATGGCATCCAAGCTGTTGACTCTCCGATATTTTGCGACAACACAAGTGCAATCGCTATAACATATAATCCAGTTCTACACTCTCGAACAAAGCATATTGATATAAGACATCATTTTATTCGAGATCATGTTGGCAAAAAGGAGATTCGGATCGAGCACATCTCAACAGAGCAGCAAGCAGCAGACATCTTCACCAAACCGCTCCTTGAGGCTAAGTTTAATTATTTCCGTCAAATTCTTGGATTAATTGACTTATCTTGATAGTTTAGATGTTCTCTTCTTCTCGCGCTTAAAGAATTTTGTTGGCACAGATCGATAATACAATGTTTAGAAAGACACAGACCGGTCCGAACTTTCAGACCGATCTATGTCAATCTGGTGTTATCCTACGATCTGTCTGGACAATAAATCTTTTATTTTGTATTTATTTAAGACAACAAAAAAAACAGCCCGGACTGATTGCATTTTAACCGCCTTATCTTTCTTTTATCCTGACCGTTTATTTTGAATTTTTTTTTTTTTAGTCTTCGAGATAAAGACACGTGTCTTCTCTCTCTTATTTAGCGGGCTGAACATTTCATTTTCATTCACTTTTTACCATTTACCGCATGTCTGCTCTCTAACTCTCTCATCTTCCCTCAAAACTTTTCGTATACTTTTTCCATTTTACTCCAATGGCTACCATCACTCACAACTCTCTCTCCGTTGAGTTCAATGACATTTACAGGGCTGAAGATTCAGAGATGGTTTCCATTTTCTGAGCTTTGGAATCCTCTGGATTGAGAAACTTTTTGGAGTGTGGCACAGTGGTTTACGAGTCGGAGATTCGTGAACTGTTCGCCAATGCCATATCCCAGAAGTCATTCATCTCCACATCTGTCAAGGGCAAAACTTTTGAAATCTCGCCGATGACGCTGGCCAGACCTTTGGTCTACCCAACTCTGGACTGACTGAGTTTGGGCAGATTCCTCAAGCCTCTCTCACAGCTCTTTCAGGGGAAGATTTCTATTTTTGGCCATCGCCTGCAGCCCTCATTCAAAAAGAAGGAAATGCTATTTCATTTCCAGGTGCTATGCGAAATTGTGGGCAAGCCATTATTGGGCAAAGCTGGGAGTTTTGACGTCGTCACTGCCGAGAAGTTCAGGGCCATGGCTGCTATTGTTTCCGGACAGAAGATGAACTGGTCCTTGATTCTTTTTGGAGTTTTGATGGAAACAGTGATCGCCTCCAAACAGGCCGTCTGCTTTGCTGTTCCTCTCAGCAAGCTCCTAGAAACTTTGGACATTGAGCTGGGGAAGCAGTCTGCTCTGAGTCCCTTCAAGATTCTCAACTCCAAAGGACTAGCACTGCTGAAGTCCAAGAGTGCTCCACCTACTCCCACCGATCTGGTGGCTGTCAAGATTGAGGAGGGAGAAGCCCAGGTTGCTGCTCGCAAACCACGAGTCAAGCGAAAGTTAACCATCCAGACTGACCCTGAAGAAACTCAGTCCGCTCCCTCACCACCAGCCAAGCCTCTTCCCAAGAAGCCAAGAACCCAGATTACCAAACCAAAAGCCTTACCCATATTGCCTCCAACAAAAGCCACCCGTGCACCCCAACCTACAACCCAAATCTCAACCACTTCAACCACTGCACCAAATGTAACCATCCGAGTCCCCTCTGCCATTCCCGTGGTGAAAGGGATTGTATCACTGAGTTGGGAGACTATACCCAATCCGGGATCAAGTCCCATCCCTCCACCGGCAAGGGCAAAACCATTCTCTCCGAACCACTTTCCTCTAAGCCCAAATTTGCAGCACAGACAGCAATTGATATTGCTATGGAGGAAGTTGAAGAGAAAAAAAGGAGCTCATTGTGGTTTTTGATGAGTACGTCGAATACAGAACGATCAACCACATTGAGATGTTCTTCGGCAAACTCAAACGCCTTCAGAAAATGGAAGAAAACGTTCTGAAGGGAACAGAGACCGATGATATTCGGCTTGCTATGCAGCGCAAAGAGCTATTCAAGGCCACTCAAAGATTCAGAATGGCGACTCTGCTCTTAACTGCTAAGAAAGCGAACTTCGATCCGAATGTTCAAACTGCCAGAGATGATGGGGCTGTTATTGCTCAATTAGAGATGGATGTTCATGCTCTCCAGTTAGCTGTCCGATTTCAACGACAGAAACTCAACATATCCACTCCAGCAACCAGCCCGGATCATCCCTCTGCCAGCAAGACTCTGGCAGAACCTTTCTTTGAGGTTATTCCATCTGGAGCAGCAGAACAGATTGAGATCGAGCAGCAGAATAGATTGCAGATCGAGCAGCAGAACAGACTGCAGATCACGAAGCAGATCAGACTGCAGATCACGAAGCAGATCAGACTGCAGACATAGTAGCAGATCAGACAGCGGAGCAGCCATTGCCTAATGCTCCGTCTGTTACAGAAGATGAACCACTGAACATTTTTTTGGACTCTCCAACAACATCTATTCCATTGGGATCGTCAGACTCCCACGTTCAAATCAGTCCAACCGCAAAACTTGCAACAGCTGGTGCACCAGAGTTCATCGATCCGGATCTGGTGGTATCCACTGTTGTTGCAGCTCTACATCTTGAGGAGCCTTCCCGACCCAGCACTCCTCCAGTCCAATCCGATGAAGATATGGCTTTCCTACAAGAATTTTCTTCGGATCTGGACACCTTGATCCGGTCCGAAAGTCACCAAGCTGCTGTATCTTCACTTGTGCCGATTGCTGAAGAAGATGATCATGCTTTGTCGTCATCATATCACTCTCCCAGCCGACAATCTGATGCACCTCCATTTCTGGCAAGGACTCTTCAGCACCTATCTGACAACTGCATGTCACTCTCTCAACGTGTTCTAGAAGTTCATCAAGGTCAGAGGCTTACAGCTTTGGACTTTGATTCATTCAAAGAGAAGATGACAGCCAGTATTGGCAGCCTTCAGCGAGGACTGAACGATTTGTTCTCTCAGCAAGCCACTTATAAGAACAGCCTAAGAAAAGAGCAGATCGAGCTGGCCACTGAAGTCAGAGCATCCGTCGCCAACTCCGTTCGCGCTCAAGATACTCGTCTTGACGCTATCAGCGCTCAGCTAGCACAAGTTGTAGATTTTCTCCAAGAGATTGCTGCTGACAAAAAGGGGGAAAAGAAAAAAGACTTCAAGTCGCATCAGTCTCAGTCTTCAAGAAAATAGATATTGCTTATATATTCAGACTGTCTGTATGCAAGACTGTTGATCAATAAAGAAAATCTTTATTTGTTAAGTCCTTGTTCATTTATTTTGAACTAAACTAAAAGGCTTAATAATAAAAGACTTAATCGATCCAACTTAATTATGTTCATTTATTTTGAACAAAAAGAAGTAATCGATCCGAAATTATACGCTTCAGAGTTCTTATCAGACTGGTTAAAGAGACTTGGAAGCTAGGTTTTGTCATCATCAAAAAGGGGGAATTTGTTAGTTCCGAACCTTATCGATGAGATTTTAAAGATGACAAAACATATCAGACCGGATCGAGAGAAATCAGACTGACCAGATCGATCGCCCAAAATAGATCAAGCTGATAAGATGACAAAGCATATCAGACCGGATCGAGGGTAATCAGACTGACCAGATCGATCGCTCAAAACAGAACAAGCTGATAAGACATATCACATATCAGACCGGATCGATAGATATCAGACTGACTAGATCGAAGCTTCAGATCGATCTCAATCTTTATCAGATCAGAGTAGTCAAGGATGTATAAAGATTGGCTCTTCTGTCCGAATCATTAACGGCTATTTATTGTAGCATTTAATGTCGTAATTAATGCTAGAAAGGACCAAAGACTGAAGATTGCCATAAAAGGTAAGAAGACAAAGAAGAGCTTACCTGACAGTCGCCGAAAGCATGAACCAGAACGGCAAGTATCCTGAAGAAGAAGACTGTAGCTTACTCAGAGAATAAGCAGAATCAAGAGTTGCACATTAAGGGAAATAATGTCGTTGGTACATGCAACTATAAAAGGATGCAACAACAATACAGAAAATAAGATACACAGACATACAAGGACACGAGAGACTGATCAATCGAAAAACGCACAAGAAAGCAAATCAGCACAAGCTTACAAGCTCAGAAGCTCTCGAGCTGAAATTATTCTTAAGCACGATTACTTTGTAATATTTGATCATTTAGGATCACTGTGCGCATCTTGTGTAGTCTGTATTGAAAAACAGAAGTGAGAAACAAATTGTAACTGTCAGACAGAGAGTGTCTGAACAGATCGAGTGACTAGGAGTTTCAGACTGGTAGTGGGATAAATCCAGCCTGAATCGGGTTTGTACAAAAGGATTGTATAAATCAAAGTCTTCTAGTATAAACCTTCCTTAATTGGAAGAAGGGGAGACGTAGAAGGATTACACCACCTTCGAACTTCCAGAAACATTTTCTGTGTTCTTGTCTTTCTGCACTTGTTCTTTCATTCAAGCCCTCGAGCCGCTCTTACAAATATAAGAGCAGACCGTTCCGCACTTATACATTCAGTGGTCTGTTCTATAAAAGAGTTGATTAAGAAACAGATTTCTTTCACTAATCCGAAAGAAATCACAAGGGATTAAATTTTAGAAGGAGTGTTCATTCACCCCCCCCCCCCCCCTCTAAACACTCCGGACCGATCCTAACAATGGTGAATCAGTAACAACAATCATAGGCATCTGATAGTATTACTGAATACCCAAAATAACAACTTTATGACCGCATGTGATCAGTCATTAAATCAAAGTATACAACTATCTGTCAATACCTCAATGATGCCTCGCATCATGAGGAGTAATGGTGTACAATTATGACAAGGAATTCTATACTCGACAAATGGTAACCACTTATAGAATTCTGTGTAGGGTCGTTCAGTGAATTCATTCCTAATGAGCACCTATTCATGTGTGCTAACTTCTCTAAGCCAAGGTCGATGAAACGCGGCTTACTACACTAGACACATGATGAATCCAGTCTCTAGCGAGCATATATCGATATCTCATTCTCAAAGGCTCATCGACCAGGAACATTCAGAAATCGTAGTCGAGAATGTATTTCATGGTCACCACCATGCGTAACCACATTCTATAGACTATAGCAATCCCAAGGACTTCATCAATGCATCATGATGCATGGGTAAACAGATGAAGAAGTGAAATATATATTAATATTCAAATAAAGATTTATCATAATAAGATTACAATTACAATCAATGACAACAATATATTTCACTTTCCCAAAGCCAACTACTCATGTACATTTGTCAGAGTGAGCATATACGTGTTTTGTCTTGTTGCCTTATACGTCTCCTGACTTCTCCTTGACTGTATATCTGTTGGTCATCATTAGTTACTTAGTCTGCTGGACTAATGTCAACTAATGTCTTCTTATTCGTCTGATAGTATCTCCTACAGATTAGCACATTAGACTGAGATACCCTTGTTCCAGTAGACATTCATTCTTTGCATCTGGTAGATGGTAACTCTTAATCTTTGGATCCAGTAGATGTCTTTACACCCGGTAAATGTCTTTACACGCGGTAGATGTTTTTACACCCGGTAGATGTCTGTAGATGTCTTTACACTCGGTAGATGTATGCAGATGTCTTTACACCCGGTAGATATTATCTTCTACTTTCAGTATTCGGTGGACCTTTGTAAAGTTGATCAACATTCTTTTTATCAGTATGCTTCTTCGATGCAGTAGATGTTTCAAGCAGTAGACGCTTGTTATCACCAAAACTTAGAGATATTTTCCCAACAATTTTCCCCTTTTTGGTGATGACAAAACTTAATAGTGGAGACTATGGCTTGAACAAAGAATAGCAGATACATGTTAAGACTTAAAAACATAGCAGTGGAGAGTAGCAAATTATGTTAGATAAATAAGCATATTACAAGTAGTAATCAAGCTAAACAATAAACAAAGAATATATTTTATATAAAATGATTTCTGCTTACAATTTACAATTCTTACAATAGTCCTATATTTACAATCTATTAAAAAACACATAGCCAGTAGAGAATGATCCGAACTTGCTAGTTTTGGGTTTTTGCTAGGGGGAGAAAAATATAATACAGAAAAATTCTTACAAAAGAAGACCTAGAAAACAAACTATGTTATCTTCAAAGTAATCTTATGTCCAACATAGAATATGTATTCCCCTTTTTGCCATCAACACCCATTCAACTGCTTTATGAAATTCCAGGCTGGTAAACGAACAACACCAAGACCTGAATGTTGAACTAGAGCTAGCAGAGGTGGGTTAGATAAGTCAACCCATGTATGGTTGATTTAGATAAGTAATAAACCCATGAATTAGGATTGCAGAAGAGATGCAAGACTGTAAATTTAAATCTGTAGTAAGGCATGCTGGAAAAGATAGTAAGTATGCAGTGAGAAGAGTTCTTTTTATAGCCAAAATGTGGCAAGGTTAGCTACTAGGGATTGATATGACACATTGAGTATTGTCATTCAATGCGAAATGAAATAGCAGAAGATTAGATTTTGATCATTGAAAGCACGGATATTATTATGAAGAAGTAATAATAAAAAGTATGTCAAGACAAAATTACTTTACTACCGGCGTCCAAACTAATGTCTGGAGTAGTCAACATTGTGAGAGGTGTCAGGAGGTGGTTGCCTTGAAGTTTGTGTTCTCTGCTGAGAGGAAGGTTTGTGCTAACTTGGTTGTCCTATTCTAGCAAAGGATTACCTTGCTGGGAGTGGATCTCGTCTAGATGGCTCTGGTTGTCTGCTGGATGTCGGTAGCCCTTGTCCTGAGCATCTAACAGTGGGAAAATAGTTGTTCAAATCTTGCAATTGGGACGAGAAGGCTGTCTGCATGTTGGTCAGCTGCTCAAAAAACTTCTGATGCATGTCGTCTACCTTTCCTCCAAGCTCCAAAGTTGTAGCAGCATAAAGAGATGCACTCTGCTCACTGAGTTCGTGCTTGGTTTGACTTAACTTGGAGAAGGAGTCGGAGAATGTATTCACAACAAACTTTTGAAAGTTTGTGACCTTCTCAGAAAGATAAAACATCTGTAATGATTTCTCAAAACTGACCATCTGTATGTCTCCGTAGATTTTCAATAGCGTGACTGGCGTCTCTTTCTTCATGTTTCAGCTTTTGAATTTCACTAACAAGATTGGAAATGATTGTTGACAACTGATTCAGCTGACTAGCCACAGAAGGAGGCATATCTTCAGCTTCAACATCAGGGGAGTCAAACATATCTTCAGGTTGATCACTGTCAAGAGTCTGTGAAAATGTAGATGGACCAGCTTAATCGGATTTAGCTACAGCAGTGACTGGTGAGGCAGAAGGAAGAGCAACAGAGACATCGGTAGATTTAGCAGTAGGAACAGCAGATATAGCATTAGGAACAGCAGCAGACGGAGCAATCTCAGCAGGAGCATCACTTGTGATCAATTCCCCAGCATATATTTCCAGGCAAGAAGGCAGTGGGGATAGGTGAGGTTTTGGTATGGAAAAGTTTGGAAGATTAAATTGTATTTGATTAAGCGGTTCAATCAACGGGGCTGAAAAGAATGGAACAATAGTGGGTGCGATGGTAAATTAGGGTTGAGTGGGGCTGAAAAGAATGGGGCAATAGTGGGTGCGATGGTAAATTAGGGTTGAGTGGTGTAGGAGGAGATGAAATGATTGTTAAGGCATTGGTTGAGGTAGCATGTGATCACTAGAATCACCATCCTCTGATGTGAGGTTGACTTGAAGAACTACCGATTCAATAACAGTGTCAACATTCAAGGGATCAACATCCGCTGGATGTGGATGTTGATCAGACACAACAAGTGGTTCAATAGAGGTAAAAGGTTGTTCTACAGCTATAGAGATGGTAGGAGAACCACTTACCAGGGAAACCTCTGTTGGGGCCACAAAAACCATCCTCGATCAGTGACCTCTGCTGGAATTATGCCCAACCAGCTAGAGAAGGAGTGCAATCCCAAGGTGGCCTTGTGATCATGCAAGGTCCTCTTAGCCAATGTAAGTCTTGCTTCCAAAGAGTGGAGGACCGTGATATCGTGAGTAGCGGTGCCAGAGGCTTGATCAAACTCCTCGTGCCTTGACTTACGAAAGTTTCAAGTCCGCTGATATAATGCATTAGGCGGTAGACCTCTCGTTGTCTCAAACCCTCTTCAACATCCCGGGTCTGAAGGAATTCAAGAGTCTGATTCTCTTTTATCCTGGCCTGCTTCAGGATTCTGTTGAATTCGTTCAGGCGGATCTTCATCCGGGTCTTAACCGATTGATCAAAATGTTCCAGCTGTTCTTGCACCTGTGTTTCCAATTCATCCAGAACCAAGTTGGTTTTTGTGGCCAATGGAGTGGAAACTGCTTTCATAAGGGCTTTTCCTCGTCATTCGGGAGTTTGTGGAGGAAATAGTAGGTGCATGCCGTCTTTGGTGGTCTCAGACTGAGAATAAAAGAGCATGCCCCTCGTCGAGAACTGAGTGATAAGTCTGCAGTAGAAGGAACAACAGATACTGGTGCAGTCATGGTGACGTCCATTGGTGCTGGAGGTACAATAGTTGTGACAACAATTGAATTTAGAGGATTAGAAGGTTCATTATCTGGCTCCTCTGGTGCAGCAACCTCAACCACTTCCGCAATTGGAATACTTTCTCGGCCAGGGATTTGGTCAGCAGATGTAGCCTCTGCTAAGATTTCAGCCTTAGTAACTGCAGTGGCTTTCTTGAAGGCAGCAGGGATCCTCTTCGTTGTTCTTGATTTCTTTGGTGGAGGAGGATGTGATGACTCAGCAAACTTTGAAATGGTCTGTTCAGAGTCACTCACCACTTGAGGCTTCCTCCTCTTGGTGGGAGCTATTTTGGAAGGGCCTCCTTCTCCGGTTGTTTGTTTCCGGTGGCATTAATGAGCCTAGCTGGATGGAGATTGAAGATTGTACCCACCGGAACATCCATGCTATAAAAGATACGACTTAGAGGGAGGGCAAATCCGGAATGATCCTTTGCTGATTTAACCATCCCAATCAGCACTTGAAACAGGATCACCGACCAGTTGATAGCTATTCCCTTGACAATAGCGCACAACACCTCAAACTTTTCTGGTGTGATAACATCAACATAACCAACTTTGCACAGCAGACCCTTGGTAATGATGTATGCTAGCAGTCAGAATGATTCTTCATCGAGATTTTATTGAATGGAGGAGTCCGTAGCCGTTGACCAGACTCGAAAAATAGAGTATGCATCTCATCTCGAATGGAAATGAAGATGACAGAGTGATTATTGAGCCCAGCAGTAGGAAGGCTCAGATGCGTAGAAAAATCTTCTTGAGTTACTGGTACCGTTGTGTTGGAAATGGAGGATACCACTGTGTTGTTAACTATTCTTGCTGAACCATAAAATTCCAGCATAGCTTCTCTGTAGAGCATCGAAGTCAAACTCAACAACACCAACAGCCCCGAGTATTCCAAATATCGGAAAATGCTTATCATTTCTTCATCAGTGCTTGAATATACTGACGCGAAATCAATGTGTACAATGTTGGTGACGAAACTTGGTTGGCTAGTCTTCGACATGATGATTGCTAAAAAATTGAGAGAAGAAATCTGAAAGAAATTTGCTACGAGAGTATGTTAGCACAAAAAAATGGTAATGCAATTAAAGGGAAGGAGATGTAATGTCTTACTGTAGATGAAAGGACACATGGACAATGTAGCTCATCTAAACAAAGTAATTTTTGAAATAAGATAGAAATGGACACGATTGAAGCGGAACCGAATTAATTCAATATTAAGAAACATTAAATTTGAAATCCGACGTTTCAATTGTTTTATAATTAAGGAAGGTTTTTAACAGCTGAGCGTATATGGTAATGTCCACTGGTATGTAGAATCTACTGGTTAAGTAGGTTCTAGTGCAGCAGACACTTGTTTTACCAGCTGAGCATCAGTAGACCTTCGAAAAGCGCAAATCCCCCTCAAATAATATTCCCCCTAAATTCATGCAATATCTAAAGTGTAATTCTCCCTTTGATTGAGCATTTAGGAGACATTAAATAATTAATATCACTTAGTTATATCAATTAAACCAAGTATATTGTGCAAATAAGAAAACTTAGCGTCCGGTAGGGGTTTTGTGAAGATATCTGTTGCTTGTTGTTCGGTAGATATGTATCCAACCGAATCTCCTTCATGATGATGACGAAAATCAATATGCTTGGTCCGACAATGAAGAACTGGATTATACGTGATAGTTAAGTATTATCACAAAATATCAGTGCCTCAGTGGACTCAATTCCATAATCTCTTAATTGTTGTTGAATCCACAGTAGTTGAGCACAGCAGCTTCCAGTAGCAAGGTATTTTGCCTCTGCAATAGACGTTGCGATGGATGTCTGATTCTTGCAACCCCATGAAATCAAACAATCTCCTACGGAATTGACAGTACCCACTGGTACTTTTCCTATCAATCTTGTAGACGGCGTAATCAGCATCTGAATATCCAAGTAAGTTGAACGTTTAATGTTTGGGGTACCAGAGGCCAACATTCTCAGTTCCTTTTAAATACTTAAGGATTCTCTTAGTAGCAGTATAATGTGATTGCTTAGGATTGACTTGAAAGCGAGCACATATACACGCATCAAACATGATGTCAGGTCTGTCGGCTTCAAATACAATAAAGATCCGATAATACCACGATACATTGTTACTTCTACTGGTATGCCTGCTTCGTCCAAGTCTAGTTTAGCAGGCGAGCTCATGGGTATGGTTGTTGTTGAACTAGTATTCATTCCATACTTCTTTAACAGCTCTTTGGTGTACTTCGATTGATTGATCAGAATTCCTTCAGTAGATTGCTTGACTTGTAATCCTAGGAAAAATGATAACTCTCCTATCATGCTCATCTCAAACTGATCCTGCATGATTTTAGAGAACCTTTCACAGAGTTTTGGGTTAGTACTACCAAAAAAAATATCAACATAAATTTGAACCAGTAAGGTATGGTCACCCTTTGTGAATTTAAAAAGGGTCTTGTCCACCGTGCCAATGGTGAAGTCATGCTCAATCAGATATTTTGAAATAGTTTCATACCATGCTCGGGGAGCTTGTTTCAAATCATACAAAGCTTTGTCCAGTTTATAAACAAATGAAGGATGTTGATGGCTTTCATACCCAAGAGGATGTTCAACATAAACTTCTTCCTGGAGTTTGCCATTAAGAAAAGCGCTCTTAACGTCCATCTGATAAACTTTAAAGTCTTTGAATGCAGGAAATGCAAGAAATATGTGAATGGCTTGTAATCGGGCTACAGGGGCAAAAGTTTCATCGAAGTCGATGCCTTCTTCCTGTCTGTATCTCTGTGCAACTAATCTTGCTTTGTTTCTGATTACAATACCATTCTCGTCCAATTTATTTCTGAATACCCATTTGGTACCTATAACAGTGTGATGTGGTGGACGTGGTACTAAGTGCCAAACTTTATTTCTTTCAAATTGATTGAGTTCTTCTTGTATAGCTTCTATCCAGCTAGAATTTAAATATAATCATCTATCTTTTTGGGTTCTATATGAGATATGAATGCAGCATGAAGAAACTCATTAATCATCTGTCCTCTGGTGCGTAGAGGAATAGTAGGGTTACCTATGACCTGCCCAGGTGGATGATCCTTCTTCCACCGGAGCTGATGTCCAAGAGGATTTGATACTTCGTTTGTAGGTATTTGAGTTGGTAGGTCAGCAGACTCAATTGATTCATCATTTGTGTTTGCAATATCTACTGCTGTAGGTTTATTTATATCAGCATCCTCAGCAGCGGGGTTCAGCTCTTTTGGACCAGCAAGTACCTCTGCTTGTGCTTCCGGGACTTCTGGCTCTAGAATGCAGTCGACCCTTCTACTGTAATCCAACTCGTCATCATAATCATTATCAATATGAGTATTTTCTAATCGATTACTCAAATTATTGATTTGCAGTTCAGATGCAGTATTATTGTCATGACCCAAAACTTTACATGATCATGCATACGCATCATGGCATATATGAAATTATTCATAAGCATAAGTGCATATATTTTGACATTTCATATGGGCATTGGAAATCATAGAGATTGTGAATAGAATAAATTTGATGAATAATACAAAGAATATATATTAGTATTATATATATATATATATATCTATATATATATATATATATATATATATATATATATATAATGAATAGATTGGAATAGATATTGACTAAAAATAATAAAAATATTGAATAAATTGGAAAATAGTGATTAAATGTAGTGAAAAGCATTGTCACCTCTTGCTTCAATTTCGAATCATCGATTTTCGTCTATTGCCTACAAGTGACCATCTTGTGAAACTCTTGCTTAATTTAAGGAATCTATGTTGACCGGTAACTATGTAAATTTCAAAATTTGTAAACAATAACATTAACCAAATAAAATGGCAACCGCCTTGGAATTTCAAGATTTGCACACATTCACACACCTCACTAGGTGTAAAGGACATGAGTTTTGGAAGGAGTAAGAGAAAAAGAAAATTCTGGGTTTTCGTCGATTTTCGGACTTCGAAACGACTTCAAAACTAGAAAATAAGTACATATCATGAATCCTCACCTCGGCACCTTCTTTCTTTGGTAGTTTTTCTTCACTTTTTCTTATGTTTATGTTATGGCTTAATTTGAAATAATGCCCAAAGATTATGAAATTAATAAATGTGATAGATTAGACAGTGATAAACAATATTTAACTAGAAAATTAAGATTATGTTGTAGTTTCAATTTTCTACGAATTTTAGTGTGCAAACCAAAAGTACATAACTATTTAATTAAATTTGATATTTGAGATATAATGGATATATAATTCTCTAGTATAGACATATCATAGATAACATGCATATACTGAAATGGGTAGTAGAAATTTGATATTAAACTTGGTTGTGCATTTGAAACACGTTTATAGGTCAAAATCTTGACAAAGGCACAGATAAGGGGAATTAAGCGAATCATCGAGATAGGTGCAACGACTTGTGAGTATATCTTTATAACACATTTAACTTTATATGAGTATGTGATTTGTGTTATATAAGTACCTTGAATTGGTGAATGAATTGCGAGAATGCAATATGATGTGCAAGAACTAAATTGAGTTCTTAAATGTACATGTTGGGACGTGATGTTATACTATCTATATGATGTTATTATTCTACTATGTTATACATATGACAATGCATGTGCATTCATAAGAGATTAAAGAACTCTGTTATGGCCATTAATGACATTAAACCATGTGTTATTGCATTCTGAGTACGGTTAGAATTACAGAATCAAAGAACATCGATCCCGAATTAATTGAAAACTCAAAAGGGGATCTACAGAGTGCCATGGCCATCTTGTGATCACGAATTGTTCTTGGTTCTTTTTGGTTCATAACAGAATAATAATACGGACATATATGTGCATCATTTCATTTTATACGAATCATGTGAATTGATGTACAGATTATGATGAATCATGTTATATTCACGTGCTTATGTGGATATGAATTATATGCTTATGTGATGTTAAATACTACGTTATTTGAATATGCTCATTTAGAATGCAACTCACCAAATTCAAATGTTGATTTTCAGTTGATGTAGATAAAGTTTGAACATACAAGATGTTTCTGCATATTTTGAAAGTATGGATCCAAGGTCGGCTGCCTGACTTTAGTCCTTCTCCCTCAGCTCATCATTGGCATATCTTGTATAGGTTTTTGGTTGGTTGTGAGGGTACAACCTTGGTTATTTTTGTGGCATACATATTTGTAATGCCTGGGGATTAGTGGTGTAAATTTCGGTGTGGTAATGGTCCTTAATGGATTTTAATTGTGGCAATTATGAATTAATTGAAGTATTGGGACTCCCGAGGATTTTAAATCCGGTATTTGGGGTCTTTGGATCCAAGGGTTGAGATTGTATTCTCATCGTGGTGTTAAACCTTGGAATTGGGTTTTTGGTGAGATCTGGGTCTGGGGTGCTTTGTGTTGGGGCTGGTAATGGAAATTGAGATTGAGATGTATTTATTGAACACAGATGGTTTTAATGAGTCATGATGTATTTGTGGAAGGACTCGGGATTTTTGAGCCTTGGTACTATATATACCAAGTGGACTCGATGTTCAATCATTTTGGCTTTGCATCTCTCTCTCTCTCTCTCTCTCTCTCTCTCTCTCTCTCTCTCTCTCCTCCAATACCCCAACCCTTGTCCCCTCTTTTCTCCTTGGAAGCAAAAATCGAGTAAGGCTCGACTTGGGAGCCGAATTGCGCGAAGATAACTTGGTAATCTCCTTCCCCTCGCATTTATCTTCGTTTTGGTTGTGATATTGCAAAGTTTGGGCATGTTTAGAGTTGGGTTTGGATTTTGGGAAATTTTGAAGAATCTTGGATTCTTGTTATTCTTGATTTAAAATGTGTTTTAACCCTTATTGGATGTCCAAGGGTGTTTTAATTGTTGTTGGTTTGAGTTGGAAGGAGTTTGGTGTGGTTTGTTGAGGTTTTTAAGCTTCTAAAAATGGTGGTTTCGTGTTTGTGCAGCGACCGATCGACCGGTAGCATCTTACCGATCGACCGGTAGCATCTTACCGATCGACCGGTAGCATCTTACCGATCGATCGGTAGCATCTTACCGATCGATCGGTGCAATTGCGTAGTGATGGGCAAAATTCTGACGTTTTACCGATCGATCGGTAGCACCTAGCGATCGATCGGCATAGGCGAGTGATTGATCGGTGAAATGTCGTAGCCAAAATGCAATTTTTGGATTTTTACCGATCGATTAGGTTGACTGATTGATCGGTAGCTCGGAGATTTTGGAAAACTATTTTGTGTCGTGGTTTCGACGTATGCTTCGATCGGGGTCTTTTAAAATTGTTAATCGTCATGGATTGACGATATAATTGGGGGTTGTGACCGTACTTGGGCACGTAGTTGCATGCTCATTAATAATTGTGAGTTATTTTATGTGTTAGCACATGATTCATCGGGTCACAGGACTAAGGCAAGGTTTGATTCGGACTACGAAGTTCTAAGGTACGTATAACGTACGAGCATAACCTTATATCTTATCGCAATTGTTGAATGCATGGTATATTGTAATTGCAATAAATGGATATGTATTGTGAACTATATGGTGCCGCTATTAAGCGAGCAACAGTTGAGATGTTGTCGATATGGAGCGAACATCGGTTATGAATACTGTTGCTACTGAGCAAGCGATGAAATGGGATTGTGGAACTATTGTTTAGATACGTGTGATATCTATAAATATTGTAAATGATTGGATATTATTGATTATGGAAATTGGCAATTAGTGAACGGAATTAGTTAATAAATGAAATGATTAACTGGCCTTTGGGAATTTGATTGTTTAGGTTATTTTGAGAACAGGAACAGCACAGGGGATCCCGTATGAGCATGACACTATTCAGGGAGTGTCTTTTAAATTCACCGCTTTACATTCTGTAAATTATGTAATGTGATAGTATTGGTATGCTCACCCCGTGTGGGGGGCTGTCTCTGTTGGGGCAGTGGAACAGGTACAGCGGTAGCTCCGGAGTTGAGATCGAGTTATGGATTGGAGGTACTTCCAGGATCGAGGTATCAGTGCCGGTATTGACTAGGGTACTTTATACATTAAATACACATTCATTCATTTGATGCTCGCATGTGAGCACTAATATATGTGTGTATGGTTTGTATAAATAGGCAAGGGCCTTTCTCTTTTCATTCATGTGTTGCATGCAATTAATTAAGGAATTGCAAAATGAATTGAGAACATGTTAGTGTATTAGAAGGGCGCATGCTATGCAAATGGACTTGGTTGAGGGAAATTGGACATTACATGGAATAATGCAAGAACTTTTATTGTTCGTATATTATGCTATGGTAGCTTGTGGTTTCCCCCTTATTACATGATTGTATGCACTAAATACATGGGTTAATAAACTAATAGCGGGTTAAGGGCACGGGGTCCTTACATTAGTGGTATCAGAGTAGTGGTTTGCTCTTTGGGGTTGTTGAGGGCCTAGGAACATGTTGATGGAAACGGGTAGCACATATATATGCATGATGGTAGTTAGTATTGTGCGACACAACTATTTTACTTATGTGCGTTTATGATATGGGATTGTAAATGGAATGTGTTATTGCTGGCCATGGTGGTTGCAGGAATCGTATCAAATACGATGGGATAACATTAATGGTAATATTTGGCGCTTGATGTGATAAAAAATGTTAAGGAATCTGATTTTGTAGGAAAATCAGGGAATGAGAAACTGGATATGTTGTCTGAGGACAGGAAATTGTGGATAATGGAATGGGCAATGGCATAATCTGGTATGGTTACCCTATGATTATAGATACAGGTATGTGCAATTTACACATGAGTTATTGTGCTTGCAAAGGTATTGCAATTTTGGTACTGCCACCGTATATCGACTAGCGATTTATCAGGATATTTACCGCTATCATATCATAGCGTGGGCCGCTGATATGTCGAAGTGAGGGATATTATGCCGCTGATATATCGAAGCGAGGGGTATTAATGATGCCGTCATACCATAGCGATGAATAATATTTGCCGCTAATATGTAGAAGCGAAGAACACGCCGCTGTCATATTATAGCGAGGGATATTATGCCGCTGGTATGTCGAAGCGAGGGATCTCATATAGCCATGCAGGATATTTGCCGCTAATATGTAAAAGCGGAGAACACGCCGCTGTCATATTATAGCGATGAATATCATGCCGCTAGTTCTATGGCGATGGTTCATGCCGCCGGGTATCTATAGCGATGGTTCATTCCGCTAGTTATGGCGATGATTCATGCCGTCGGGTATATATATTGATGGTTCATTCCGCTAGTTCTATGGCGATGGTTCATGCCGCCGGGTATATATAGCGATGGTTCATTCCGCTAGTTCTATGGCGATGGTTCATGCCGCTTGGTATATATTGTGATTGTTCATTCCGCTAGTTCTATGGCGATGGTTCATGCCGCCGGGTATATATAGCGATGGTTTATTCCGCTAGTTCTATGGAGATGGTTCATGTCGCCGGGTATATAGTGATGGTTCATTCCGCTAGTTCTATGGCTATATGTTAGCGATGATTTATGCCGCTGATTCTACGGTGAGGGTTCATGCCACTGATTATGTAGGGATGTTTCATTCCGCTGATTATATAGCGAGGGTTCATGCCGCTAATCATATAGCGATGTTTCATGTCGCTAATTTTATAGCGAGGGCTTATGTAGCTATGTACGTAGCACGAGATTATGCCACTTTCGAGCGATGGGTGTTGATTGCATACCGCTGTTGGGCGATGAATACAGGTATGTCACTATCTTGTTAGCGATGATTTATGATATATTACTATTTTGTTAGCATTATTACGGATGTCATGTATTGACATGTACCATCACGGGTTGACGATATTATTGTAGATGTCATGTATTGACATGTATCGTCACGGGTTGACGATGTTATTGTGGATGTCATGTTGACATGTACCGTCACGGGATGACGATGACATAGTGGATGTTCTATTTGGATGTGTGCCATCGTTACGATGAAGAATACATTTAAGTATATGTAGTTAGTCGTACGGTTTATTGCCGACGGTGGGCACAAGGTGGTGTCTACGTCACCGGTTGACGAGACCATTATGCCGAGCAGGTTTGCTCGATGAATAAATGGATGCGCCGTACAGGTAAACGTACCGCGCACATATTTGAGGTACATATTTTACGAGTAGTGGTATCTTTGGGTATACTCGTTGGGATGGCTATGGCCAAGTGACTGGTAGTAGGAGTAGTTGAGGAAAACTATTTGCATGTACTGATGTGACATATGGTGGACATGGTCACACCCACACGTGAAGGTGTGGAATGAATCCTAATGGATTAGGATTGCTTTGTGGTTGAGTAAGGACACTGGGATGTCCGTTATACATTGGTATTAGAGAAATATTGGGTGATGCCCACTACTCTAATTTATGGTACGGTATGGTATACCGGGGTGGAACGTATGATACGTTGGTAGGTTTGGTATAAACCTAAGGAGGCAGCGATCTGCTAGCCAGGTATTGTTGCAGTGCTATAGTGAGCTTGTTGTAGCCATTATACTACTCGTTGGAACCGAGTTTGGTGAATCGTATGATGATACAATGAGGATTTATGGTGGACTCGTGTAGTCACTATGTTGCATGAGGTTTGAGGCAGGGAATACCTCAGGAGGACGTTTATACGTTAAATGTTTTGAGGGACTTGTACTGGGACAACTCAATTTGGGTTGGGAGTACCAACGTGAGTGTCAATAAGTCGTTGTTAGCGCTGGTTGAGAATCATTGCATATGGAATGCAATGGGGGACGCAATCAAAATTGTGGGATATAGTTAGTGGGGTAACACTACTATATTGATTGTATCTCTTGGAAGGATTTGGAACACATTGTCATGGAGACAGCTGGTATTGGTCGAGGGTTGATTTGGTAAGCTTTACTGGTGTTGGACTGGGTAATGGCTTTCTATTTTCGGTGAGACGTACGATGAGACGTCTCTAGGGAGATGCTCGAGAATGTGGAGTACTATGGTATTAGTGCAGACCATCGTTAGAATGGTTATACGTCATTTATATGAATTTCGGATTGGTAATAGTGGCAAGGATGAGCTGTTTTGAACCAGTGTGTATTTATTGGTTCCGGGATATATTTTGGTATAAATATATCCAGGTTTTCCTGAACGGTGGTTCAAGGTTGGAGGGTCATGGGTTCATGACACTTTCCTTGTGAGGAAGGCAGTATTCATATACCTATGGGGAATCTTTGGAAGATTCGATGAGTCGGTTTATATGGTGTTGATGTTGGGATCACACCATTAGTCGTTGGTTCGTCAATCAATATTCTCCGCGGGGTGAGAATAACTGAGGATTGACAGTTGTATTTGGTGCTTATGGGTATGATTGGAGATACCCGAGCCGAGTGCATTGAGTATGCATGTGGTGTTGGTGCTTAGGCATGTATACCGCTGTGTGTATACAAATGCCATCATTTTGGTACTTGTCGAGCATCGGATTAGTATGCTTGGATGAATGAATATCTAGTGAGAAATTGTGGCACCTTGAGATTGGTAATCTCAATGACACGATGTATTCTAAAGAATGATCGTGAGGTCCAGTTGACTTCCCCTGAGGAGGGATTGTCGTATTTTGGGGTCATGGTAGTTTATTACTGGGTAATTCGATAGCATCCTTTTGATAGGATTGTTGAATCCTAGGGTAAACGAGGGATAGCCATGATTGATTTATTGGGTTGTCGTTGTCGACACAGGTGGCGAGAATACAATCGATCTTTCTTGCATGCCCTCTATAGGAACTTGAGGCATTGTGGAGTCTCGATGGTGTGTTTAGACCGAGACATGATTTCTTGGAACCCACGAATGTAGGCATCTTTGGAGATGTGTTCGTGTTGATCGGTGGCCGTGAGTTGCCCGATCCGAGTTGCAAATGGTGCAACTACTCCCTCGACGGAGAGGGACTTGGAGAGCGGAAACCGGGTTCAATATGTGTATACTATGGTATACGGAGAGGGACTGCTATACTATGATCGGCATTAAATGGCCCGAAAGATATAGGGAATCGTGGTCTCTCTGGTTACCATGATTTGTTGAGACAAGGGATTGGTGGCACTTGGTTGATGTCATCCTGTGTATATCCCTGAATGTGATGTCGAGACTTGGGATGCAGTGACGCTTTGCCGACGCATCATTGATTATCACTTATGCTTGGCAGGCTCGTGCTACTATGGTTTGATGGCGATTCGATTGATTCTGATATACCCAGTGGATGGGTGATTGACCTGATACCGACATGACATGACATGCATTTCATTTCATATATCATTTTATAGATACATGTTGTATTTATTTTGATCATTCCATATTGGGCTTTCGCTCACCACCAAGGGGGGTTGTTGTTGTCTTCGTTTGTGGACAATAGCAGGTAGCACCGGTGGTCAGGACCCCAGAGTGGGCAAGTCAGGTGGGAGCCACACTTGAGGTTTTATTCCTGTTTATTTCAGTAGTCTATGTACCATGGGTGTGATGAGTTTACATATCTTCGATGTATTTAGCACAGTATAGATATGTGTTTACTAGTTTGATATGTGTATGTTGGTTTATGTTAATGGATATGAAACTGATGGTATCTACATATATTTTCAGTATATGTATGTTGATATTGATGGTATATTTCTCGTACGATGAGGTCATGTCGAAATTTTTAGGGCCACATGTTAATAAATGATAAACTGGTTTCCACTGTTTACGCTATATTTAACATTGTGTGATCATTAATCACATAATTAGGATTGGCCCTCACAGTATGGTATCCGAGCATAACAAGGAATGCTCTCGAGTTTTGTGTACACTTGAATAGGCACAAATAAATATGGGCACATTTGTTTGGCTTATTTGAATTTCATTGCTCTTGTTCGATTTGACTTGAGTTATTTGGAAATCTTATTTCCTCAGTTGTTTGTATATTTGATTTGGATTATTTTGACACTTGAAAATTTTTAGATGTTTAGAAAAGCAAGATGCGAGAATCTTATCCACATTTATTTGATTCTGCTCCATTCTATTCCATGTATCATGTTATCTATTCTGATCCGTATTCTTATTTTAGTTTTGATATGTATTATGATTGGTGATATGATATATGCTTGTAATGTTACATGTATGTAAGCTTGAGATTTCGGGACGAAATCTTTTCTAGTGGGGGAGAAATGTGATGCCCCTATATTTCATTCACGTTAATTACATATTAATTGTACATTAATTTGTTAATTAATTAGAATTTATTTAATTAGAAGTGAAATAGACAATATAACTATCAATTGACAGTCGGGTCAGAGCATGGTGAATGAACAAATATATTTCTGAAATATTCAGATTAATACCGAAATTTTATTAAAATAATTTAGTAAATAAAATTTGCAATAAATCGATGAATTTAATTTTTGTGATTGAAGTAGGGACATGAAGTCAGTTGTGGACTGTACGTGTAATGTATATGTACCAGTACATCGATGACACCATTATATTCATAATTGGTCGGGAACTAATATCGGTGTAGGACGTAAACACACAGTAAAACATGCAAAACACAAACCAGATCGCGAAACATACACTAAAACGTGCGAAAGCATGCACTCTGCTCGCGATCACTGACCACCGCTCACAAAACAGTTTTGTTCGCTGCCGTCCGACCACCTCTCACCAAGCACGACTACCATCGTGTTCCTAACTCAGAAGCGGACCTTTCCATACTAGATAATAAAGATTTAAGTTTCGAAAAGTGGTTTGATTTTACCCTTGAACAAATGAAATCGTGTAGGTGCGCTTTTGGTTCAATTTCTTCAATTCAACCACGAATTTGACGAAGCAATGGCACCGAATCTCTTCCCCTCATGATAGGCTTAGATTTTAAGTGTTTTTAGCTGTAATTTCTTACCATTTTTAGTACTTTTTCCTGGATGAAATTACATTTTTTAGTGTTTATTTGCTTGTTTCAGGAAAATAGGTTGGAAATGGAAGAAATGAGCTAAACTGAAGAAAACGGGTGAAATCGAGACGAAAAAAATGAAGAAATCAGATTTTTAGAGTCTCGATCGATCGAGATTATTTCTCGATCGATCAAGCCGGGCAAAGAGTTCAGCACCAAAATTTTCGAAGTGTCGATCGATCGGAATGAAAATCTCGATCGATCGAGCGAGGCAGAAACTTTTAAAGGCTGAAGTGAACAGTGCACTGATCGATCGAAACATATTTCGATCGATCGAGACGCGATTTGCTGAAGATCTTATTTTCCATTTTTAACGTGATTTTCGGTGGTTTAAATGGGGAATCCCTTCCATACCATATCATATCAGATTAGAGAGGGTTGAGAGCCGATTTTTATCACCTACAAACCCTAGAGCCGCCGCCGACAAGAAGGAGGAGAAGCCATCTTCCTCCGTTCTTCATCCAAGCTTGAGCGAGCCAATTCCGGAGTGCAAGGAAGGAGCAAGAGAAGAAATTACGGTGCAACGGACGGATTTGTTCTAGCATTTATCGTATTTCTAAACTTGGATTTATTTGATTTACAATTTTCTTTGGATGTTTTTGAGGTTGAGAAACAATTTAACATCTTATTGATTTGTCTTGAATTAAATTGAGTTTATTTTATCGAGTTCAAGTATAATTGTGTTTCATTTATTGATTCGATTGTGTTAGAGTGAATTGATTACTTAGTGTTCATGAATTAAATGCCTATTAAGATCAAAGCATAGCTAACTTTGATTTAATCTTGTGAGTTATAACCGAGATCGAGAGATAACATTATAATACGCTACATTAATTCATGATGTATGTTTAAGACTGAGATCGAGAGATAAAATCACATACGTGAGGACTTTGAATCGAGAGATTTAGAGTAACGAGGTTTTGAAGATTTATGCAATATCGGATTAGTAAATAAGTGAACGAGAGTTACTTGTTCTAATTTGATATTAGTTTCTTTACAGCTCGAGAGAGTGTATTGAATAATAACGAAAACCGTTCACCTTAAGAATCAATTGTTTGGTAATTGCCTATTCAAACGAATCTTTGAAGATAACATAGTTGAACGAAGAGCGAGATAAATTTCTCGAGCGAAATTCCTTTGCATATCCGGAACCCATTCATTTTATTTATTATTATTTTATTTAGCTCCTTTAGTTATAAATTTGCAGTAGTTAATATACCCTCTTTAATCGTAGGCTAAATATAATTTTACTAGTTTTATTTGGTACTTATACGTTAGTCCTTGTGGATTCGACAACCGTACTTTCATTTAACTATACTAAAACTTGACACCGTGCACTTGAGGTAAAGAATCGCTACACTGAGAATTTTCTGTTAAAAAATAAAGCGGTCAAGTTTTTTGGCGCCGTTGCCGGGGACTAATCTGTATAATATCATACGAGATTAGTTAATTGTAATTTAGCCAATTTGTATTATTTCGTGTTTATTTTTTCTTTTTCTTTTTAGTTAGTTTTTCTTGTTTTTGATTTTGTATTTTTGTTGTTGTCTCCTTTTGTCTGGTCCAGTACAGGAACCATTCTTCTAGTGCATGCTCAGAAGAGAGGAGCCCATTCTCGAGCCATTTGATCCTGAAATAGAGAGGACTTTACTTAGAAGACTACGAGAAGCTCGAGCAATGGCCGACAATAAAGAAGCACAGAACCCGAGGTCGATGATGGACTTTGCACAGCCAACACTTCATGGATCTTTATCCAGCATTACTAGGCCGACAATCCAGGCGAATAACTTCAAGATCAAGCCTACAATTATCCAAATGATACAGCACTCTGTAATGTTTGGGGAAGCTGCCACAGACGACCCGAACACTCACATCTCCAACTTCTTGGAGATCTGTGACACGTTTAAACATAATGGCGTCTCCGACGACGCCATCAGGTTAAGGCTCTTCCCTTTTTCATTAAGAGACAAAGCTAAGTCTTGGTTAAATTCCTTACCTGCAGGATCAATTACAACATGGGAAGGGATGACAAAATCTTTCTTATCGAAGTACTTTCCTCCCTCCAAGACGGCAAAGATGCGGAACGATATCACTACGTTCGGACAATTCGATCCCGAGAGTTTATACGAGGCGTGGGATCGTTTCAAAGATTTATTGAGGAGATGCCCACATCACGGTCTACCCATCTGGCTGCAGGTACAGACTTTTTACAATGGTTTGTTTTCTGCTAACCAATCTATGATAGATGCAGCATCTGGGGGATCGATCACGCGGAAGACACCGGAAGAGGCGTATAACTTATTGGAGGAAATGGCATCCAATAGCTATCAGTGGCAATCGGAAAGGAACACGCCACAGAAACCAATGAGAGTCCATCAAGTGGACGAGATTACTGCTATTTATGCTCAGTTGGAAGCTATGAACCGGAAGATAGATAGCATGCGTGCAGCAGCAATGCAAGCTCAAACTATTTTCTGTGATTTATGTGGAGGCGGTCATCCGAGCATTGAGTGCCAGGCAGGTAACCAATTTAACCAATCTACTGAAGCTAGGAATTTCGTAGGGAACAGGCAGCAGAACAATCCATATTCAAACTCATACAACCCGGGATGGAGGAACCACCCAAATCTGAGGTGGTCAAATCAAGAAAATGTGTTGAATCCATAACCACAGTCGGGGTTCACACAAAAACCGAGTATGGAGGAGCTGATGGCAAAACTGATTTCGTCGACTGAGGTGAGGATGCAGAATCAGGATGCATCGATTAAGAACCTGGAAGTGCAGATAGGGCAGCTAACCACGTTGATTTCTGGAAGGACGCAAGGTACGCTCCCGAGTGATTCTGTGAAGAATAAAAAGGAGCAATCAAGTTAACAGACGAGGAGGTGACAGTCCAGCTTGAGACTATAAATTAAGAACTTTCTTTTCCTTCCTTGAGTTTTTGTCTTTAGTTCTTCATTTTAGTTTGTTTGTTTTTAGTTTTTAGATGTCCCGAGAATGAATCCATGAAATTTTGTGCAGGTGTAAAAGCAAGAAAGATGTAGGCGAAGCAACCCGAGAGGAAAATTTTTTGAAAAATTTGATTTTTGGTATTCTGGTGCTAGCGATCGATCGAGACAAAATCTCGATCGATCGCCCAGAAATTTTAAAAGCAATAGAGGTACACTGCCTCGATCGATCGAGAGAAAATTTTAAAAAATAGGGCACCGAAGAGCATTCTATGCAGCAGCATCAAAATTTTTTGTTTTTCCTCTCCTCTTCAGCAGAACCGAATCGCCTCATCAAATTTCTCATCCATATTCTCTCCAATTTTCAAATTACTTCAAATCTTTGAAGTAAGAATTGTTCTGATGAGATTTTAACTGCAGATCTGAAGAATTGCATGCTGAATTGGGTAAATTTGTATCCAAGAAGAGAATTCCAAGCCAAGTGCCAAATTCATCAAAGATCATATTTTTCTTGGTAATTGGTTTTAAATTTCATATCTTTTCATCTTTTGGTGCAATTACTTTGTTGTAGTTGAATTGGGCAAATAATAATCGAAGTTTGGGGGAATTGTTGTTGTGTTGCGGGGTGTTGGTGTTGCTATATTTTGGGTGTGGTGTTTTTGGTGCAGCTAAGCAAAATAATTGAGAACAACTTAGCAAGAAAATGGCTCCACGAAAGGGGTCAAAGCAGGCAGAGGCTTCACAGAAGCAAAAGCAAGCGGAGGCCACCACTTCTGAGCAAGAGCATGACGAAAAGAAGTTTGTCAATGTCACAGCAGCTGAGTTATATCCAAATTATCACAAGAAACCCCTTAGTCGTGAAAGGGGCATGAGTATGGAAAAAATTGAATGTCCTGTCATTAGGGCAGTCAGACGACGAGGGTGGTTTCAGTTTGTGAAAACACCGATGGATGTTGTGGTTCCGCTGGTGAGGGAATTCTATACGAATCTCCGAGTTATCCAACCAGGGCACCTAGCAAATGTTTTTGTCCGAGGGAAGGATGTGTTGGTTGATCAAGCAGCAATCAATAATATTTACTGGATGCCATTCATACACAACTGTGCGTACCAATCTTTCCGAAAGAGTATAATCAATTATGATGAGGTACTCGCAGTTATTGGCATGCCGGGAGTAGATTGGCAGCGGAATGATAAGGGAGAGCCGCAGATGGTTCTCAAGAAGCATTTGACACCAGAGGCCCAAGCATGGTTCTCATTTGTTGCCTCACGGGTCATGCCCTCGACCCACACTTCTGAGGTGACAAAGGACAGAGCGGCCTTGGTATTTACCATTCTCACAGGGCAAGACGTGGATTTGGGTGAGATTATTAGTTATCACATCTATGAGATCGGTAGCAGCCCACCTACCTCCGCACTACCGTTTCCATCTACCATCACTGCTTTATGCCAGAGATGCGAAGTGCAATGGGGGGAAGATGAGGAGTTACTTCCACCGAAGACCCCGATTGTTGTTGACGGTCCACCACCTCCTGCAGGCCGAAGAAGGGCTGAGCCACGACCCTCGGATACTAGACATGCCGGAGCATCACCATCCTCTGCTGCAGAGCGTACACGCATCACCTTGGACTCCCTTCACAGGAATCTCCAAGACATTCGCCTGGAGCAGCAGAGCATCCATAGCATGCAGCGGGACATACACAACATGCAGAGAGCATTGCAGTTGGACCATGATCAGGTAGCTCAGCGTCAGATGGAGTTCATGCACTACCAGAGTGCATGGAACACTGCCATGGCCCAGGGCTTCCCAGGATTCCAGTTCCCGCCAGAGCCACACTTCGCACCATATCAGCCGCATGCACCCCCACCTACTGAGTACCCACCATTTCCGCCATACCAGAGCGAGGAGCGGCACTACCCAGTCCCCCCTCCGGAGCATGATGAGGACGACGATCAGTGACGATCGTTGTCATGGTATGTGTTTTGCCTTTACGCTTATTTGTCTTGTACATTGAGGGCAATGCACATATTAAGTTTGGGGGGGTTTTGTTTATATTTGTGTATATTTGTAGTTTTTGCATTTCTGCTACTTGTCTTGTTTATTTCCTTGCATGACTGGACACTTTTAGGAGACTAAATTGTCCTTGAGCACTATCAACAAAAAAAAAAAAAATTTAAAATGAGTTATTCTTGAGAATTGTTGAGTTGGATTTGCAACGGTAATACATGATAAAATTAATCCCCATCTAGATAGGAGTCATGAAAATGTTTAACTTGTTTGTATATATCCTTTGTTGAGCTTATGTCAAAATTGAGGAATAGTTTGAGCACGTTTTGAGTCATGATTGAGTGAAGTATGTATTGAACAAAGTGAAAACTTGTGTTAACTATGATTAGTCTTGAGCATCTTAGAAAACTCTACAATTTATTTGAAAGCACTTTGAGGCGAAATTTTATAATTAGAAACTTGACTTGGAGATGATTTAGGGATCTTTGGACCGTTTGTGCCTTTCAAGCTTACCTTGTTTACATCATTCCTTAGTGTCCCCTCTTGAGCCTTATTGAAAAAGAATGGTATATGCATTGCATATAATTAGACCCACATTCGACATTTTTGGCTAACTCATAATGAAAAATTTTATCCGTCCCTAAGGGAGTATAATGAATCTCATTCATTGCACTGAATTGTTATATGTAGATGAGTTCATTGTGAAAAACAAAAATGAACAAAAGAATGAGCAATAAGAAAAGATGTAGAGAAAAGCCTTGAAAAAATGAAAACATTCAAATAAGACCCAAAGTGGCCAAGGCTAGAAAAAGTTGAAGAGAAGCTCAATAATGTGCGAACAAATTTTTGAACTGATTCTATTATACTCTCTTCTTTGCATTTATCCTACCTTTTCTTTGGAGCCGACACCAACAGGCCTAACGCTATAAGATTTTAAAGACCTTCTGATCCAAGTCTAGGAAATAATTACATTAGTGGAGAAGTGCTGGATAGTAGATTTGTAGAGTATTTTAAAGTAATCTTAACCTTGAGTTTTTATGGCACATTTTGATCTTAAAAGCTATGTATAGAACTCATGTTTGACAATAGCACACACACACGTTCCGATGTTGCGATGTATTGTTTAGCTTAGGAGAAAACGCGTCCTGTTGAACTTTGAATGACTCTTATTGATGTGTAAGTAGGATTGCTGAGCTTTTACCTGAGTTGTAAAGATGATTCATTCAAAGTATTAAGTTTGACTCTACTTTTTGAGCTTATTGCTTGCTCGAGGACGATCAAGTCTAAGTTTGGGGGAGTTGATAGGCTTAGTTTTAAGTGTTTTTAGCTGTTATTTCTTACCATTTTTAGTACTTTTCCTGGATGAAATTAAGCTTTTTGGCGTTTATTTGCTTGTTTCAGGAAAATAGGTTGGAAATGGAAGAAATGAGCTAAACTGAAGAAAACGGGTGAAATCGACGAAAAAGAGAAAAAAATGAAGAAATCAGATTTTTAGAGTCTCGATCGATCGAGATTATTTCTCGATCGATCGAGCCGGGCAGTTAGTTCAGCACCAAAATTTTCGAAGTGTCGATCGATCGGAATGAAAATCTCGATCGATCGAGCGAGGCAGAAACTTTTAAAGGCTGAAGTGAACAGTGCACCGATCGATCGAAACATATTTTTGATCGATCGAGACGCGATTTGCTGAAGATCTTATTTTCCATTTTTAACGTGATTTTCGGTGGTTTAAATGGGGAATCCCTTCCATACCATATCATATCAGATTAGAGAGGGTTGAGAGCCGATTTTTATCACCTACAAACCCTAGAGCCGCCGTCGACAAGAAGGAGGAGAAGCCATCTTCCTCCGTTCTTCATCCAAGCTTGAGCGAGCCAATTCCTGAGTGCAAGGAAGGAGCAAGAGAAGAGATTACGGTGCAACGCACGGATTCGTTCCAGCATTTATCGTATTTCTAAACTCGGATTTATTTGATTTACAATTTTCTTTGGATGTTTTTGAGGTTGAGAAACAATTTAACATCTTATTGATTTGTCTTGAATTAAATTGAGTTTATTTTATCGAGTTCAAGTATAATTGTGTTTCATTTATTGATTCGATTGTGTTAGAGTGAATTGATTACTTAGTGTTCATGAATTAAATGCCTATTAACATCAAAGCCTAGCTAACTTTGATTTAATCTTGTGAGTTATAACCGAGATCGAGAGATAAAGTTATAATACGCTACATTAATTCATAATGTATGTTTAAGATTGAGATCGAGAGATAAAATCACATACGTGAGGACTTTGAATCGAGAGATTTAGAGTAACGAGGTTTTAAAGATTTATGAAATATCGGATTAGTAAATAAGTGAACGAGAGTTACTTGTTCTAATTTGATATTAGTTTCTTTACAGCTCGAGAGAGTGTATTGAATAATAACGAAAACCTTTCACCTTAAGCATCAATTGTTTGGTAATTGCCTATTCAAACGAATCTTTGAAGATAACATAGTTGAACGAAGAGCGAGATAATTTCTCGAGCGAAATTCCTTTGCATATCCGGAACCCATTCATTTTATTTATTATTATCTTATTTAGGTCCTTTAGTTATAAATTTGCAGTAGTTAATATACCCTCTTTAATCGTAGGCTAAATATAATTTTACTAGTTTTATTTGGTACTTATACGTTTGAGGTAATATTGTGGGGGGGGGGGGGGGGGGGGGGGGGGGACTTTGGTTCTTACAATTTTTGAGATAAAAGTGTTTTTGTTCCTTGTAGAGTGGGCAAGAAAGTTTATTTAAGATATTATTCAAGTTTGGTGAGGATTGGTAGAGCAAACCTTGTAAAAATTTGTGATATCCCCGAAATAATTATATGCATTTGGGCATTAATTATGTTTATGTGATATTTATGATGTTAATTTAGTATTGAATTAATTGATATGGTGAAATGCTTAGTCATGCGGTGGGCTTGACCTGGTAATGCATTTCAGGGTGCATGTGATGCATGTTGTGAAATTGAGTTGTGACATGGTTTATTTGGAGTGGGTGTTAATTATTTTGGGTAAAGCATGTTTTTAATTGGAGTTTTGGTGCATTCTTGGAAAATTCTTATAAAATATCATGTTGTGGATATTTTATACATCATGCTAATTAATGGGGTACCATGTTATTTTAAACCCCACTTATACCCCCATTGTCTCATTCCTCCCATTACTCTTATCAAACAACTGTCCCAACCCTATCCCCAAAAACCACATCTCGTTTCTTGCTTAGAGGAGGAGGAGAAATTGTGATATCCCCGAAATAATTAATTGCAATTTGGGCATTAATTGTGTTTATATGATTAATTATGGTGGTAATTGATTAATTATGTGCTGGATTTATTTATCATGTTGAAATACTTAGTCACATGGTAGGCGTGACCGGGAACGCACTTCGGGGTGCATGTGATGCATGTTGGGTAATTGGGTGTTTTAATGACTTACATGGGTTGTTAGTCAATTATTGGTGAAACATGCATTTATTTGGGATTGTGGAGCATTGTGGTGTAATGCTTTTAAAATATCATGTTGGGGTGTTTTATACACCATGGTATTGTGGAATGCATTTTATTTTAAATAACCAACTTTATACCCCAACCCCCCACCATACCTTCACTTTTTAACTTTCCCAAATAACACCTCCCAAACCCTTCCTTTTTCTCATTTTCGTTTTTGACCAAAAAGGTGGAGAGAAATCCTTCCAAAAGTTTGATTTGTGAAGTTTATTGGGAGATTTGGAGTCCCCAAGAGGTATGGATACCTCATTGTTGTTTTTGTAGTGTTTGATTTGAGTTTGAAATGGTTTTGAAGGGTTTTGAAATGGGTTTGTTTGAGTTGGTGTTATTTTTGGGTGAGTGTTAGATTTATGGTTGTATGAGGATGTTTATTGAAGATTTGTAGTGATTTGGTATGGTTGGTGTTTTAATATTTGAGTTTGTTTGAGTTGGGGAAGGAGAAGGATGAATAGTGCCTAAAAATTGGGTGTACAGGACTCGGCGATCGATCGGCACCTTCCACCGATCGATCGCGAGCTGCAAGGGTGAAGGCAGTAGCCTTCAGCGATCGATCGCGAGTTTGGCGCGATCGATCGGCGAGGTCGCGATCGATCGGCGCAAACTCAGCGATCGATCGCGAATTGAATTTTTTTGTTGAACGAGGCAGTGTAGTCTCGCGATCGATCGGGGCTATATGGCGATCGATCGCGAGACACCAAAATTGGTGTTTTTGGATATTTTTTTTTGTGGGATTTTTGGTATTGGACTATTATTGGGTTCTAATATTGATTTGTGTGAATGTGTAGAACCATCCCAGGTGGCGACACAGCCAAGGAATTGAAGTCCTACCACATCCTACATTTTGGAAAGGTACGTAGAAGACGTACGGGCACCCAACGTACATGTATCTAGTATACTCATTATTATGCATTGTGGATGCGAGTATATATGTGATTATGCATTGTGGATGCAAATACATGTTGAATTATGCATGATGATTGTATAGGCATATGATGGTTATTGGTGCACATCCCATGAGTCGTGGTCATCCCTTGATGATTTTAATGCTTGCCGCTATTTGATTTGTTGCCGCTAAATGTGAAGCGAGGGGTGGGAGCGCCGCATGTCACATTTGAGCGTGGTTATCATATAGGGCGAGGAAAGAATATTTGCCGCTCAATGTGAAGCGAGGGGTGGGAGCGCCGCATGTCCATTGAAGCGAGGTTATTCTATGCCGCCTATATGTAAATAAGCGAGGGGCATTAAAATACATTGTGATGGACAGACTAGGGATTGGTGATTGGTATTTGGTATTGATGAGATGGTATTATGTCATGACATGTGTAGACCATTAAATAATCTATTGATTATACTCATGAGTTATGGTACAGGGACAACAAAACTGGAAGCGTTTAAATGCATGGGAAAAACAGGAAGTGTTTTATTGTGATTTATGCATTTACGCCTTATATTCATATTGTGTTGAATATGAATGATATTATTGCTCATGTTTGGGGGTTGTCCTTGTAGGTACTTTTGGTATGATAAAAAGGGGCTAAAGCGGGTTGAGGTGGTGAGCTTGTGAAGAATACTTTTGGGAATTGAAGGACAGGATTGCTTTTCTATAGTGTCTACTCTAGGAGTAGCGTAAAACTATAGTTGATAACATTCATTAGATTGGAAATGTAATTAATCCATTGATAGTCCTTATTTTTTTGGCATGTAATTCTTAAAGCTCATAGTCTCAACACGATCATTTTACTCTGATAATTTATGTTAGCTCTAATTATGCCTTTAATCCGCACTTAAGGAACTAGGGTCCTTACATTAGTGGTATCAGAGCAGTGGATAGAGAACCCGGGAACGAGTGAAGGGTAGCCTTAGCATGATTGGCTAGGTGCTTACATTTGAAGCGTGTTTATGCATGTGGTGCATATTGATGTATATCCTGTTATACTAACATGATTATTATCATTCATGTTATCTAACGGCATAACATATATATTTGTTTTGGAATTGTTGTTAACCTTTGTGTTACAGCATGGCTGCTATGAATGCGGGGAACCTTAATGAAGAGGTTGGCGATGTTGGGAGCGTGAACGCTAGTATTGGTCAGGCAAACCCTCTACCTCCACCAGCTGTAGGCATGGAACCAGTGGCTCAGTTATTACTACCTTGTGAGATCAGCTTGACTCAGTTTCTGTCTTACCACCCGCCCCGGTTTGAGGGGACGGAATCAGGGGAGGAGGCCGAAGAGTGGCTAGAGAGACTTGAACAGATATTTGTATCGGCTCCTTGTGCTGTCACAGCATGGCTGAGGCTGGCGGAGTTCCAGTTGGCAAAGAAACCTTTAATGTGGTGGAGGAGCACGGTAATGGAACTGAGAGCACAGGGTGCAGTGATCGATTGGACGCTCTTCAGAACCTGGTTTCTGAACCGGTACTTATCTGCGGCGGCGAGACAGACGAAAGAGGATGAGTTTGCAAGTTTGAAACAAGGGAGCATGTCAGTGTCAGACTATGCCATGCATTATTCCTCGTTGCTGAGGTATATTCCACACATTGCCACCAACGGACACGCAAAGATGAGGAACTTCATGAAGGGGTTGAGACCGGAGCTTTTTGACCGGGTTATCACCAATAACCCCACTTCCTTTGATGATGCTCTCACGAGAGCAGAGCTTGCGGAGATTGGAGTCGGAGCCTATCCTAGTGCTGTACCCCCACAAGCATCACAACAGAGGCAAGCTACTGATAGCTTGAGGCCCCGAGGAGAGTCATTTAAACCTCGTGTTGCCTCTTCATCTTCGCGGTTCAGTGGGAAGAAACCTTATGGTCAGAAACAAGAGAACAAGAAGAATTGGTCGGCCAACCGAGGGCCTGTGCAAGGAAATAGATCGGGGGAGCCAAGGTGCGACAATTGTGGAGGGCCACATTCTTCGAGTAAGTGCCCTGCCTGTTATAGTTGTGGCAAGATGGGCCACATCTCTCGGTATTGCCCCACTCGGGGAGGACAGTCAGATTTCCAAGGGAATAGGCCGAGATTTGAGGACAGGACAGTACACCAGAGGCAGCAGTTTGTGCCTCGACCATCGGGAGGTCAGACAGTGGGACCGTCCCAGGGACAGGTGTATGCACTGACCAGAGAGCAGGCGCAGGCAGCCCCGGAGGAGGTGATCGCCGGTACGTGTCATTTATTTACGTACCCTGCTTTTATTTTGATAGATACAGGTGCCTCCCACTCTTTTGTATCTGTGGGCTTTGTGGAGAGACACCATATGCGCACGTCTTCTCTACCCACGCCTCTCATGATCTCGACACCCACTGGAAGGAATGTTATTGCCGATCAGTTTATGGCAGATTGCCTCATTTATTTTGAGGGCAACGAGTTGAAGGCAGACTTGATTGTGTTGGGCATGTCAGACTTCGACTGCATCATGGGTATTGACATTTTGAACAGATACCAAGCAGTGGTAGATTGCCGGCAGAGAACAGTGAGGTTCAGATCTGATTTGGGAATTCAGTGGACTTTTTATGGCAACGGTTCTCGTGCGAAGATCCCGTTGATTTCGGCAATCAAGATGTCTCAGTTGTTGGAACGTGGCCACACGGGCTATCTCATCTATGCCGTGGACACGTCTGGGAAGAATAAAGAATTGAGAGTTGAGGATGTGCCAGTGGTAGCAGAGTTTGCTGATTTATTCCCATAGGAGATCCCAGGATTTCCACCGGCTAGAGAAGTTGAGTTTGGGATCGAGTTGTTACCAGGGACATCTGCTATCTCTCGTGCACCTTACAAGATGGCACCGGCAGAGTTGAGAGAATTGAAGGAACAGTTGCAGGATCTCCTTGACAAAGGATATATACGCTCGAGCGTATCGCCATGGGGCGCACCGGTTCTTTTTGTAAAGAAGAAGGATGGTTCGATGAGGTTGTGCATCGATTACCAGCAACTGAATGAGGCCACAGTGAAGAACAAGTATCCTTTCCCAAGGATTGATGATCTGTTTGATCAGTTGCAAGGCACCAGACTTTATAGCAAGATTGATTTGAGGTCCGGATATCACCAGATTCGAGTCAGGGAGGAAGATGTACAGAAGACAGCATTTCGGACTCGGTGTGGGCACTACGAGTTTTTAGTGATGCCGTTCGGTGTGACGAACGCCCCGGCTGTCTTTATGAGCTTAATGAATCGGGTATTCCAACCCTATCTTGATCAGTTCGTCATTGTATTCATCGACGACATTCTCATCTACTCCCGGAGCGAGGAAGAGCACGTGAAACACTTAAGGACAGTGCTCCAGATTCTTAGAGATCACCAGTTGTATGCCAAGCTCAACAAGTGTGAATTTTGGTTGAGCAGTGTAGTATTTCTGGGGCATGTCATATCTAGCAGCGGGATATCAGTGGATCCCAGGAAGATTGAAGTTGTGATGGAGTGGGCTGCACCCACTTCTGTGCCTGAGATACGGAGCTTCCTTGGTTTGGCCGGTTATTATCGAAGCTTTGTCGAGGGATTTTCGAAGATTGCCAAGCCGTTGACACAGTTGACCCAGAAGGGAGTACCATTCTTTTGGTCAGAAGCTTGTGAGGAGAGCTTCCAGGAGTTGAAGCACCGTTTGACGACGGCGCCAGTATTGGTGATTCCTACAGAAAACTCTAGATTTGTTTTGTATACCGATGCATCACTTCAGGGCCTTGGGTGTGTACTGATGCAAGATAAGCATGTGGTAGCTTATGCATCGAGGCAGTTGAAGCCGCATGATACCCAGTCCACGACTTGGAATTGGCGGCTATCATCTTCGCCCTGAAGATTTGGAGACATTACTTGTATGGTACTTCATTTACCATTTACACGGATCACAAGAGCCTCAAGTTTTTATTCACTCAGGCGGAGATGAACATGAGGCAGAGGAGGTGGATGGACTTACTCAAGGACTATGATTGTGAGATAGAATACCATCCCGGAAAAGCTAATTTGACAGCAGACGCTTTGAGCCGGAAAGTGAGGAGTTCTGCTGAGGGTGTCATCCATTTGTCGGCTATGATGACCTCCTATTGCCATCTAAGCTATGATTTCGACATAGATGCATCATCTGTGCATGTATCGACCTTGTTAGCTGAGCCAGATATCTATGAGAACATCAGGAGAGCTCAGAGGTCAGATGATGAGGTTCAGAGGTGGTTATCTTTAGTACATCTTGGTCAGCCAACGAAATTCAGAGTGGCCGATGACGGATCCCTGAGATTGGGTGACCGTTGGGTGGTTCCGAGTACGCCGTAGTTGCATAGAGGGATCTTGGAGCGAGCTCATAGTAGCATACTTAGCATCCACCCAGGCGGGAAGAAGATGTATAAAGATCTACGTGATCAGTTTTGGTGGAAAAGAATGAATTGTGATGTCGTCACTTTTGTTAAGAGGTGCTTGATCTGCCAGCAGGTCAAGGCAGAGAGACAGAGACCTGGCGGCGAGTGGAAAAGCTTGGAGATACTGAAGTGGAAGTGGGAACACATTTCCATGGACTTCGTGACTCACCTGCCGAGGAGTACTTTGGGTTTTGATGCTATTTGGGTGGTTGTGGATCGATTGACTAAGGTAGCTCATTTCATCCCCTATAGCATGACTCTCACCTTTTTGAGGATGGCACAGTTGTATATTCGAGATGTGGTGAGATTGCATGGGATCCCCATTTCCATAGTGTCGGATCGAGATCCACGATTCACATCTCATTTTTGGGAGGGTCTTCAGTCAGCCTTGGGAACTGAAGTTAGATTGAGCACTGCATATCATCCTCAGACGGATGGCCAGACCGAGCTTACTATCCAGACGCTCGAGGACATGTTGAGGGCTTGTGTATTGGAGTTCGATGTTTCTTGGCAGGATTCAGTGGCCTTGGTAGAGTTCTCTTATAATAACAGCTACCAGGCGAGCATTCAAATGGCCCCTTTTGAAGCCCTTTATGGCAGATGGTGTAGATCACCCTTGTGTTGGGATGACTTGGACCGCAAATCGGTTGGGGGACCGGAACTGATCCGAGAAATGGAAGAGAAGATAAAGATGATAAAGCAGAAAATGAAAGCAGCCCAGGACAGACAGGCAGCTTATGCGAATAAACGGCGGAGACCGTTGGAATTTCAGTTGGGAGATAAGGTCTTCTTGAAGATCTCGCCTTTCAGAGGCATTGTGAGATTTGGGATGCGCGGAAAACTGTCTCCGAGGTATGTTGGACCGTACGAGATTTTGCAGCACATTGGCACTTTGGCTTACCGACTAGCTCTGCCACCTTCTTTATCGGGTATACATGATGTGTTTCATGTATCGATGCTGCGGAATTATGAGCCGGATCCATCTCATGTGTTGCAGCCTTCCGAGGTTCAGTTAGAATCCGATGTGTCTTATGTGGAACGGCCTATTAGAATTTTGGATCGAGCAGACCGCAGACTTCGGAACAAAGTGATACCTATGATCAAGGTTCAGTGGGATCGCAGGGGTGTCGAGGAGGCTACATGGGAGACTGGAGCGGCATATGGTGCAGCACTACCTGGAACTATTCTCTGGTATGTGATTATGTTTAGTTTCATTTTGGGTAAGTACATGTGATTTCGAGAACGAAATCTTATTAGTAGGGGAGTATTGTGATATCCCCGAAATAATTAATTGCAATTTGGGCATTAATTGTGTTTATATGATTAATTATGGTGGTAATTAATTAATTATGTGCTGGATTTATTTATCATGTTGAAATGCTTAGTCACATGGTAGGCGTGACCGGGAATGCACTTCGGGGTGCATGTGATGCATGTTGGGTAATTGGGTGTTTTAATGACTTACATGGGTTGTTAGTCAATTATTGGTGAAACATGCATTTATTTGGGATTGTGGAGCATTGTGGTGTAATGCTTTTAAAATATCATGTTGGGGTGTTTTATACACCATGGTATTGTGGAATGCATTTTATTTTAAATAACCAACTTTATACCCCAACCCCCCACCATACCTTCACTTTTTAACTTTCCCAAATAACACCTCCCAAACCCTTCCTTTTTCTCATTTTCGTTTTTGACCAAAAAGGTGGAGAGAAATCCTTCCAAAAGTTTGATTTGTGAAGTTTATTGGGAGATTTGGAGTCCCCAAGAGGTATGGATACCTCATTGTTGTTTTTGTAGTGTTTGATTTGAGTTTGAAATGGTTTTGAAGGGTTTTGAAATGGGTTTGTTTGAGTTGGTGTTATTTTTGGGTGAGTGTTAGATTTATGGTTGTATGAGGATGTTTATTGAAGATTTGTAGTGATTTGGTATGGTTGGTGTTTTAATATTTGAGTTTGTTTGAGTTGGGGAAGGAGAAGGATGAATAGTGCCCGAAAATCGGGTGTACAGGACTCGGCGATCGATCGGCACCTTCCACCGATCGATCGCGAGCTGCAAGGTGAAGGCAGTAGCCTTCAGCGATCGATCGCGAGTTTGGCGCGATCGATCGGCGAGGTCGCGATCGATCGGCGCAAACTCAGCGATCGATCGTGAATTGAAATTTTTTGTTGAACGAGGCAGTGTAGTCTCGCGATCGATCGGGGCTGCATGGAGATCGATCGCGAGACACCAAAATGGGTATTTTTGATTATTTTTGTGGGATTTTTGGTATTGGACTATTATTGGGTTCTAATATTGATTTGTGTGAATATGTAGAACCATCCCAGGTGGCAACACAGCCAAGGAAGTGAAGTCCTACCACATCCTACATTTTGGAAAGGTACGTAGAAGACGTACGGGCACCCAACGGTACATGTATCTAATATACTCATTGTTTATGCATTGTGGATGCGAGTATATGTGGAATTATGCATTGTGGATGCAAATACATGTTGAATTATGCATGATGATTGTATATGCATATGATGGTTATTGGTGCACATCCCATGAGTCGTGGTCATCCTTTGATGATTTTAATGCTTGCCGCTATTTGATTTGTTGCCGCTAAATGTGAAGCGAGGGGTGGGAGCGCCGCATGTCACATTTGAGCGTGGTTATCATATAGGGCGAGGAAAGAATATTTGCCGCTCAATGTGAAGCGAGGGGTGGGAGCGCCGCATGTCCATTGAAGCGAGGTTATTCTATGCCGCCTATATGTAAATAAGCGAGGGGCATTAAAATATATTGTGATGGACAGACTAGGGATTGGTGATTGGTATTTGGTATTGATGAGATGGTATTATGTCATGACATGTGTAGACCATTAAATAATCTATTGATTATACTCATGAGTTATGGTACATGGACAACCAAACTGGAAGCGTTTAAATGCATGGGAAAAACAGGAAGTGTTTTATTGTGATTTATGCATTTACGCCTTATATTCATATTGTGTTGAATATGAATGATATTATTGCTCATGTTTGGGGTTGTCCTTGTAGGTACTTTGGCATGATAAAAAGGGGCTAAAGCGGGTTGAGGTGGTGAGCTTGTGAAGAATACTTTTGGGAATTGAAGGACGGGATTGCTTTTCTATAGTGTCTACTCTAGGAGTAGCGTAAAACTATAGTTGATAACATTCATTAGATTGGGAATGTAATTAATCCATTGATAGTGTTTATTTTTTGGCATGTAATTCTTAAAGCTCATAGTCTCAACACGATCATTTTACTCTGATAATTTATGTTAGCTCTAATTATGCCTTTAATCCGCACTTAAGGAACTAGGGTCCTTACAGAAATCCTCTCAAAATCTTCATTTGTTGGATTCTTGGTAGGATTTGAAGTCCAATAGAGGTATAGATTCCTCCTTGTTAATTTTATGAAGTTTGATTTTGAAATGGTTTTGTATTTTGGGGAAATAAAATGAGTTTGTTTGGGTATATGGTGTTGTTGGTTGCGTTATGGTTTTATGGTAAGAAATGTGTTGGATTTTGTTGATTGTTGGTAGTATTGTGATGGTTGGTGTTTTTATTGGTGGTTTTTGAAGTTTTGGTGGGGATAGATTTGAAGGAAAATGGATTGGAGAAGATGAAATGTGAAAATGGCCAAAATTCGCGTGTACAGGCTTTCACGATCGATCGGGGCATTTTCCCGATCGATCGCGAAGGGAGGCTCCAGAATGCTTGCGCGATCGATCGCGAGTTTGGCGCGATCGATCAGCGAAGCCGCGATCTATCGGCACAAACTCGGCGATCGATCGCGGAATGGGAATTTTTGGGCGATGAGGCAGTGGCTTCTCGCGATCGATCGGATCATATTGGCGATCGGTCGCGAGACGCCAAATATGAATATTTTGGTTATTTTTGTGGGATTTTTGGTATCGGACTATTATTGGCTTCTAATATTGATTTGTGTGAATATGTAGAACCATCCCAGGTGGCAACACAGCCAAGGAGATAAAGTCCTACGACGTCTCCACTTTTGTAACAAAGGTACGTAGTGAGACGTACGGGTATCGGACGGTAAAACGTATTATTACGTATTGGATTTGGGTATGCATTCTGGTTGCATACATACACTGGTTATGCATTGTGGTTGCATACATGAATTTGGTTATGCATTATGGTTGCATACATTCATTAGATGCATTGTTGCATGTAATTGTAAGTCGGGATTGTATTCCAGTGATGAAGAATACTTGCCGCTGTTATGGCGTAGCGATGAGAGAATATTTGTCGTTGTCATACTGTAGCGATGAGAGAATATCTGCCGCTAATATGTAGAAGCGAAGAACACGCCGCTGTCATATTATAGCGAGGGATATTATTTGCCACTGGTATTGTCTAAGCGAGGGGTATTAATGTCATGTTAAAGCGATGGGTATTGTTTAATTTACGGAGGACGCTAATTTGTGAATGATTATAATAGGAGGCATGACGAATTTATATTTTAAATGATGATATTGTTTAGAGTTATTTGTGAGATATTAATATTATTGAGTTGATATTATATATAGATATTTCACTAGCCTCCAAATGTCGATAACGACTTAATCATGTTGATGATTTTAAGGTATGTGTGACGTACGAGTATAGATGAATATTTTTGTTGCATGTAATGAATAATCTATTCTTGTTGTGTTTGAATTAGTACGTAGAGAGGTACATGCGTTGAATGTTATATTTATTGTCATAATTGTTGAGTAATGTGTTGACAAGTGTTGAGAACACGAATAAATGGTGCTATAAATTATTGTGTTGCCGTTGTTGAGTGGGCGATGGTTAGTGTGCAGTCGTTGTTGAGTGTGCGATGAGTTATAGTGCCGCTGTTATTGAACGAGCGATGTAATATGATGCGATATGACTAGTGAAATGATAACTAAGATGTATTGATTTTAGCAAACCATTGTTATTATGATTTAATTATTATCAGTTATAAAACTGATGATGTTGAGTATAAGTACTGTAAATCATAATGTGATGATTTAATAGCTTTTGGAAATTGATGATTATGGATATTGTGATAACATGAACAACATGAGAGATTGAATAATGATTTGGCATATTCAGGAAGTATTTCCTTAATTACAACATAATATTCTGTAAATTATTAGTTATGTAATCAATTGAGATTATGTTATTGGTATGTTCACCTCTGTGGGGACTGTTTTTGTTGAAACAGGTAGAACATGTATGATATTTGTTCTGAAAATGAATTTGAGACATTGGATGAGGACGCTCCTAGGAGCGAGGTACCAGTGTTGGTATTGAAAATTGTGCAAGTAGATACATATTTATTTATTATATGCTCGTTTGTGAGCATGGTGATATGTGTATATTGTTTGTATAAATTTATAAGATATTTCTCTTTTCATTTAAGCGTTGTGCAATTTTTTTTGAGAGAATTGCATAATAAATTGAGAACATGAGTAGTGCATTATGAAATGTATACATTATGAATTATATTTGTGTCGGGAATCAAGTTTTCGGGGGATTATCGTCAATTTTTTTCATAGAAGTCATATCGTTAATGATATGAGGTATGTAACGAGAGTTCTCATTTTACTGAAAACTATATACACAAATGACTATATAAACGCATTAATTACGAGATTAGGAGTCGATGTCTTACACAGGATGTCCTATGTGTTTTTTTGTATATGATTTGAAGAATCTCTTGGCATAGTGGGTATTGCTTGTGAAAACATAGATTTTTCATTTATGCACAAAAGGAATCATATAATGTGAAACAAATACATAGTTATTGAAATCAAAAGGGCCTCGATTAACCAATGCCCTAGATTCAATCGGGACATATGAGTGAAAGGAATGTATTGCACGCTAACTATGGCCGATATGTTCTCGTACGATGCTAGCCATTTGTATCTAGGTCTTCGTGAAGTACAGATGCTGACGTTGTCCACGATCGGTAGGTTGCTGAAATTATATTTTGGTCATTGTCTATTAAAGGAGTTTAATTGACAATAGGGCATTCAGGGTAAGCCCAAAGAAGGTTTTTGACTTCTAAAACCACAAAGGTTG
Source organism: Haberlea rhodopensis (assembly GCA_907163345.1). Lineage (NCBI taxonomy): Eukaryota > Viridiplantae > Streptophyta > Magnoliopsida > Lamiales > Gesneriaceae > Haberlea > Haberlea rhodopensis. Next base: position 459,129 of record CAJQUN010000042.1, read on the forward strand.
TGATCATACTGCTATGATACACTTGAGTCTCGCTGGTCACAAGCAACCGGCCGCCTTTCTGCCGATGAGAATTGAGACTTAAATGTTAAGTGTTCAAGATGATGTGATTGATGGGGATTAGTTTAACTTTTGAATGCTCCTCACTTTAATGGAGTTTCTATATTTGGAAATGCTTCATCTACAGAAAGTTATAAAATTAACATATATTATATATTAATATCCCATAATTAAGTACAACTGTTGTACATCAAGTTGTTCAGATGTATTGAGCTACTTGGATTATGAGTTTAGTGCTCGTGTGTTGTTTTTGAGCAAGTGGGAGATTGTTAGCATATGTGTTCTACAAGCCAAAAGTTGACATGTTTGGCTTTATGCTCCCAAAGCCAGTTAGTGACTTACTAGCACCAATAAATATATTGTCTATGCCCCTTAAACAACACAACACAACTCACAAACCAGAATCATAGATTTCTCATCATAGAACGGTGACATCAAACTAGCACTGGTGTTGGTCTAGGAGATCTAGTCAAGTTGTTTGGACTCGAGGGATCACAACATGTAGATTGATTTCGTTGTATATCAGTAATCTCTTTCGTGAACATATATTTGATATTTGCATGTTTATATATGAATCTAACGCGATCGTCTGTCCCAATCTGTTTACTGTGTTATTTCCCCTGCGTTTGAATCTGACGTCGGGGTATGGAAACCCAACTTTGGTTGGCTTTTATTTCAGCCAGGTTATTCTATGAAGTCCTCACTTCTAATCTCTTCTGGAACGGTTAGATTCTAATTTTAATTATCTTCTTCGATCTTGTTGAAACCCAACGCGATCGTCTGTCCCAATTTGTTGATATAAATGTTAGACACAAAATATAATTGTTGCAATCTTTCTCCATTCGGTGAGAACATGTGACTTTTCACCTTCTTTAGATCCGATTCAGACTTTGACTTATGAAGATACCTTGTAGATTTTTGTCTCAGATTTCTAACGAGTGTTGAATCGGTCTATTCCAATAAGCCTTCTAGGAGTTATGGCCATACCAGAGCTGCTCCAACTTCGCTTGATGCATCATCGTTCAACTCAACTCATATGTTCCAGACCCTTTTTCTCATAGATAACATCCGAATCTGTGATATCCCCGAAATAATTAATTACAATTTGGGCATTAATTGTGTTTATATGATTAATTATGGTGGTAATTAATTATGTGTTTGATTTATTTATCTTATGGAAATGCATGGTCACATGGAAAGGGTGACCCGGGAATGCATTTCGGGGTACATGTGTTGCATGTGGTTATTTGGGTGTTTTAATGACTTGCATGTATTGGTAGTCATTTATTGGGGAAACATGCATATATTTGAGATTGTGGAACATTGTGGTGTTATGCTTTTAAATATCATGTTGGGGTGTTTTATACACCATGGTATTGTGGAATGCGCTCTATTTTAAATAACCCACTTTTATACCCCAACCCCCACCACACATTCACTCTTACTTTTTAACTTTCCCAAAATACACCACCCAAACCCTCATTTTCCCCCATTTTCGAAATTGAGCTTAAGGGTAAAGGGAATCCTTCCAAAAACCTTGATTTGTGGAGTTTGTTGGGAGATTTGAAGTCCCCTAGAGGTATGGATACCTCATTGTTGTTTTTGTAGTGTTTTATTTGAGTTTGATATGGTCTTGAAGGGTTTTGAAATGGGTTTGTTGGGGTTGGTATTATTTTGGTTGAGTATTGAGTTTATGAGTTTATGAGGATGTTTATTGTGGATTTTTTTAGAGTTTGGTATGGTTGATGTTTGAATATTTGAGTTTGTTTGAGTTCAGGGAAGGAGAAGGGTGAATAGTGCCCGAATATCGCATGTGCAGGACTCGGCGATCGATCGGCGCCTTCAGCGATCGATCGGCGCCTTCAAGGGCTGAAGGCAGTAGCGAGTTTGGCGCGATCGATCGGCGAGGCCGCGGTCGATCGGCGCAAACTCGGCGATCGATCGCGAATTGTAAGATTTTGTTGGGCGAGGCAGTGTAGTCTCGCGATCGATCGGGGCTATATGGCGATCGATCGCGAGACACCAAAATTGGTGTTTTTGGATATTTTTTTTTGTGGGATTTTTGGTATTGGACTATTATTGGGTTCTAATATTGATTTGTGTGAATGTGTAGAACCATCCCAGGTGGTGACACAGCCAAGGAATTGAAGTCCTACCACATCCTACATTTTGGAAAGGTACGTAGAAGACGTACGGGCACCCAACGTACATGTATCTAGTATACTCATTATTATGCATTGTGGATGCGAGTATATATGTGATTATGCATTGTGGATGCAAATACATGTTGAATTATGCATGATGATTGTATATGCATATGATGGTTATTGGTGCACATCCCATGAGTCGTGGTCATCCCTTGATGATTTTAATGCTTGCCGCTATTTGGTTTGTTTCCGCTAAATGTGAAGCGAGGGGTGGGAGCGCCGCATGTCACATTTGAGCGTGGTTATCATATAGGGCGAGGAAAGAATATTTGCCGCTCAATGTGAGGCGAGGGGTGGGAGTACCGCATGTCCATTGAAGCGAGGTTATTCTATGCCGCCTATATGTAAATAAGCGAGGGGCATTAAAATACATTGTGATGGACAGACTAGGGATTGGTGATTGATATTTGGTTTGATGAGATGGTATTGTGTCATGACATGTGTAGACCATTAAATAATCTATTGATTATACTCATGAGTTATGGTACAGGGACAACCAAACGGGAAGCGTTTAAAATGCATGGGAAAAACAGGAAGTGTTTTATTATGATTATGCATTTACGCTTTATATTCATATTGTGTTGTATATGAATGATATTGTTGCTCATGTTTGGGGGTTGTCTTTGTAGGTTCACTTTTGGCATGATAAGAAGGGCTAAGCGGGTTGAGGTGGTGAGCTTGTGAAGAATTCTTTTGAGAAAGGAAGGACAGGATTAATTTTGTATAGTATCTACTCTAGGAGTAGTGTAAAGCTATAGTTGATAACATTCTTTTGATTTGGGAATGTAACTAATCCATTGATAGTCCTCATTTTGGCATGTAATTCTTAAGGCTCATAGTCTCAACACGATTATTTTACTCTGATCATTTATATTAGCTCTAATTATGCCTTTAATCCGCACTTAAGGAACTAGGGTCCTTACATTAGTGGTCTCAGAGCAGTGGTTAGAGAACCCGGGAACGAGTGAATGGTAGCCTTAGCATGATTGGCTAGGTGCTTACATTTGAAGCATGTTTATGCATGTGGTGCATATTGATGTATATTCTGTTATACTAACATGCTTATTATCATTCCTGTTATCTAACGGCGTAACATATGTATTTGTTTTGGAATTGTTGTTAACCTTTGTGTTACAGCATGGCTGCTATGAATGCGGGGAACCTTAACGAAGAGGTTGGCGATGTTGGGAGCGTGAACGCTAGCATTGGTCAGGCAAACCCTCTACCTCCACCAGCAGTAGTCATGGAACCAGTGGCTCAGTTATTGCTACCCGGTGAGATTAGCTTGGCTCAGTTTCTATCTTACCACCCGCCCCGGTTTGAGGGAACAGAATCAGGAGAGGAAGCTGAGGAGTGGCTGGAAAGACTTGAGCAGATATTTGTATCGGCTCCTTGTGCTGTTACAGCTTGGCTGAGGCTGGCGGAGTTCCAGTTAGCAAAGAAACCTTTGATGTGGTGGAGGAGCACGGTAATGGAACTGAGAGCACTGGGTGCTGTGATTGATTGGACACTCTTCAGAACCCGGTTTCTGAACCGGTACTTCTCCGCAGCGGCGAGACAGACAAAGGAGGATGAGTTTGCAAGTTTGAAACAAGGGAACATGACAGTGTCAGACTATGCCATGCGGTACTCTTCGTTGCTGAGGTATGTTCCCCACATTGCCACCAATGGGCACGCAAAGATGAGGAATTTTATGAAGGGGTTGCGACCGGAGCTCTTTGACCGGGTTATCACCAATAACCCCACTTCTTTTGATGATGCTCTCACAAGAGCGGAGCTTGCCGAGATTGGAGTAGGAGCTTATCCTAGTGTTGTGCCACCACAAGTACCACAACAGAGGCAAGCTATTGATAGCTTGAGGTCCCGGGGAGTGCCATTCAAACCTCGTGGTGCCTCTTCGTCTTCACGGTTCGGTGGGAAGAAATTCTTTGGTCAGAAGCAGGAGAACAAGAAGAGCAATTGGTCCGCCAACCGAGGGTCTACACAGGGAAATAGATCGGGGGAGCCAAGGTGCGACAATTGTGGAGGGCCACATTCTTCGAATAAGTGCCCTGTCTGTTATAGCTGTGGCAAGATGGGCCACATCTCTCGGTATTGCCCCACCCGGGGAGGACAGTCAGAGTTTCAGGGCAACAGACCGAGATTTGATGACAGGACAGTACACCAGAGGCAGCAGTTTGTGCCTCGACCATCGGGAGGTCAGACAGTGGGACCGTCCCAGGGACAGGTGTATGCGCTGACCAGAGAGCAGGCTCAGGCAGCCCCAGAGGAGGTGATCGTCGGTACGTGTCATTTATTTACGTACCCTGCTTTTATTTTGATAGATACAGGTGCCTCCCACTCTTTTGTATCTGTTGGCTTTGTGGAGAGACACCATATGCGCACGTCTTCTCTACCCACGCCTCTCTTTGTCTCGAAACCCACTGGAAGAAATGTCGTTGCTGATCAGTTCATGGAAGATTGCCTCATTTATTTTGAGGGCAACGAGTTGAAGGCAGACTTGATTGTGTTGGGCATGTCAGACTTCGACTGCATTGTGGGTATTGATATTCTGAACAGATATCAGGCAGTGGTAGATTGCCGGCAGAAAACAGTGAAGTTCAGACCTGATCTGGGTAGTCAGTGGACGTTTTATGGCAACGGTTCTCGTGCGAAGATTCCGTTGATTTTAGCGATCAAGATGACTCAACTGTTGGAACGTGGCCACACGGGCTATCTCATCTATGCCGTGGACACGTCTGGGAAGAATAAAGAATTGAGAGTTGAGGATGTACCAGTGGTAGCAGAGTTCGCTGATGTATTCCCAGAAGAGATCCCAGGATTCCCACCGGCTAGAGAAGTTGAGTTTGGGATCGAGTTGTTACCGGGGACATCCGCTATCTCTCGTGCACCTTACAGGATGGCACCGGCAGAGTTGAGAGAGTTGAAGGAGCAGTTGCAGGAGCTCCTTGACAAGGGATATATACGCCCGAGCGTATCGCCATGCGGCGCACCGGTTCTCTTTGTGAAGAAGAAGGACGGTTCGATGCGGTTGTGCATCGATTACCGGCAACTGAATAAGGCCACGATAAAGAACAAATATCCTCTCCCAAGGATTGATGACTTGTTTGATCAGTTGCAATGTACCAGATTATATAGCAAGATTGATTTGAGGTCCGGGTACCATCAGATTCGAGTCAGAGAGGAAGATGTACAGAAGACAGCATTTCGGACTCGATATGGACATTATGAGTTCCTAGTGATGCCGTTCGGCGTGACGAATGCTCCAGCGGTCTTTATGAGTCTGATGAACAGAGTGTTTCAGCCGTATCTTGATCAGTTCGTCATCGTGTTCATCGACGACATTCTCATCTATTCCCGGAGCGAGGAAGAGCACGTGAAACACTTGAGGACAGTGCTCCAGATTCTCAGAGATCACCAGTTGTATGCCAAGCTCAGTAAGTGTGAGTTTTGGTTGAGCAGTGTAGTATTTCTGGGTCATGTCATATCGAGCAGCGGAATATCATTGGATCCCAGGAAGATTGAAGCTGTGATGGAGTGGGCTGCACCCACTTCTGTGCCTGAGATACGGAGCTTCCTTGGTTTGGCCGGTTATTATCGACGCTTTGTCGAGGGATTTTCGAAGATTGCCAAGCCGTTGACACAGTTAACCCAGAAGGGAGTACCTTTCTTTTGGTCAGAAGCTTGTGAGGAGAGCTTCCAGGAGTTGAAGCACCGTTTGACCACGGCGCCAGTGTTAGTGATCCCTACGGAAAACTCCGGATTTGTTAACCGATGCATCACTTCAGGGCCTTGGGTATGTACTGATGCAAGATAAGCATGTGGTAGCTTATGCATCGAGATAGTTGAAGCCGCATGAGACTAGATACCCAGTCCATGACTTGGAATTGGCGGCTATCATCTTCGCCCTGAAGATTTGGAGACACTATTTGTATGGTACTTCATTTACCATATTCACGGATCACCAGAGCCTCAAGTTTTTATTCACTCAGGCGGAGATGAACATGAGGCAGAGGAGGTGGATGGACTTACTCAAAGACTATGATTGTGAGATTGAGTACCATCTCGGAAAAGCTAATTTGACAGCAGACGCTTTGAGCCGGAAAGTGAGGAGTTCTGCTGAGGATGCCATCCATTTGTCGGCTATGATGACCTCGTATTGCCATCTGGGCTATGATTTTGACATAGATGCATCACCTGTGTATGTATCGACCTTGTTAGCTGAGCCAGATATCTATGAAAACATCAGGAGCGCTCAGAGGTCAGATGATGAGGTTCAGAGGTGGTTATCTTTAGTACATCTTGGTCAGCCAACGAAATTCAGAGTGGCTGAGGACGGATCTTTGAGGTTGGGTAACCGTTGGGTGGTTCCGAGTACGCCGGAGTTGCGTAAAGGGATCTTGGAGCGAGCTCATAGTAGCAGACTTAGCATCCACCCAGGCGGGAAGAAGATGTATAAAGATCTGCGTGGTCAATTTTGGTGGAAAAGGATGAAGAGTGATGTCGTCGCTTTTGTTAAGAGGTGTTTGATCTGCCAGCAGGTTAAGGCAGAGAGACAGAGACCTGGCGGCGAGTTGAGAAGCTTAGAGATACCGAAGTGGAAGTGGGAACACATTTCCATGGACTTCGTAACTCACCTGCCGAGGAATACTTCAGGCTTTGATGTTATTTGGGTGATTGTGGATCGATTGACTAAGGTAGCTCATTTTATTCCCTATAGCATGACTTTCACCTTTTTGAGGATGGCGCAGTTGTATATTCGAGATGTAGTGAGATTGCATGGGATCCCCATTTCCATAGTGTCGGATCGAGATCCCCGATTTACATCTCATTTTTGGGAGGGCCTTCAGTCAGCCTTGGGAACTGAAATTAGATTGAGCACTGCATATCATCCTCAGACGGATGGCCAGACCGAGCGTACTATCCAGACGCTCGAGGACATGTTGAGGGCTTGTGTATTGGAGTTCGATTGTCAGGATCGATTCCGGGGGTGGGTTGCCATTCCACACACGAGTTCAACCAACTTGAGCTTCAATAGCTCGTGTTCTTGAATTAATGCACCGAGAGATTATATCGAGTTCGATTACAAAATCGAGCGGAAGACACTCGACATAACCCGCTCTAAAACCGATTAAACATTTGAAAGGCATTTTAAAGATATGCAATTAAAGTAAATAAACAAGCATTTGTTTATGGAAGTTCGAAGGTGGTGTAATCCTTCTACGTCTCCCCTTCTTCCACCTCATGGAAGGATTCCACTAGAAGACTTTGATTTATACAATCCCGTTGTACAAACCCGATCCAGTTGGGAATTCCCCATCCAACTAGAACTCCTAGCAACTCAACTATGTATGTTCTTTAATGTCTCACATACAAAGACCTCTCATCGGTTGTGATAAATCATCAACCGTTACAATGGTATTCACTCTTCTATTAAGCTCTCAAATACAATGAATAGAGTGAATACAAAGGCACAAATGATTCCATAATGAATCTGATACAGCAAGGTAAGAGGTGCCAAAGGTTTGAGGAGTGCTCTTCATTTAGCAACTTTTGTCTTTTAAGTTCCTCAATTCAATCCCAAGTGGGTTTGCTTTGGAAGGCTTGGATTGATCTTCAATCAGCTGTTATTGAGCTTCCAAATCATGTATATATAGCCCCAAGTAATGATATATACGTTAGACACAAGAATATGCCCGTTGGAAAAGGTTCTGCACTATTCCCGAGCTTGCAACGGTCATATTCTGGTTTCTGGGCTGTTTGTATTTCGGACCGGACTGGTCTGGTCTGCTGGTCTAGTTCAGTCTGGTCTGGTGGTTTGGTTCAGTCTGGTCTGCTGGTCTAGTCTGGACAAATCAGTCTGATGCAAGACAAGCTTGATACAAAAACAGATTGATAAACTTGCTCTTTGATCTGTTGCTTGTAACTCTTCATTCTTTGATTTCTGGGCAAAGTGATCCACATGAAAGTTGTAGCCCTTTCTCTTAGCTTTCCACGGAATCAAGAATCGCTCGATTTCGAGTTTGCATGAGAGAGTTATGCTCGAAATACAAGGCGATGCTCCTGCTGTCTGTTTGCTGGATGCAGCAGCACATGGCGTGACTTGCAGAAGCTTTTTGGCCATCTTAACGTCCGATTCAGTCTTTCACTTCCAAATATGAATTGTAGATCTTTGTCTTAGCTTTCCAACCCATACTGAATCGTTCCGTTCCGATAAGCTAGCTAAGAGTTATGCCCACCAGACTGATAGGGACTTTGCTGTAACAGCTCGATCTTACAGGCGTCACATGGCGTGACTTGCAGAAGCTTTTTGGCCATCGTAACGTCCGATTCAGTCTTTCACTTCCAAAGATAACTTGTAGATCTTTGTCTTAGCTTTCCAACCCATACTGAATCGTTCCGTTCCGATAAGCGAGCTAAGAGTTATGCCCACCAGACTGATAGGGACTTTGCTGAAACAGCTTGCTGTTTCTTCGCGGTTCAGCTCGATCTTGCAGGCGTCTTTTCTCCTTGATAACATTTGAACTAGCCGATCTGTTGTGAAATATGACTTTTAGTATTTTACGTTGGCTGTTCAATATCTTTGGAAGCACGCCATTTCGATATCCGAGCTATTAGATATGATCAAAACAAACCGCTATGCCAGAATTCCAGTCTTGGTCCAGCTTGATATTTTCAAGCTACTTCTTTGTAATTCATCAAGCTCTTAAATATGATCTATGAACTGCACACTTGATGAAATATGTTAGCAACACAATAACAAGTTTTGTTAACATCAAAACCAAGATTATTCGGGTTTCCAAAACCCAACAATCTCCCCATTTTTGATGATCACAAAACTTGAATAAAAATATGAACATTAAAGCACAATGTTGCATAACAAGAAAAATCATATTTTTTAAACAACATATTTCTCCCCCTTTTTGTGTGAATCAAAAAGGAAGACAAATAAATTTACTCCCCCACAAGGATTGAGATTAAACTCTCCCCCTTATTTTTAAAAGGTTTGAAAATTTGAGCAAGTGAGGGGCAAAAAGGGTAGGCTAAAACAAATTAAAAAAAATGCAATGCACATTAATTTTTGAACAAAAATAACCTCTTTTGATGATGCATGTAGCGTACTTGGCAACAAATTTGAATTTCTTGACAAAACTCAACAATGTCCATTTCATCTTTCAGCGGTGGCAGCACATGAGTCAACTTTACAGAATAAACTGCTTTTCCTCGTGAAGAATTAGGCTGCAAGACCTATACCGTTGCGATCCTCTATGAGTCTAGTTTGCAACGCAAAAAACGGTTCGTCATTTGGACATCCGAGCAAGAAGTTATGCAAATATTCCCAAAGTCGCTGCAAGCTGCCAAAAAAACTAAAATGCTTCGAAATTGTTAGATAAAATCTCAAAATAAAAATTTTAAACTTAAAATGAGTTAAGAACAGATTGAACGAAAATTAAACCTTTAAAATAGATTTTAAAATTATTTTCGTGCAAAATAAATGCAATGAAATTGATTTTTATGCTAAAAATTTTCATACACCAAATTTTGAAAAAATATGCTATGAAAATATTTCATGCTCATGAGAAAATTTTGAAAATGATTTTAAAAGATATCCGCTAAAAATCGGTTAAAATGCTTTCCAAGAACAACCCGCTCTGATACCACTTGTCAGGATCGATTCCGGGGGTGGGTTGTCATTCCACACCCGAGTTCAACCAACTTGAGCTTCAATAGCTCGTGTTCTTGAATTAATGCACCGAGAGATTATATCGAGTTCGATTACAAAATCGAGCGGAAGACACTCGACATAACCCGCTCTAAAACCGATTAAACATTTGAAAGGCATTTTAAAGATATGCAATTAAAGTAAATAAACAAGCATTTGTTTATGGAAGTTCGAAGGTGGTGTAATCCTTCTACGTCTCCCCTTCTTCCACCTCATGGAAGGATTCCACTAGAAGACTTTGATTTATACAATCCCGTTGTACAAACCCGATCCAGTTGGGAATTCCCCATCCAACTAGAACTCCTAGCAACTCAACTATATATGTTCTTTAATGTCTCACATACAAAGACCTCTCATCGGTTGTGATAAATCATCAACCGTTACAATGGTATTCACTCTTCTATTAAGCTCTCAAATACAATGAATAGAGTGAATACAAAGGCACAAATGATTCCATAATGAATCTGATACAGCAAGGTAAGAGGTGCCAAAGGTTTGAGGAGTGCTCTTCATTTAGCAACTTTTGTCTTTTAAGTTCCTCAATTCAATCCCAAGTGGGTTTGCTTTGGAAGGCTTGGATTGATCTTCAATCAGCTGTTATTGAGCTTCCAAATCATGTATATATAGCCCCAAGTAATGATATATACGTTAGACACAAGAATATGCCCGTTGGAAAAGGTTCTGCACTATTCCCGAGCTTGCAACGGTCATATTCTGGTTTCTGGGCTGTTTGTATTTTGGACCGGACTGGTCTGGTCTGCTGGTCTAGTTCAGTCTGGTCTGGTGGTTTGGTTCAGTCTGGTCTGCTGGTCTGCTGGTCTGGTCTGGACAAATCAGTCTGATGCAAGACAAGCTTGATACAAAAACAGATTGATAAACTTGCTCTTCGATCTGTTGCTTGTAACTCTTCATTCTTTGATTTCTGGGCAACGTGATCCACATGAAAGTTGTAGCCCTTTCTCTTAGCTTTCCACGGAATCAAGAATCGCTCCATTTCGAGTTTTCATGAGAGAGTTATGCTCGAAATACGAGGCGATGCTCCTGCTGTCTGTTTGCTGGATGCAGCAGCACATGGCGTGACTTGCAGAAGCTTTTTGGCCATCTTACCGTCCGATTCAGTCTTTCACTTCCAAATATGAATTGTAGATCTTTGTCTTAGCTTTCCAACCCATACTGAATCGTTCCGTTCCGATAAGCGAGCTAAGAGTTATGCCCACCAGACTGATAGGGACTTTGCTGTAACAGCTCGATCTTACAGGCGTCACATGGCGTGACTTGCAGAAGCTTTTTGGCCATCGTAACGTCCGATTCAGTCTTTCACTTCCAAATATAACTTGTAGATCTTTGTCTTAGCTTTCCAACCCATACTGAATCGTTCCGTTCCGATAACTGAGCTAAGAGTTATGCCCACCAGACTGCTAGGGACTTTGCTGAAACAGCTTGCTGTTTCTTCGCGGTTCAGCTCGATCTTGCAGGCGTCTTTTCTCCTTGATAACATTTGAACTAGCCGATCTGTTGTGAAATATGACTTTTAGTATTTTACGTTGGCTGTTCAATCTCTTTGGAAGCACGCCATTTCGATATCCGAGCTATTAGATATGATCAAAACAAACCGCTATGCCAGAATTCCAGTCTTGGTCCAGCTTGATATTTTCAAGCTACTTCTTTGTAATTCATCAAGCTCTTAAATATGATCTATGAACTGCACACTTGATGAAATATGTTAGCAACACAATAACAAGTTTTGTTAACATCAAAACCAAGATTATTCGGGTTTCCAAAACCCAACATCGATGTTTCTTGGCAAGATTCGGTGGCCTTGGTAGAGTTTTCTTATAATAACAGCTACCAGGCGAGTATTCAGATGGCTCCTTTTGAAGCCCTTTATGACAGACGGTGTAGATCACCCTTGTGTTGGGATGACTTGGACCGCAAATCGGTCGGAGGACCGGAGTTGATTCGGGAAATGGAAGAGAAGATAAAGATGATAAGGCAGAAAATGAAAGCAGCCCACGACAGACAGGCAGCTTATGCGAATAACGGCGGAGACCATTGGAATTTCAGTTGGGAGATAAGGTCTTTCTGAAGATCTCGCCTTTCAGAGGCGTTGTGCGATTTGGGATGCGCGGGAAACTGTCTCCGAGGTATGTTGGACCGTACGAGATTTTGCAGCGCATTGGAACCTTAGCTTACCGACTAGCTCTGCCGCCTTCTTTATCTGGTATACATGATGTGTTTCATGTGTCTATGCTGCGGAAGTATGAGCCGGATCCGTCGCATGTATTACAGCCTTCCGAAGTTCAGTTGGAATTCGATGTGTCTTATGTGGAACGGCCTGTTAGAATTCTGGATCGAGCAGACCGTAGACTTCGGAATAAAGTGATACCTATGATCAAGGTTCAGTGGGATCGCAGGGGTGTCGAGGAGGCTACGTGGGAGACGGAGCGGCATATGGTCCCGGAACTATTCTCTGGTATGTGATTATGTTTAGTTTCTTTTTGGGGTAAGTGCATGTGATTTCGAGGACGAAATCTTATAAGTAGGGGAGTATTGTGATATCCCCGAAATAATTAATTACAATTTGGGCATTAATTGTGTTTATATGATTAATTATGGTGGTAATTAATTATGTGTTTGATTTATTTATCTTATGGAAATGCATGGTCACATGGAAAGGGTGACCCGGGAATGCATTTCGGGGTACATGTGTTGCATGTGGTTATTTGGGTGTTTTAATGACTTGCATGTATTGGTAGTCATTTACTGGGGAAACATGCATATATTTGAGATTGTGGAACATTGTGGTGTTATGCTTTTAAATATCATGTTGGGGTGTTTTATACACCATGGTATTGTGGAATGCGCTCTATTTTAAATAACCCACTTTTATACCCCAACCCCCACCACACATTCACTCTTACTTTTTAACTTTCCCAAAATTACACCACCCAAACCCTCCTTTTCCCCCATTTTCGAAATTGAGCTTAAGGGTAAAGGGAATCCTTCCAAAAACCTTGATTTGTGGAGTTTGTTGGGAGATTTGAAGTCCCCTAGAGGTATGGATACCTCATTGTTGTTTTTGTAGTGTTTTATTTGAGTTTGATATGGTCTTGAAGGGTTTTGAAATGGGTTTGTTGGGGTTGGTATTATTTTGGTTGAGTATTGAGTTTATGAGTTTATGAGGATGTTTATTGTGGATTTTTTTAGAGTTTTGGTATGGTTGATGTTTGAATATTTGAGTTTGTTTGAGTTTAGGGAAGGAGAAGGGTGAATAGTGCCCGAATATCGCGTGTGCAGGACTCGGCGATCGATCGGCGCCTTCAGCGATCGATCGGCGCCTTCAAGGGCTGAAGGCAGTAGCCTTCAGCGATCGATCGGCGAGGCCGCGGTCGATCGGCGCAAACTCGGCGATCGATCGCGAATTGTAAGATTTTGTTGGGCGAGGCAGTGTAGTCTCGCGATCGATCGGGGCTATATGGCGATCGATCGCGAGACACCAAAATTGGGGTTTTTGGATATTTTTTTTTGTGGGATTTTTGGTATTGGACTATTATTGGGTTCTAATATTGATTTGTGTGAATGTGTAGAACCATCCCAGGTGGCGACACAACCAAGGAATTGAAGTCCTACCACATCCTACATTTTGGAAAGGTACGTAGAAGACGTACGGGCACCCAACGGTACATGTATCTAGTATACTCATTATTATGCATTGTGGATGCGAGTATATATGTGATTATGCATTGTGGATGCAAATACATGTTGAATTATGCATGATGATTGTATATGTATATGATGGTTATTGGTGCACATCCCATGAGTCGTGGTCATCCCTTGATAATTTTAATGCTTGCCGCTATTTGGTTTGTTTCCGCTAAATGTGAAGCGAGGGGTGGGAGCGCCGCATGTCACATTTGAGCGTGGTTATCATATAGGGCGAGGAAAGAATATTTGCCGCTCAATGTGAGGCGAGGGGTGGGAGTACCGCATGTCCATTGAAGCGAGGTTATTCTATGCCGCCTATATGTAAATAAGCGAGGGGCATTAAAATACATTGTGATGTACAGACTAGGGATTGGTGATATTTGGTTTGATGAGATGGTATTGTGTCATGACATGTGTAGACCATTAAATAATCTATTGATTATACTCATGAGTTATGGTACAGGGACAACCAAACGGGAAGCGTTTAAAATGCATGGGAAAAACAGGAAGTGTTTTATTATGATTATGCATTTACGCTTTATATTCATATTGTGTTGTATATGAATGATATTGTTGCTCATGTTTGGGGGTTGTCCTTGTAGGTACACTTTTGGCATGATAAGAAGGGCTAAGCGGGTTGAGGTGGTGAGCTTGTGAAGAATTCTTTTGAGAAAGGAAGGACAGGATTAATTATGTATAGTATCTACTCTAGAAGTAGTGTAAAGCTATAATTGATAACATTCTTTTGATTTGGGAATGTAACTAATCCATTGATAGTCCTCATTTTGGCATGTAATTCTTAAGGCTCATAGTCTCAACACGATTATTTACTCTGGTAATTTATATTAGCTCTAATTATGCCTTTAATCTGCACTTAAGGAACTAGGGTCCTTACAGAATCTACCTAGTTGTTGTGAAATACGAGTTTTAGAAGTAGTGATGCTTGGATTTCAGCGAGGTAGAAATGATGTTTCAACTAGGTGGCTTAATTTGTTGATCATCAAGCTCTAAATCATCTTTTATTCACTGCACACTTGATGAAATATGGTAACAACATAATAACAAGTTTTGTTAAATTCAAAACCAAAATTTGCAGGATCCTAGAGTTAGCGCGCACCGGGTATAGGCCCGGTGTATGCACACATACAATATATATATATATATATGGCATAACGATACATATTGTTTTCTTTTATTTTCTTTTTATGAAAAACTTCACGTACTGCACATTGTCGCCCCAAAGATACCTATCTTATGAGCTATATAAAAAATATCGATACACCAAGGACAAAAATACAGTTTGGAATACGTGGAATGCGCCACATCGCATATCCGAAGATTAAGGGAAAAATATTAAATACCGTGAAGATACAACAAGAACATTGAATGATTTTTTAAAGTATTTTTTAAAATTTGGGACAGAGGTTAGAAACATTATTATTTCGTAACTTTTTTATTATATTTTTATATTTTTAATATGATAGTGTTGTTGATTAATATAGTGATACATTCACAAACACATATTTATTCTTATATTATTACATGATAATTTTAATGGTCCGACGTCGTTACACTAATTGAATTTTACAAACATCTCAAAGTTCCCAAGAATTAACAAATTCTCCAAAATTTTGCAATTGGTGATCGATCGCCCATTGGCTCACGATTGATCGCTCGTTATATTTTTTTTGAAAATCTACACCGCGATCCATTGCTACCAGCCAACGATCGGTCGTTGGCCCTCAAAATTTGATGCCAATCTTCGGCCCCTCGTGATCGATCGGCTCCAAGCCAGCGATCGATCACAAGTTCTAAAAATTAAAAAAAAAAAAACAAGTTCAATCAGCCGCGATCGATCACTACTTCGTCCGCGATCGATCGCGGACTGCAATCTCCAAAAAACACTTAAATTGTAAGGACCCTGTTACCATAAGTATAGATTAAAGGCATTAGAAGAGCTAAACATACATCTAACAAAGTATAAAGTTCGTGTTGATGCCCTGAGCTATTAGGATTACAGTGCCAAAATAAAATTCCAAAAAGGATTAATTACATCCCCACTAAATGAATGTTAATCCTATAGTTTTACACTACTCCTAGAGTAGAGATTATACAAAAGAATCCCGTCATCCTATACCAATAGCGCTCCTCACAAGCTCATCGTGTCAACCCTTCCTTAGCCCTTCATGCCCAAAGTGTACCTACAAGAACAACCCCCAAACCATGAGCATCTAATAACCATAATCATACCAACAAGATTATGATATAAAAATGCATAACCGTAAATACATAACACTTCCTGTAATATATGCACTTAAAAGCTCCATTTGGTTGTCCCTGTACCACGAGTATAATCAACAGATTATAATGTCAATAATGTATGTCATGCCATGCATCCATTCCGTCAATACCAATATCCAATTCCCAAGTCTTATGTGTATCAACTTAAAAAAGTGCTATTTCCTCATTTAATAATAACTACCATAAAAATCTAGTTCAGTAAATTTTGTAACTTATATATAACTAATATATTCAATTCACCTTCCAAAAGTTTTAAACTTGTGAAAATATTTCTTGGGAAAAAACAACTCTGTAAACTTTCATAAAACTTAATCATCCTAGTTAGGGGAAATATTCTTCAATCACTTAAGTCCATTTGAAGTTAAAATAACGATAATACCCTTACTCTCTCCCACTCATTTTTTCAGCTTTTATGCTTGTTTCAAAACCCAACAGCCACCAAATCGCATGACCTAGGGTTCCAAACTACCGACGACGAGATAGGCGGTGTGCAGTCTCAAACGTTCGGCCATAGTGAGGGGAAGCTAAGCAGTGTATGGGCTCGGACCAATTCATGGATGGATCGAAGAAATCGAACCCAAGAGCTGAAAAACTAGGTCATGCGATTTCGCCCCTTCCAGATCAAATTTCGGCGATTCCACGGCGACTCACGGTGGCAATTGAATTGTGAACATTTTCGTATATTGCGCTCGTTGAACGGAGGTCGACGGCGGCGAACGGAACAATTTTCTGTGTGGTGGTCTAGTGCATGTTTTCGGACCTTCAGTGTGTGCTAGCGAGTTTGTTAAAATTTGAAATCAGTAAGTGATGCACAAAAATTTGACAATCATTAAGTGATGCACAAAAATTTGAAAATCATGAAGTGATGCACGAAAATTGAAAATCAGTAGATGCAAGAAAACTGAAAATCAGTAACTGATGCACGAAAATTAAAATCAGTATCTGATGCACGAAAAATTGAAAATCACTAATTGATGCACGAAAATTAAAATCAGTAACTTATGCACGAAACATAGAAAAAGTATGTGATGCACGAACCATAATTGCAAGTGGGTGGCACGAACCATACAATTAAGTACACGAATCATTTAATTTCGTGCACCAGTTATTGTATTTCGTGCACCAGTTGCTTTTTTACAAAAATTTTGCATCAGTTAATTACACAAAGTTCACACACCAGTGTTGTATTTTCATGCATCAGTGTTTTATTTTCGTGTACCAATGTTTTATTTTCATGCATAGTCACTTTTTATAATTTTCATGCACAGTCACTTTTTATAATTTTCGTGCACCAGTTACTTTTTCTCTGGGTCATCTTCTTCATTGCAATATCTTGCTGTCAATCTGTAAATTTTAATAATGAGCAAACAAGCACGAACACCAATGAATCACAACTAAAAAACTCAAAAAGCAATAAACATAGTATGTATATACACACACACATGCACATACACACACTCACACACACACAGTATATACATACACACAAAGTATATACACACGTACATACACACATAAAGGTTGTGTGGCTGGTGAAGACGTCGGTGGCGGCTTGTGAAGACGTCAGTGTCAAGCTGCTGGTGAAGATGGTAGAAGTGGTGGTGGTGGAGAGGAAAGAGAGTGAGGTGAGATATTTCATGGTTTTAAAACTCTAATTAGGTTAAAGATTAAAGCAGGGGTGTATTTTAGTAAGCAAAAAAGACTTAAGTAAAACAAAAGTTCAAAAAATGTACCTATGTTAATAAAGTTTTTACCTCCCTATACTTTGATGCAAACAATTTTTTTCCCCAAATTTATTTGCAATGTGTTTCTCAACATGATATTTCCTGCAATTCCCCCATATTTCTTTATCCTTATCTATATTTTAATTCATAAAAACATAAGATATACCATGTCTCATCCACTTTCCAATTTTTTTAAAATGCTTAAAATATTTCTTTATTCTATTCTATCTTTTGGACTATAAAAAATACCGGGCATATTTACTTTAAAAAAGATTACTAATTTTATAAATTTAAAAATAATTAATTTATTTTAAAAATACAGGCACGAGATTATGTGAATGGCTTGTTTATTTTATTATAGATCCCTTTTTTTTTTTTTGAAAAAGAACAGATATTGACTAAAGGATAGCCAACTTGATAATTACATCAAAATACAGACATTCATCAACCATAAAACCCACAGCCAATCAAACAGATAAAACCCATACACCAACATAACACAAGCGTCGTCGTTGAGTGAAAACGAAACGTTCAAGTGGAAATAGGAAGTGAATCACGGCAAAATCACATGACTAGACCAGAAGAGGCCAATCCCATTTTTATTCATATACTGATGTAATTTACATCTGGTTTGATTGTTTGAAGAAGACGTATTTTTTATTGTGGATATAGTATCATTCTCATGAGCTATTGACTATCGTGTTGACTCAGTGTGTTGCATTTATATACGTGAGGAACTTTAGGATTTTAAAATATAATGAATTGGTCAAAATACAAAATATAAGAAAACACTATATATCGAAAATGGTGAAAACTTGAATTAGATTATATACTTTGAAAAATATGATGGAAAGCCGAAAGCAGCTGACATCAGCTCTATTTGGGAGCTCGATTGTCTCGTATTCGAGCGGTTTTGTCTTGGCTACCCCATGGGGTAGATCTCACCACACAATAGGTATATTTTCATGGAAATATATCCATTGTGTGGTGAGATCTACCCCATGGGGTGGTGCCCCATGGGGTAGCCAAGAAGGACCCTCAGTCAAGATATTACTTTCGAAATGAAACAGCCCATTAAATAGAGGAGTTTATCACCCGGAGCCCTGATGGTGAAAGTGACCATCTGGCTAAAATGATTGAACGACTTCAATCGGAGAAAAGGCTAGACTTAAATCAAAATCATTTTGGCCCACTGCCTCAAAACATTTTGGGCCCCTGAATCGATGCTTAGGGTGGCTTCGAAATTCCCAACTCATGGTACCTGCAAAAGGTAACTAAGTAGCGCAGGTTTAAAGCCCATAGAAAAGCGGGGGAGGAGGGGGGGAAATACACATTAAATCTGCTACTATATAATCAGCATTTCAGATCTGAAATTCAAGAAACTTGAAAGGAGAAAAAAAAAGAACACAAAACAATCAGTTATCGTCATATTAAACTTTCTCAAATATTCTAGCTGAAGCAAAGTAATCAAAGGCCCGATACATACATAAACGCAGACGCAAAAGTAATTCACCATTCTCCAGCTTCTATTCTGTAGTCATTGGTTGGCTCATGCAGCACCGGAAACGAGCCTTTCTGACGGTTGTCAAGATCTCAGTCTCTGCAGACTCGAGCAATCTGACTACTTGAGAGAAGGGGGGCCGAACATCGGGATTGGCATCCCAGCAAAGTGTCATGATCTGACTGAGAGCAGGGAGGCAATCATTCGGGATGGTGGGTCGAACGCCTTTATTGACCACGGCAAATGCAGCCTGCACAGCAGTCATGTTCTGGAAAGGAAGCATCCCAGTGATTATCTCCCACAGCACAATACCGAAGCTATAGACGTCGACTTTCTGTGTGTAAGGGCGATGTTGAATCATCTCCCTGTAATTTAAGCATTGTCTTCCATTAACATACTTCCAAAAGAAAAGAAATATAAGAAAGGCTAAAATCTAAACACAAAATATCAAATATCTCAGTATCAATCCAAGTATTCGAGAAACTGCAACCAAATAGCAAAAAGGAAAAGATTTTTAGTTCCAAAAGGGAACTTATGGATAGCTGTCATTATCACATATTGAACTCCAGCAGCATTTATGCTGGTTAAGATTCGGAAAACTATAATGAGAATTTGCAGTTTTAAATTCATCACAGAACCATGTCAGCAAACTCTTAGAACTAGTAACCCAAAAAAGCATAATGGCCAGGTTTCATTCTGCGGGCAATGCCTTCATACTCTTAGAAATACTATCAATACTAGAAGATCACAACTAGCCAGAAGTATGGACAAAGTTATGATGGCTATGCAATGACACGTGTGGCGCACCGAGCATGCTCGGAAAAAACTGCAGCTACTGACAAAAATTTGAGGTTAAATGGTGCCATCTCACCGGAAGCCATAGACTTAAAATCCAGTCAATCCACTTTCACTAAAAGAGAATATTCTTATCAACTCCTGTTTAAAGAGACCAAAAACACACCGAGACATTTCAAAATGGCCTTAAGCTAACAGTTATCCACTGCCCATGTTAAATAATAAATTTGAAGCATCAAAAGTATTCCTTTTTCACCAATTTCTATAAACGTGGAATCCTACGTACACAAGTCCAAAAGAAAATAATTGTGTCAAAACCAGAAGGATTTCTGGAAGTTCTTTGTATTCTTCATATAGGTTGGTGCTCACATCAGTTAATTTCTTCAAACAATAATGACAATGGCTTAAGAGGACATGTATATTGGCTTAAGAGGACATGAATATTGGCTGGATACTAAACTTGCACTAAAAACCAACAGTTAATATACTGTTGATAGAATGATAAGATTTAGGAATATTTGAATTAAGTTGATAAGATGTGTTTTAGTTTAAATATTCAAGATAAAGTATCTTAGAGTTTTATTTAGATAGGATTGTTTTCCTTATTTAAATCAAGAGATGTAATCAGATTTTTTAATGAATTGAAAATTGAAGAACTGAACGTAATTAAACGTTCAACTTCCCCAAACCCTATAATTCTACATATACCTCTACCACTGGTAAAGTTTAACGAAAACCAGTAACGAATGGTAAATCTACCTTTAAGCACGAGTACGAGTACCGGTATTCATTATGAAGCTTAAAAGAAGACCACCGCATTGTATTTCAATAATGAATACTATAACAAAAGAAAAAAGATGCAAAAAAGTGATAAAATTAAAGAAGCACCCATAGTCGATTTGAAAATGCATGAAAACCTTACTTCACCATGTCTTGGCAATGCACCATAATTGGGGTGATAGTGATACCGTTCACAACATTTCACTCCCTGAATAAATTGAGCTGATTCAGTGTAGCGCTGACAAAACTCGAGTTTTAGAAATTAATTACGATGACTGTGCACGGTTTACCAAAAAAATTGACCATCTAACTTTTTATAACCTGTTACCAATTTGTGGTAACAAGATTTGGGTAAAACAAAATATAAAATCTACGCAACCTGAAATAACTATCGATGGCAGGGTATGGGTGCAGTTAAATAGAAGGAAATTTCCCAAGAATAATTTAATTGCACTAATTGGACCAAATTTTTAAAAAGAAAATGATCTAATTTTTGAAGATATAGATGGTACGGTTTTTAACAAGTGCCTCAGTTATGTCCAATAAATCAACAAAATAATTTAGGCTTCTCCTAATGTTTACGAAGCCTGCTGTATATATTTGTCAACTTATTTAAATTTCTTCACTACTTTCAGTCACAGTAAGAGAATCCTTCACTTATCACATAATCTTCAAACTTCTACTTGATTCTAATTAAAGTTTGTTGGTTGAACTTTTGGTATACCATAATGAATGTACAGGAATATATCATAGCAACTAATTTGACTTATGCTTCTTTTCATGTATTATTCGTTGAGCTGCCAAGGTCTCTTGACTAAATTGCTTCGCTGAAATACTAAATATAAGATGAAAATCACTATTTTTCCCCCATGAAATCACAAGGGCCGATTTGACGATTCATAGACGCCACAAACTGTGTTGATTCAGTTCACCTGTATTAGTGATAACAATACATATAAACCAATTTGGACAAATTGACTGATAGTATATCAGTAGCTAAATAAGCTTTTCCATATATGGTAAAAAAAAGTTAAATAAAGCATGAACCGACCATTGTGCCACTTTCCCTTTGGATGATTTTACAATGAAACTTAACTCATGTTTTCTAAAAAAACAAGTGAAAATACTAGAGAGTTTCATGAGGGTGAGGATTTATCAGATATCAGGTATATCCCCCAAAAGAATTGGGTAATCGGGCTATCACCAGGAGAGCAAGGCTCCTCATTCACAGTAACAAAAACCTCTGACAATATGAAAGGGCAAAGACCGATAGCTAAACTTCATAGCTATGGTCATGATTATGTAATATCAATGTTCTTTGATGGGAGAAATTAGTTGTGGCAGCAACTAATATACTGAAGGTAACTTTTGAGGTAATAAATACACCAACATATGTTGTTGTAAATACACCAACATGTCATAAATATAGTAAGTTCAGAGCAATCAGAATTGCCAGTGTTATACTTTACTCAAACTGCTTAATACCTCTAAATCCATCCAAGAAACAACAGTTTGCCCTTCAGTTTTAGGATCTCAGCTGGACAAACAACTTTCACAAACTATCTGCGTAATACTGTTGTTAAACTCATGGACAATTCCTTGAACCGTTCTTAAAACTGACAATTCAAGAGTAGGAAAAATGCAAAATTAGCCCCAGCTATAAAAAAATGTGATAGAGACAAAGTCCTTTACATATTTATTTTCCGTTTGGAGGATAGGAACATAGTTAGCTGGCAAATCATAAAAACAACAAACTGTACCTGGGCATACGCTTTTTTTCGCTAAATTCTAACAGCCATGGTAAAACAGGTTATCGAACTGAAAATGAATTTGTAAACAAGACCAATCATACAATGGCTTAATTCTCAATGTCTGTGGATAAGAAACGGAATTTATTAACAAATATACATACATTGGATTAACCTGCTATACAGCGCAAGGCTAAGGCTGAGAACTATTTCATGCTACAAAAATAGCAAGCATATTAAATAAACAGGAAGCTAATAACTAAATAAATAAACGAACCATTCAATGAACACACAATTCTTAAGACCAGAATAGAATAATCAAATGTAACTACAGTATCAGAGTAACAAAACTTACGGGGCCATCCATCGATATGTGCCCGTCTCTGGTGTCATTCCTTCAGGTTGAACCTCAATACGAGCTACACCAAAATCTGCAATTTTAATGGACTTGTCAGCAGATATAAGAAGATTGTCCGACTTCAAGTCTCGATGAATTAAATTCAACCCATGAACATATTCCATCCCTCTTGCCACATCCAAAGCCTGCTTTACAGCCAATTTCAGGGGTACAGCACGGTTCTGTCGCTTTGCCAAGAATTGATGCACTGAACCACCCTTGGCATATTCAGTTATAATGCACCAGACCATGGGTTTGCGACATGCACCGATAAAGCGAACAATGTTCGGATGCCTCAACCTTGCCAACATCATAACCTCCTGTTGAAACTGCTGCTCCATAAACTGTGCCCTCTCAGCATCATTCTCTGGTTTCTCCAGAAGCTTAATTGCTACATCCTCATTGTTATATGTGCCTCTGTAGAGCTTTCCAAAAGCCCCCTGAGCAAAAGCAGGTCCCATGTTGAGCTTTCTCAAGTCAATTGTCCACTCATCATAATCACCAAGTCCCTCTGTGGGATATCGAGGGTCCATTAATGCTTTAGCAAGGGCATCATTACTCAGCCCTTGAGAACCTTTGCCATGATTGACACTAGCAGCAACGGAATAATTGTTTACATGCTTGAAGTGGTGGCCCAACATGCGAGTGTGTGAATCATTTGATCCAAAACTGCTATCCATCGACATGGCAACGGATCCTCCACCATTGCTCATCTGCAGGCTACCGGAACTATCAATGGACATATTTGATCCCTCGTTCAGCTTGTGATAAAAAATTTGGGAGAAATCATAATTGTCACGGTTATTGTTTAGGCCTATTATTCCAGTAAATTTTGGACCCTCCAACATTTTCTTATTTTCTATCAACAGTTCCCGCAGCACAGAACCTTGAAATATCTTTTTACGTTCACTTCAACAGCATTTCAAGCAAAAACCTCAACTCATCAACCACCTACTAGAGAACACAAAGTTGAACTCAAAATAAAATTCCAATCATACATTTCTTAATCAAAAGCTATTTCACACACTCGAAAAAGCACTCCGGTAATCATTCATCAAATTGAAACTACAAAAATGAAATAAAAACACCTTCAAAACCACAGTAAGGAAGCAGTCCAAGATCACATAAAAAGTCCATCAAATATGCACCAAAACTACACGCACTTAAAATTAAACTTCACTTATCAAGCCTCAAATACAATTCACATAAATCCAGCAGAATTACATCAAAAAGTGAAACGATCACGTGTTCGGCCGCCGACCCAGTTACTGATTTACCACCCATACCATACCCTTTCTTCGTTTACTCTCGTTGCAGTAAATAAAAGTCGCTGCAACCGTCAAAATTTCACTTCCCAAAACATAATTCAATAAAGATTCAAACTTTGGCACAAAAAAATCACAAAAATAAACCATTTCCCCTCCACTTACACCACCCACAGATAAGCAAGCCAGCTAAAAAATCCCCCATGGGTAAACCCAGAAAACAGTTAACGCAATAATCCCACAAACCCCAACTGATCCGATGTAAAAACCGAGAAACAAGTACTAAAACGCACCTCGATCGAGAGTGTTTGACTTCACTTTCCCCCGGATACTCAAGAAAAAGAGAATGCAATCCACCGATACGCACTACTGAATTCACAAATCTTCTCCTCTTCCTTTACATGTACACAACAAATAATCAACGGTGGAAGCCAGACATACCCGAGAGAGCCGATTCTAGAGAGAGAAAACAGCTAGAAAATAACAATTACCCAAATCACAGAATGGGCTATTGAAATGTATTGACGTTGCTCCAGTGTGACCACTGGAAGATTCATCTACAACGTTGATTTTAGAAAATGCAATGATTTAACGACGGCGATGGAGTGTAGAATGGAACTTCGTGGGGTAATTGCTTACACGAGCCCGTCAATGGGTCAATGCTACCACACTCAAAAGGTACAACCAATACAGCATTATGTACACGTCGGGAAAGAGACCTATTTTTCGAAAATAAAATCATTTTGTTCAACTTATTTTCACTTTCTTTCACAAACTATATTTATTTCTTTCACATTTGTATATAATTATTATTTTATCTATCTTTTTATTATTTCCAAGAGTAATTATTTATGTCAAAAGCTCGTTGCTAACATGACATATCCTATTCTAACGGGTCAAGTATGGCCCGGTACGGCCCATTTTACTATAATATCAGGCGATATCGAGTGCAAATTTTGACTTGTAGGCCTGTGAGCACCATTACTGTGACATCCCCGAAATGGTTAATTGCATTTAGTGCATTAATTGTACTTACATGATTAATTATGTGGTAATTGATTATGTGTTGGGATTTATTTACCTTATGTGGAAATGCATGGTCATGTGGATAGGGGTGACCCGGGGTTGCATTTCGGGGTGCATGTGGTGCATGTCGGGTAAATATTATGGGAAGCATGATTTATTTGCCTTGGTTAGCAATTTATGAGGAATCATGTGTTAATTGATATTATGGTGCATTTTGAGTAAATGCTTTGAAAAATATCATGTTGGGATGTTTTATACACCATGGAATTACTTTGGCATGTATTTTAAATTAAAACTCACTTTTATCATACAACCCACCCTTACATCCACTCACTTTTACCTTTACCAAATATCACACCCAAACCCTTCCCTTTTCCTTATTTTCGAGTTCCACCTTTGAGGTGAAGAGGAGTCCTTACAAACTTTGATTTGTGGAAGATTGTTGGGTGATTTGAGGTCCCCAAGAGGTATGGATACCTCATGGTTTATTTTTGTAAGGTTTTATTTGAGTTTAGTTGGGTTTTGAAGGGTTTTAAAATGGGTTTGTGTTGGGTGTTGTGATTTTGGTAGTGTTTTAGTTGGATGTTGTTTATATGAGTTTGTTATGATGTTTATGGGTGGTTTTGAGTTGTTGGGTTTGATTAATGTTGGTATTGGTGGGTTTGTTTGTGTTTGGGAAGGAGATGGGTGAATAGTGCCCGAATCTCGCTTGCCCGCAGCTCGGCGATCGATAGGCGTCCGCTCGCGATCGATCGCGAGCAACAGCGCTGAGGCAGTGCGCTTCAGCGATCGATCGCGAGATGCGCGCGATCGATCGGCGAGGCCGCGATCGATCGGCGCTAGCTCCGCGATCGATCGCGGATTGTTTATTTTTGTTGGCTGAGACAGTGTGGTCTCGCGATCGATCGGGGCTTGTTGGCGATCGATCGCGAGACACCAAAAATGGTGTTTTTGGGTGTTTTTGTGGGATTTTTGGTATTGGACTATTATTGGGTTCTAATATTGGTATTTGTGAATATGTAGAACCAACCCAGGTGGCAACGCAGCCAAGGAATTGAGGTCCAACCACATTCCACTTTTTGGAAAGGTACGTAGTGGACGTACGGGCACCCCAACGGTACATGTATCTTATATACTTATTGTTTATGCATTGTGGATGCAAGTATATATGTGGTATTGCATAGTGGATGCAAATACATGTTATGCATGATGTTTATAGATGCATATGATTATTGGTGCACATCCCATGAGTCGTGGTCATCCCTTGATGATTTTAATGCTTGCCGCTATTTGGTTTGGTTCCGCTAAATGTGAAGCGAGGGGTGGGAGCGCCGCATGTCACATTTGTGCGTGGTTATCATATAGGACGAGGAAAGGGTATTTGCCGCTCAATGAGAGGCGAGGGGTGGGAGTCCCGCAGTCCATTGAAGCGAGGTTATCCTATGCCGTCTATATGTAAATAAGCGAGGGGCATTAAAATACATTGTGATGGACAGACTAGGGATTGAGGATCAGTATTTGGTATATTGATGAAATGGTATATGTTCATGACATGTTTGGACCATTTAAAATAATCTATTGATTATACTCATGAGTTATGGTACAGGGACAACCAAACGGGAAGCGTTTGAAATGCATGGGAAAACAGGAAGTGTTTTATTATGATTATGCATTTACGCTTTATCTTCATATTGTGTGGAATATGAATGATTATTATTGCTCATGTTTGGGGGGTTGTCCTTGTAGGTACCTTTTTGGCATGATAGAAGGGCTTGAACGGGTTGAGGTGGTGAGCTTGAGGAGCATTCTTTTGAGGCAGAAAGGACAGGATTATTTTGGATAGTATCTACTCTAGGAGTAGTATAAAACTATAATTGAAAACATTCATTGATTGGAATGTAATTAATCCATTGGTAGTCCTTATTTTTGGCATGTAATGCTTAAGCTCATAGACTCAACATGTTCTTTTAGACTCTGATTGTTTATATTAGCTCTATTATGCCTTAATTCCGCACTTAAGGATTAGGGTCCTTACATTAGTGGTATCAGAGCAGTGGTTAGAGAACCCGGGAACGAGTGAAGGGTAGCATTAGCATGATAGGCTAGGTACTTACATTTGAAGCATGTTTATGCATGTGGTGCATATTTTGTATATCCTGTTATACTAACATGCTTATATCACTCCTGTTATCTAACGGTATAACATATATATTGCTTTGGAATTGTTGTTAACATTTGTGTTACAGCATGGCTGCTAATGAGGAAGTCGGTGATATGGGAAGCATGAATGCTAGTGTTGGACAGACAAACCCTCTACCTCCACCGGCTGTAGGAATGGAACCAGTGGTTCAGTTGCTGCTACCGGGTGAGATTAGCTTGACACAATTTCTATCTTATCATCCGCCCCGGTTTGAGGGGATAGAGTCCGGAGAAGAGGCTGAAGAGTGGTTAGAAAGACTTGAGCAGATCTTTGTATCGGCTCCTTGTGCTGTGACGGCTTGGCTGAGGCTAGCGGAGTTTCAATTAGCCAAGAAACCTCTGATGTGGTGGAGGAGCACAGTAATGGAAATGAGAGCACTGGGTGCTGTGATTGATTGGACACTCTTCAGGACGAGGTTTTTGAACCGGTACTTCTCCGCAGCAGCAAGACAGATAAATGAGGATGAATTTACAAGTCTGAGGCAGGGGAACATGACAGTGGCAGACTATGCCACACGGTACTCTTCATTGCTGAGGTACGTTCCCCACATTGCCACCAGTGGACACGCTAAGATGAGGAACTTTATGAAAGGGTTGCGACCGGAGCTCTATGACCGGGTTATCACAAATAACCCAACTTCTTTTGATGATGCTCTCACAAGAGCGGAGCTTGCTGAGCTAGGAGTGGGAGCTTACGCCATGCCACCACCGGTACCGCAACAGAGGCAGACTAGTGACAGTTTGAGGCCTCGAGGTGAGCCATTTAAGCCCCGTGGTGCCTCTTCATCTTCGCGATATGGTGGAAAGAAACACTTTGGACAGAAGCAGGATAACAAGAAGGGTAATTGGTCGGCCAATCGAGGGTCTTCACAAGGGGACAGGCCGGGAGAGCCGAGGTGCAACAATTGTGGAGGGCCACATTCGTCAAACAAGTGTCCTGCATGTTATATCTGTGGCAAGATGGGCCACATTGCTCGGTATTGCCCCACTCGGGGAGGACAGTCAGAGTATCAGGGCAACAGGCCGAGATTTGATGACCGGACAGTGCAGCAGAGGCAGCAGTTTGGGCCTCGACCATCGGGGGGTCAGACAGTAGGACCACCCCAGGGGCAGGTATATGCACTGACCAGGGAGCAGGCCCAGGCAGCCCCAGAGGAGGTGATCGCCGGTACGTGTCATTTATTTACGTACCCTGCTTTTATTTTGATCGATACAGGTGCCTCCCATTCTTTTGTATCGGTGGGTTTTGTGGAAAGACACCATATGCGCACGTCTTCTTTACCCACGCATCTCCTTGTCTCGACACCCACTGGAAGAAATGTTGTTGCTGATCAGTTTATGGCAGACTGCCTCATTTATTTTGAGGGCAACGAATTGAGATCAGACTTGATTGTGCTGGGTATGTCAGACTTTGACTGCATCTTGGGAATTGATGTTCTGAACAGATATCAGGCAGTGGTAGATTGCCGACAGAGGACAGTGAAGTTCAGACCTGAGTTGAGCAGTCAGTGGACTTTCTACGGCAACAGTTCTCGTGCGAAGATTCCGTTGATTTCAGCGATCAAGATGACTCAGTTGTTGGAACGTGGACACACGGGTTATCTCATTTATACCGTGGACACGTCTGGGAAGAGTAAAGAACTCAGAGTTGAGGATGTACCAGTAGTGGCAGAGTTCGCTGATGTATTTCCAGAAGAGATCCCAGGATTCCCACCGGCTAGGGAAGTCGAGTTTGGGATCGAGCTATTACCAGGAACATCCGCTATCTCTCGTGCACCTTATAGGATGGCACCGGCTGAGCTGAGAGAGTTGAAAGAACAGTTGCAGGATCTCTTGGACAAGGGATATATACGCCCGAGCGTGTCGCCATGGGGCGCACCAGTTCTCTTTGTGAAGAAGAAGGACGGTTCGATGCGGTTGTGTATCGATTACCGGCAACTGAATAAGGCTACAGTGAAGAACAAGTATCCTCTTCCAAGGATCGATGATCTGTTTGATCAGTTGCAAGGTACCAGGGTGTATAGCAAGATTGATTTGAGATCCGGGTATCATCAGATTCGGGTCAGAGAGGAAGATGTGCAGAAGACAGCGTTCCGGACCCGATATGGACATTATGAGTTCCTAGTGATGCTGTTCGGTGTGACGAATGCTCCAGCAGTCTTCATGAGTCTGATGAACAGAGTGTTTCAGCAGTATCTTGATCAGTTCGTCATTGTGTTTATTGACGATATTCTCATCTACTCCCGGAGCGAGGAGGAGCATGTGAAACACTTGAGGACAGTGCTTCAGATTCTCAGAGAGCATCAGTTGTATGCTAAGCTCAGTAAGTGTGAATTTTGGCTGAGCAGTGTAGTGTTTCTGGGGCATGTCATATCGAGCAGCGGGATATCTGTAGATCCCAGGAAGATTGAGGCTGTGATGGAGTGGGCTGCCCCCACTTCTGTACCTGAGATCCGGAGTTTTCTTGGTTTGGCCGGGTATTATCGGCGCTTCGTCGAGGACTTTCGAAAATTGCCAAGCCGCTGACTCAGTTGACCTAGAAGGGAGTGCCTTTCTCTTGGTCAGAAGCTTGTGAGGAGAGCTTCCAGGAATTAAAGCATCGGTTGACGACGGCGCCAGTGTTAGTGATCCCGACGGAGAACTCCAGATTTGTTCTGTATACTGACGCATCACTTCAGGGCCTTGGGTGTGTTCTGATGCAAGATAAGCATGTGGTAGCTTATGCATCGAGGCAGTTGAAGCCGCATGAGACCAGATATCCAGTTCATGACTTGGAATTGGCGGCTATCATCTTCGCCCTGAAGATCTGGAGGCATTATTTGTATGGTACTTCATTCACCATATACACGGATCACAAGAGCCTCAAATTTTTATTCACTCAGGCAGAGCTGAACATGAGGCAGAGGAGATGGATGGACCTACTCAAGGACTATGATTGCGAGATCGAGTACCATCCGGGGAAAGCCAATTTGACAGCAGACGCTTTGAGCCGGAAAGTGAGGAGTTCTGCTGACGACATCATTCATTTGTCAGCTATGATGACCTCTTATTGCCATCTTGGCTATGACTTCGACATTGATGCATCACCTGTGTATGTGTCGACCTTGTTAGTGAGCCAGATATCTATGAGAACATCAGGAGAGCTCAGAGGTCAGATGATGAGGTTCAGAGGTGGTTATCTTTAGTACATCTTGGTCAGCCAACGAAGTTCAGGGTGGCAGATGACGGATCCTTGAGATTGGGTGACCGATGGGTGGTTCCAAATACGCCGGAGTTGCGTAAAGGGATCTTGGAGCGAGCTCACAGTAGCAGACTTAGCATCCACCCAGGCGGGAAGAAGATGTACAAAGATCTGCGTGGTCAGTTTTGGTGGAAGAGAATGAAATCAGATGTCGTCGCTTTTGTGAAGAGGTGTTTGATCTGTCAGCAGGTTAAGGCAGAGAGACAGAGACCTGGCGGCGAGCTGAGAAGC
The DNA here is from genome assembly GCA_907163345.1 of Haberlea rhodopensis. Taxonomy (NCBI): domain Eukaryota; kingdom Viridiplantae; phylum Streptophyta; class Magnoliopsida; order Lamiales; family Gesneriaceae; genus Haberlea; species Haberlea rhodopensis. Next base: position 490,029 of record CAJQUN010000042.1, read on the forward strand.
TTGGAGATACCGAAGTGGAAATGGGAGCACATTTCCATGGACTTCGTGACTCATTTGCCGAGGAGTGCTTCAGGCTCGATGCTATTTGGGTGATTGTGGACAGATTGACTAAGGTAGCCCACTTTATTCCCTATAGCATGACTTTCACATTTTTGAGAATGGCGCAGTTGTATATTAGAGATGTGGTGAGATTGCATGGGATCCCCGTTTCCATAGTGTCAGATCGAGATCCGCGATTCACATCTCATTTCTGGGAAGGCCTTCAGTCAGCTTTGGGAACTGAGGTCAGATTGAGTACTGCTTATCATCCTCAGACGGATGGCCAGACCGAGCGCACTATTCAGACGCTCGAGGACATGTTAAGAGCTTGTGTTTTGGAGTTCGATGCCTCTTGGCAGGATTCAGTGCCTTTGGTAGAGTTTTCGTATAACAATAGCTACCAGGCGAGTATTCAGATGGCACCGTTTGAAGCTCTTTATGGCAGACGGTGTAGATCACCCTTGTGTTGGGATGATTTGGACCGCAAATCGGTCGGAGGACCAGAGCTGATTCGGGAGATGGAAGAGAAGATAAAGACAATAAGGCAGAAAATGAAAGCGGCCCAGGACAGACAGGCAGCTTATGCAAATAAACGGCGGAGACCGTTGGAATTTCAGTTGGGAGATAAGGTCTTTTTGAAGATCTCGCCTTTCAGGGGCGTTGTGCGATTTGGGATGCGCGGGAAATTGTCTCCGAGGTATGTTGGACCGTACGAGATTTTGCAGCGCATTGGCACCTTAGCTTACCGACTGGCTTTGCCGCCTTCTTTATCTGGGATACGTGACGTGTTTCATGTGTCTATGTTGCGGAAGTATGAGCCGGATCCGTCTCACGTGTTACAGCCTTCCGAAGTTCAGTTGGAATCAGATGTATCTTATGTGGAACGGCCTGTCAGAATTCTAGATCGAGCAGACCGTAGGCTTCGGAACAAAGTGATACCGATGATCAAGGTTCAGTGGGATTGCAGGGGTGTCGAGGAGGCTACGTGGGAGACGGAGCGGCATATGGTGCAGCACTACCCGGAACTATTCTCTGGTATGAGTTTACGTTTAGTTTCTTTTGGGGTAAGTGCATGTGATTTCGGGGACGAAATCTTATAAGTAGGGGAGTATTGTGACATCCCCGAAATGGTTAATTGCATTTAGTGCATTAATTGTACTTACATGATTAATTATGTGGTAATTGATTATGTGTTGGGATTTATTTACCTTATGTGGAAATGCATGGTCATGTGGATAGGGTGACCCGGGGTTGCATTTCGAGGTGCATGTGGTGCATGTCGGGTAAATATTATGGGAAGCATGATTTATTTGCCTTGGTTAGCAATTTATGAGGAATCATGTGTTAATTGATATTATGGTGCATTTTGAGTAAATGCTTTGAAAAATATCATGTTGGGGTGTTTTATACACCATGGAATTACTTTGGCATGTATTTTAAATTAAAACTCACTTTTAGCATCCAACCCACCCTTACATCCACTCACTTTTACCTTTACCAAATATCACACCCAAACCCTTCCCTTTTCCTTATTTTCGAGTTCCACCTTTGAGGTGAAGAGGAGTCCTTACAAACTTTGATTTGTGGAAGATTGTTGGGTGATTTGAGGTCCCCAAGAGGTATGGATACCTCATGGTTTATTTTTGTAAGGTTTTATTTGAGTTTAGTTGGGTTTTGAAGGGTTTTAAAATGGGTTTGTGTTGGGTGTTGTGATTTTGGTAGTGTTTTAGTTGGATGTTGTTTATATGAGTTTGTTATGATGTTTATGGGTGGTTTTGAGTTGTTGGGTTTGATTAATGTTGGTATTGGTGGGTTTGTTTGTGTTTGGGAAGGAGATGGGTGAATAGTGCCCGAATCTCGCTTGCCCGCAGCTCGGCGATCGATCGGCGTCCGCTCGCGATCGATCGCGAGCAACAGCGCTGAGGCAGTGCGCTTCAGCGATCGATCGCGAGATGCGCGCGATCGATCGGCGAGGCCGCGATCGATCGGCGCTAGCTCCGCGATCGATCGCGGATTGTTTATTTTTGTTGGCTGAGACAGTGTGGTCTCGCGATCGATCGGGGCTTGTTGGCGATCGATCGCGAGACACCAAAAATGGTGTTTTTGGGTGTTTTTGTGGGATTTTTGGTATTGGACTATTATTGGGTTCTAATATTGGTATTTGTGAATATGTAGAACCAACCCAGGTGGCAACGCAGCCAAGGAATTGAGGTCCAACCACATTCCACTTTTTGGAAAGGTACGTAGTGGACGTACGGGCACCCCAACGGTACATGTATCTTATATACTTATTGTTTATGCATTGTGGATGCAAGTATATATGTGGTATTGCATAGTGGATGCAAATACATGTTATGCATGATGTTTATAGATGCATATGATTATTGGTGCACATCCCATGAGTCGTGGTCATCCCTTGATGATTTTAATGCTTGCCGCTATTTGGTTTGGTTCCGCTAAATGTGAAGCGAGGGGTGGGAGCGCCGCATGTCACATTTGTGCGTGGTTATCATATAGGACGAGGAAAGGGTATTTGCCGCTCAATGAGAGGCGAGGGGTGGGAGTCCCGCAGTCCATTGAAGCGAGGTTATCCTATGCCGTCTATATGTAAATAAGCGAGGGGCATTAAAATACATTGTGATAGACAGACTAGGGATTGAGGATCAGTATTTGGTATATTGATGAAATTGTATATGTTCATGACATGTTTTGGACCATTTAAAATAATCTATTGATTATACTCATGAGTTATGGTACATGGACAACCAAACGGGAAGCGTTTGAAATGCATGGGAAAACAGGAAGTGTTTTATTATGATTATGCATTTACGCTTTATCTTCATATTGTGTGGAATATGAATGATTATTATTGCTCATGTTTGGGGGGTTGTCCTTGTAGGTACCTTTTTGGCATGATAGAAGGGCTTGAACGGGTTGAGGTGGTGAGCTTGAGGAGCATTCTTTTGAGGCAGAAAGGACAGGATTATTTTGGATAGTATCTACTCTAGGAGTAGTATAAAACTATAATTGAAAACATTCATTGATTGGAATGTAATTAATCCATTGGTAGTCCTTATTTTTGGCATGTAATGCTTAAGCTCATAGACTCAACATGTTCTTTTAGACTCTGATTGTTTATATTAGCTCTATTATGCCTTAATTCCGCACTTAAGGATTATGGTCCTTACAATTACTTGGTGCTTAAGCTCCTTCCATAAAAAAAATTTAAAAATGAGCCGACACACTACGATCCGTAATTCTATGGAACATAGGCCATGCGGCCCAACTAAAAAAACAGGTTGTGCCCACTATAGTGTGGATGGTCAGTCCATTTTGCCACCTATAATTTTGATAAAACGGCAAATGCTCGATTATACAATATCAAATATTCAAATACTTGAACTTATTGTTGAGTGGTATGATGTTCTTAATACCAAATTTGTCCTTTAATAACCAAAAATCAAATATTGAGCACATTTTCAAATTCATTTTTTGAAATATAGTTTGAAAAAGCATTTTCCATAAACACCCCAAAATAAATAAAAACACCACCTATTTTCCAATAATTAGATCTGTTAGTTTTTATTGATATATATTGTATTCTTCTAATTATGTAAAATGTGGATTTTTACTCGGAAAACGGAAAGTAGACAATGGTCTTTGATTGCGTTCATCCATGAAAAAAAAAAAGTAGAGAAAAAGGACAAATGGGAAAAGGTTCGACTTAAAATAATAGGCAAACTAAAGATTTAGCCTAAAACGGAGGGCTAACTTTAATGGTGAAAAACTTGAATTCGACTACATCTTCCAAGAATTGCTTCTCTCAAATTTGAGTTTTAATAAATTATAACAATTTTTAATAACACAATTATGTTTTTTTTTTTCAAATTAGATAATATATATTATCTATAATTATATTTTGCATCTTTATTTATTTATATATATTTTTTTGAGCATGAAAGTGAAGATGTATTAAGACAAGCCACAAGGGTAATTAGTACAACGATCAATTAGTGGCGAAGACCAGTAGACACCTATATAAAGACACCGATAAGTAACGAAAAGACACGAGCTAAAGGTAGTGCAAATCACAGTAGAATCACCCAGACGAAACTAGGAACCCTCAAACCATTCATTCGCTCGTAAGGTCGGAGAAGGGGGTTGCCTTCCAATATAAGTGAAGGTACATAAACGGATAGTCAAGAGACACAAGCTGATAGAAGTCCAATAACGAGCAGGCTCTCGTATCCAAAACCCAACCGGAGAACCAACGACCAAATAACGTGATTGAAAGGTGCACGAAACCAAGACGACTGGAAGTCAAAGACAAGCGTTGCCCAAACTATGACCAATAAACCCCCATCCACAAAACCAGACAACACACTCGTGCATATCAGCATATACATTTTTTTTTTATCAACTGAGTTGGTAATTGTAAATTCATTTTTTAAGTTTGGATTTTGGGATCTAATAATTTTTTTTTTAAAATTGAATTTGTATTTGATAATCTCCTATGTATTTTTTTTTTATTATTGTGGTTATCCAAATTAGTAGAGGTCTTACTGTCATTTAACATATTGGACATCTTTGTTATTTGACAACACATATGAGAGTATTATAGTCAGTGCACTTTTACGTCATACCACTACCACTACCACCCTCACACATTATATATAGTATAGATTTTTTTGTAAATTAACGTGATAATTGTAAATTCATTTTTCAATATATATACCAGTGTTCCCGTGCATGCTGCGTGCTTCTACAGTCGATTTTTTGTTAAATTGACGGCCTTGTACAGTAAGTTTTTTAAGTAAATTTGTTTGGAGGTTAATCAAATACTGATGGGCATTACGGTAATTGGATTTTTGTAAGAGTACAACTGCTAATATTGTAAAAGGTATTGTGGAAATTAACTTTAGGCTCAAGTTAGTGATGTGTATTACGGTAATTGGATATTGGTGATAGTGTAATTGCTAATAATGTTGGACATATCGATATCAACTAAAATGAAGTCAAATATTAGTAGTTTTGGATATTTGACTTTGAATTAGATTTCAATATAGAATGAGTGAGCTGTTTAGGGAAGTTGATTTATTAGATTTGGGACAAATCATTTTGGTTACTCTTGTTTGCGTTCTAACAAAAAAGACTTATGAACTTATAAATTTTAAATGTTTTCAATCTTAATATTAAACAATCATTCTTCATGGGAATACTTAACAATGATTCATTGTCGGCACCAAAAAAGTCCAAACTTTATAAGTCATACGAACTTTGTTAATTAGGGTCGAGCGCTTACTATAATGCCAAAACCTATTAACAGACGCACGATTTTGTTTTCTTATATAGTACCAGCAAAAAGTCCTGTATTATATAAGAGGCTGCACCACGTAAATGACAGTGAACCAGAGTTGTTATGTCTTAGACGATAGATAATTGCACATCCGTCTACGAGCGCATAGAAGAATTATTTGGTACAACACTCCCGACAAACTTTCCAACATATCATAAAATATTTCGGACTCAAAAAACATTATAGACCAGAACTATAATTATTCATAAAATGTGAAGTCCATGGAGCTACATACTGTAACTTAATTCCAGAGTGGAATTCAGAAGCTCCCCTCGGTAAAATGTTATAATTTATACAATGAATTCTTAATTCAAGAAAGTATTTCGAAAAATTCATATACTTAACAATTGAAATCCCGGGTCTAAGTTAACATAAGAAATATTTACCTGGATTTTTTTAAAAAGTTCACATAAAATTTTAATATATTTTTATTCTCTAACCTAAAAGAAGTTGGTATATAAGCTGCAATTTGAAATTAAACAAGTGGGGAATCTTATTTGATTTTTTTTCCCTGTAAATAATGTCACTACATCCATTAAATTTGAACTACCAACTTTTGAGGGGCTTACATGGAACAGCAGATAACATATTCTCATCATCGATAATGATTTGGCCAATGTTGAATCTCGCCTCACCCATTTGAGAAATTAAACCTGTTATTCTTCTTGACCATGCCCAAACCTAAAATATTATCATGAATAATATTAGTTAACGATAAAATTTTTTCAAACATTTTAAAACCGCAAAACGTAAAATTTACTGGTACGACCTGTAATGCACTACCTATCACTTTTTTTCTTCTCATCGAGAAAGTGCATAACTCGCGGTACAAATATGCCAACACGGCACTACCCCAACTATAATTGCCAACATAATCAATATCCTCTAACTTCTGTAAAAAAAAAATAACATTACAGTATTGTCGGAGGAATCAGTCCTCAGGGCACAAAATTCCACCTAACATCAATAATACACAAGCCCGAGTATATCTGATTACATCTTCTGCCGTACTGCGCTCATTAAGAGCATTATTCATCAAATGATTCTTTATTGCAGATAGGTACAACTTTGCACCTTAAAAGTGTGCAGTATCCGGTGTAAATCTCAAAAGCATATGACAATATTTTGCCACTCAGGTATACTTCTATCATAATTAACACCAGATAATACGATACCATCTACTGGCAATGCTCATATCACAGCAATGTCTTGAAGTGTTATGGTTGCCTCTCCGGATCTGAAGTGGAAAGTATGTGTTTCACGGCGTCATCTCTCAACTAAAGCCGTGATGAGGTGAAAGTCAAGTGCAATTTTACCTGACCTATAAACACCATAAAAACCAATACTGTCCAACCGACTCACAACACGCGTATCGAGGGGACAAAGATCCCAAAAATATTTATCAGGATTTCTGCCTCGAAGTGTTGTATCAATATCACCTGCCAAAACATTCTCAGATCTGCAATGATATGAGATGACTGTCAATCGGGTCTGGTGCTCTTTGTAAATCTATTCTGAAATATTACAAAAAAAATATCAACATAACAAAATATGCCCACCACCACCCGCGACCATCCACTGCCGCCCCACCGCCCGCCGCCGCTGCCAGAGAACGACGACCACCTCCAAACACCCCCAACGACCGTAAATCATCTGGCGGTCTCCTCCACTCATCTCTAAATTATAACTATCTTTTCAATAACAACTACTAAACAACAAAAATTAAACACAAACAATAAAATAATGTAAATTTTACAACTTTCAAAAAATTATATTACAGAAAAAAAATATTACCTCAGCTTCAAGATTGATAAACAACTAAGCTCCACAAATTGCAAACCACAACAACTTTGAAAATTTGGCAAAAAAAAGTGGAAGGATTTTGGAAATTTTTGGGGGGAAATTTTCGTCTGGAATAGGAGGAGAAAAGAAGAAAGAAAGGAAGAAGAAGAAGAGAAGGGCCGGCGCTTTTAAAAAACATTATTGAAGGCGTCATCTCAGACGACGCCTTCAATAAAAAATTATTTTTTAAAAAATATCTGAAAGCGCTATCTTAGATGGCGCTTTGAATAATATTTTAATTCAGAAATGAAGACGCCACCCGAAATGGCGACTTCAACTGAAGTCGCCACTTCAGATGACATTTTAAGTTTAAATTAGCATAATAATGTTTACATATACTAATCGTAAAATATATATTACTTTTAATTAATATAAAGTTTAACTAATAAGTTCAAATTTTATTTTAGCTAAATACTTTTTATATTATACAATTAACCCCCAAAATTATTATTTTTATATTGGATATGCTCATCGATCTTGTACGATTAAGTGTCTAATTTTGAGAGAATGTTCGATACAAATGTTCATTTTTAATTTTTTAAAAAAAATTAAAAACACGCTATGTAACCTGCCCTACCTGTGTCCCAACAATATGAGAGGAGTGTCGGTGCATCGTTGCCCCAGCTGGTCCTTTCGAAGTCATTCACACTCAATTTCTCACAAAACCCCAGATCGATTGCTACCCAATTTTGATTTCTGGTTTATGATTTTTCCTGAAATTGTGTGATATTTTAGGAATTTGTTGAAGATTTATCGTTATCTAATGAGAGGATCTGCCTCGATGTTTAATCCTAAACTAGCTCAAATCTTATCAGTGATACTGATTTTCCTCGTGGTGAGTATTCTTTTACCGATCAATTTATCTCGCATTTTTGTCATTTTGGTGTTGTGTGCTTTAACTCGTTCTTTAGCTCTGGAATCTATTAATTTTTTTACAATTTGGACCGTTCCCTTATTGTCTCGTATCACTGTATGATTGTAAAATTTGTACTTGATTGTATACTCAAGTTAATTGTACTGTTTGATAAAATTCAGATGATAGGTAAGGGGAAAATAAATGAAGGGAGTAGATTGGTACGTCTCCTGGAAATGATGACAAATTGATAACTTTTGTTATAACTTTCATTTCAGCTTTGCAGCGGTAGGTCAAATGGGTCTTCACTTAAGAGTCGTAAAAGTGGGAAATCATCAGTATTTTCTCTGTTCAACCTCAAGGAGAAAAGTCCATTCTGGAGTGAATCGGTGATACGGAGTGGTATGTTCTTTTTGTAACCAGTTAAGATTTATTTCTCATGCATATATTTGCATACTTGCATTGAAGCATATATGACGTTTTTTTTAACTGTGATGCAATTGCCTTTTCTGATGGTCCAGATTTTGATGATTTGGAATCCTCTAATCTGGTCAAATCGAGTGTTATTAACTACACAAAGGCAGGTAGTTATTTTGCTTGGCATTGCATCTCTTCAAACAACAAGCTCATTTCACAAACTTATATCACTTAAATTTTATCTTGTCCATTTTGATTGAATCATTGAACTTTATCTTGTCCATTTTGATTGAATCATTGAACTTTATCTTGTCCATTTGGATCGAATCATTGCTCTTTTTGATGAAGCTGCTACTGATTGAACTCAATGTCTATGTTTTATGTTACACAAATTCTTTTAGATGCATCAGTTATTTACTTGGGTGAAGCTGGCCGGGGGTCGGGGGGTCTTAAAGCTCTCGAATATAGTGAAATTATCGGGAAGCTTAGTCTTGAGATACATTTGAGAAGTAATTCTCTGATTAGCCGAAATTTCAGATGTCAGACTAAAAACATTATGCTTAGATTCTTAGTTAGGTGAATCAGCCATTTGAGGCATTATTTTAACTTTTGGATCTTATTTATTTTAGCTTACAACTGTTTTCCATTCGAAGTGACTACTTGTACTTGGTTACATGTGTATTTATCCAGTGTTCTGAACTTTTGGCATTTACAATAAATTGTTAATCTATTTGCTGATAGCTTGCTTCTATTTATCTCCAAGTGTATGTACATCAATGCCCATTCTAGTTGGCAGTGAAATCCAAATTGTTAAAATATTATCAAATAGAATGTCTAGCTTGCCTTCGTATAGATTGTTATAGTGTCTGGTAAATAAGGCTTGTGTAAGGTTTGGATAAGCTGTGCTTTCAGAAGCCTCCAGAAATGAGTTATAGGTATGGAGGTGTGTGAAAAGTTCATTTCTTTTGAGTCTGGATGGGAAGGTTATTAGGAACAATATACATTTGTTTTAGCAACTTAGCCTTGGTGTCCTTGCCAAAAACTTTATAGAAACAAAGAGGATTAAGTGCGAGTTTCCAGAATTCTGATCAGCCTTGGTTGCTGTCATTTACTCTCTAGACTCTCTCAATTCACAACCTATTCCACAATTATGCTATGTTTTCTGTTTCTAGCATGTTTATTTGATGGCTTCAGATATATTAATATAAGCAAGAATATTTTAGTTGAACATGATTGCTTTGCCACATAATTTTACAATGATGAGTTTATTTCAGTTTGTCTCCAGTTAAAGGTAATGCTTTTCTTAAATCTCAGGCAATATTGCGAATTATTTGAAGCTTTTGGAAGTTGACTCAATGTACCTTCCGGTCCCTGTAAATTTCATATTTATTGGATTTGAAGGAAAGGGAAACCAAGGTATACATGGGAATGCTGTTAAAGAATTTGGAATTTATTTTGAATCTCCTTGGAAGTTTCCAGAACAATTGTTTTTTCTTTTCTCCTAACTTTGCCCTTGCCCTTTTTCGTTCTTCAGAATTTAAGCTAAATGCTGAAGAATTAGAACGCTGGTTCACAAAAATTGATCATATATTTGAACACACCAGGATTCCACAAATTGGAGAAGTTCTTACGCCTTTCTACAAGATTAACATTGATCGAGAACTGCGCCACCATCTTCCCCTTATCAGTCACATAAATTACAAGTACTGTCTACATGGATTATTAATTCTAAGTTTCCTTGTTCTACACGGAAAAAATTGGCACCTGTTAATTTTTTCTTCTAGTGGAAATGTATATGGTTATCGATTTATTTTTTGTTAAAATGCTATTGTAGCTTCTCTGTCCATGCCATTCAAATGGGTGAAAAGGTCACATCCATATTTGAACGAGCGATTGATGTATTTGGCCGCAGGGATGATGTGTCCAATATCAGGTACTGTTCGACAATTGAGGTGAATTTTTGTGACCATATAAATTAATCATTACATAATTTGTCATCCTTATTGTTTTAATTTTGGTTGTTCGAAGGGATGATAAAACAGGTCTTTGGCAAGTTGATGTTGATATGATGGATATTTTCTTCACCTCTCTTGTGGACTATTTACAATTGGAAAATGCATATAACATCTTTATTTTGAACCCAAAGCGCGATGCAGAGAGAGCTAAATATGGCTATCGGTAAGTATAGAAATAACAAATTTTGAGGACATAAGTTATCCCTTTGCCAAATTTTGGGCTGTTTTGGAATTATATTTGACACTCATTATATTTGACACTCATTATATTTACACCTGACCCTTGTAAATGAGTGAACTTCTGAAACTTAGATGTTCCTCATTTTGGACCTTGAAGTGTTATTTTTAATGACACTTCATGAAATACACCCAAAAAATGTTATCTCTGGCCCTTCCGTTCTTTTCCATTGTGTACGTGGTGCATATATGACTTTCATATGCCTGTATCAATTACCTGACTCATGGATGAGAAAGGAGTGTGGCTCCCCAGATGTTATTTTTCTGAATTCAATGTAGATTTTCGCATATGGTTCTTATAGTTTCTCTAGCTCTTTAAATGTTAGTATTTGGTTTGGATTATTGATTTCTGCATAAACTACAAAGATGATGACAGGATAGGAATGCAAGTTCTCCTTGTCCAGCTTTACCAGGGGACTATAGTGTTCCCCCAGTCACAGAATATTCTGTCGTGCCGCCTTGAAATTCATTTAAGATTAGAAACAGATCCTACATCATTTAATGCTGGCTTCCACTTGGAAAAAGCCGCATTGGGTAACTGCCCCGAGTAACCTACTGTTATCACTGCCTCATATAACCAACAACGTCGTATTTGTTTTAAATCTTTCTAGTATCCCTTCTACACTATCTGGGTAGAAAATACATGCAATTTTTTAATTTTGTCACACTTTAAAACTGATTTGAATCATGAATTCAACGGATATTGTATATTCTGATATGAAATGAATCCATTGTGATACATGGTATGAAATAAACTCAGATGGATAGAGCTGGGTGCAAGTCAGATGAATATTCTAACGTGGCAATGAAAATGTGGGGTCTTCCCACCTTAACAGTGATTAATAGACAAAGAAGGACTAATCATGCATTAAATAACGTTCTAAGGTTCTGGTTGTTACATGAGCTATCAGAATTACAGGCCAAAATAAAGGACTTCAAAAATAAATTCATTACACTTCCAAAAGAATGTTCATGTTTAGATTTATACTACTCCTAGAGTAGATACTAATCAAGACTTGATTCCTATACATTCCTGTGTTCTTCGTAGCTCACTGCCTCTACCCGGCCCCTTAGTCCTTTAGTCCAAAAGCGTACCTACAGGGACAACACATCATAAGCATATACAATCTCATTCAACATCATAAAACATCATAGTAAATGAATGAAACATTGGTTAAGTAAATATGCTGGTTATTCATTAACTTCTTATCGTTGTCCCTGATTCATAATCATGCGTATAGGCATCTTACCCTGTGGCATCTTACCACATTATAAACATTGCATGGCCTCTTACCATGTGGGGCATCTTACCCCGTGGCATCTTACCACAAATAGTATCGCATGGCCTCTTACCATGTGGGGCATCTTACCCCGTGACATCTTACCACAATAACATCGCATGGCCTCTTACCATGTGGGGCATCTTACCCCGTGGCATCTTACCACAATAACATCATGTAAACATCATCATATAAGCATCGTATAAACATCATCATATAAACATCGTATAAACCTCATCGTATAAACATCGTATAAACATCATTATATAAACATCGTATAGACATCATCATATAAACATCGTATAAACATCATCATTTCATCGTGAATACTCATGCAATAAAAGCATCGTTGTAGTATAAAAATGTGTGTTACCGTCCGATGCCCGTACGCCTCTTACGTACCTTTTCAAAAAGAGGAGGAGTCAACAGACTTTATCTCCTTGATGGTGCCGGTACCTGGGATGGCTCTACAAGACCACACAATACCATATTAGATGCCTCAATACCATCTCACATCATAACTTAACAAAATAAAACATCATTTTATTTTTCAACATTCTGCCTCTCTCGATCGATCGGCCCCGAGGTCTCGATCGATCGAGAAACTGTGCACAACAGTGCTCAACCATTCTGCCTCGATCGATCGATCGAAACATCTTACCGATCGATCGAGGAGCTTCACCGATCGATCGAGAAATCCATCGATCGATCGGCACCTGAAATTCAAAACATGCTTTAAACATTCTGTCTCGATCGATCGATCGGGACCAAATCTCGATCGATCGAGAGTTCTGAAAAAATCGGGACTTCCCCAGATTTTTGAGCACCTCTTTTCATACCATCATTTCTACCTCATAAGGCATAAAACATGCTTGAACAAAAATGTTACAAGCTTCACAAAACTACCATGCATTTGTTCAAATTAAAGGTTTAACAAAACCTAAGCTAACATGCATCATAACATCATCATAATCTTCATCCTCAACCAACCTATACAGAAAACAGAGTATCTCCTTCCTTGCCTAGGTTTTCGAGCACATAGATTCATAACTAGACATCTATCACATAAAACATGTAACACGCTCAAACAAACATGCTAGTAGTTACACAAAACTACCATGTAAGTATTCATACCAAGGTTTCACCCAAACCTACACTTAGCATGCGTTAAAAACAACCCACCAAACCCAAGCTCAAACACAAACCCAGAAAACAGGGTAACCACTTACCCCTCTCCTTTGCTCCTCTTTTTGTAAGGTTTTTGAACACCTTCTCACCAGCCTTCTCCTTGCCTAATTGCAGCTTGTCTGGACGAAAATGGAGGGGGAAGAGAAGGAGGAGGATTGATTGGGAGGTGGAGTAAGAAAGGGAGAAGGAGGCATGGGTTGTGCAAGTGGAGGGAATGGGTTGGCCTAGTGGGGGGTGAGGTGGCCGAGTAGGGGGTGGTGAGGGTTGGGGTGGTCATGTGGTGTTTAATTGTGTCCCGGTATTTAGTACGATGTATTAAAATATCCTCACTCGATATTTAACAACTTTATTTAATTAATACATCCTCTAAAACACCCAACATGCCCCCTAAATCATATCATCACATCATAAGTATTATCCCCCAAATTAAATACACCACAACCCTTAAACACATCATAATTCATCATCGTAGTACATAATCATATCACATTTCGGGGGTATTACAGAAAATGATGTAGGTTAATTTTGATAAAATCTAGTATTTAGTAGGCATTGACTAGTCTGAGGTCTAAAAAACTTAATGGCTTTCACTCAATATGTTTTGTATGAGAGGATTGGGAAGAAAATTCAGTTTCGACTTTGGCCCTCGGATTTTGAACAAATTGCATCTGTAACTTATAGGACAGTTGGTCGCTTTTGGCTGTTTCTGTTGTGACAATTTTGTTGTATTAGTTTATGATAGACATTGAGAATTTAGACTGTTGAAGCTGCAGCAAAAGGTCAAATTTGCGCTACTAGTCAGAAGGAGAGAAGAAATTATATGTTTCGTAGATGGGTAAAACAGCAAGCACGGTAAGAAGTAAAGAAGTAGATGGGTAAAATAACAAGCACGACATTGAGTAAAATCATTCGACCCACCCGATAGACAAACTTTTGTCCTCCCAAGAAGCAAACCTCTTATGAAATTTGTCTACCATTGTATCCCACTAAACTTCCTCCTTGCCGAAGATACAATCGGTAGGCCAAGATAATTGAATGGCATATCCTCGTGTTGCAGTTCAGAGTGGATGCTAGCGCTGAGATCTCCTCCATTGGCACGTTAATGCCAATGAATTTACTTTTATGAAAATTGATTTTAAGTCCTAAGATTAGTTCAAAATTGCGGAGAATACCTTTGAAGGCAGTGACATTCTTGGCAGTGGCCTCCCCCACCAAAAGGGTGTCATCTGCAAATTGAAGATGATAAATTAAGATTTCCTCTCTACCCACTGGTATAGCATCAACAGATTGATATTCACCGCCTTATCAATCATTCTGCTCAAGGCTTCAGCTGCAATAACGAATAGGAAAGGTGAGTGGATCCCCCTGTCTCAAACCTCGTCGTAAACCAAATTCCATTGTAGGACTGCCGTTGATCAAAATCGAGGCTTTGGCAATAGATATACATTCCAAGATCCAATCTCTCCACTTACTGTCAAAGTTCATCATTCCCGTAACCGGATCAAGAAACCTCAAATCCACAGAATCATAGGCCTTCTCAAAATCCACCTCATTAATGATCAGCACACCATCAAGGATGTGACGTTGCCTAATGAACGCATTGGGATAAAGAGATAACTTTGTCCAGAACTCGGCTCAGCCTATTCACGAGGATCTTTGCCAAAACTTTGTACATGCAATCAATCAACGCAATGGGCCTAAATTCTCCTATTTTGACTGGATTGTCTTTTTTGGGGATCAACACAATGAAAGAGGAATTACACCCTTTTACCAACCTGCCATTTCTATGGAATTCTTCCAAGAATTTGATGAAATCGTCTTTCAAAACGTACCAAAACTGTTTAATAAATCTGAAATTGAAACCATCTGGTCCCGGACTCTTTGAACTATCACAATTCCACGCTGCTTCTCTGATTTCGGCCTCTGAAAATGCTGAGGTTAAGAAAGCATTATCTGAATCATCCAACTGCTGAAAATGTAAGTCATGGATCCTAGGTCTGTTCAAAACATTACTGCTGAAATGTTGTGTAAAATGGTTCTTAACTGTTGAATGATAGAGTTTTACTTATCAAGGACTCTAGATAAATAATTTTATATCCATAGGAGTGTTGATAAGTTAGCTAGGAGTTTTAGTTTATCTAAAATAGTATACTAGTTTATCTTTTTACTTAATTAGATTTATCTTCCTAGATTTTAGCATTAGGAGTCTTCTATAAATAGAAGACATATGGTTGTATTTAATTTAAAGATTGGAACATTCAATAAAGAGATGACTAGATTGAGTTTCTCAAATAATTCTTTTCTTCAAACTTACATGGTATCAGAGCTTTAGGTTTGAAAAAAACTAAGGTTAAAAGTTTATCAAACCCTAGCCGCCGGCGAGTTGTTGCCATCTCAACTCAACCGCTGGCGGCTATGCTTTCAAATAGTAGCCGTAAAGCAAATACTAGCAGCAGCCAATAGCACGCGTCTTTGCTACAGTAATTTCGCGTCTTGCTACAGTAATTTCGCTACAGTAATTGCGCGTCTTTGCTACAGTAACTTTGCTACAGTAACTTCGCGCCTTTGCTACAGTAACTTCGCGATTTTTTTCCATTGTTTTCGCAGCATCGTCGGCTGTTTTTTCATCATCTGTTTTAGGGCAGTTGTGAGGATTCTCATGTGCCTACATCTCATCAGCAAGCTTGGTCTCATAAACATCTATAGCCAAGCTTGAGGGGGAGTAGATAATATCAAATCTATTGTTGAAGACTCGGTCTCTCAAAAGAGGAATAGACGCAGACTCCCAAAATAAAGGAGGAGACGTAGACTAGCAGACGCAAACTCCAAAAAGAGGAAGAGACGTAGACTAGCAGACGAAGACTCCCAAAAGCAGGAGACGTAGCAGACGCAGACTCGCAAGAGAGGACCAGACGCAGACTCCAAGAAAAGGAGCAGACGCAGACTCCAAGAAGAGGAGCATGACTCTGAGAAAGAGGAGGAAGTCTCAAACAAAATTTGATAACATCTTGGCAAAGGCTCTTCACAATCCTAAATTTGAAGACCTGAGTTCCAAGCTGAGCATGATAAACATATATGACTCAGCTTGAGGGGGAGTGTTGAATGATAGATTTTTACTTATCAAGGACTCTAGATAAATAATTTTATATCCATAGGAGTGTTGATAAGTTAGCTAGGAGTTTTAGTTTATCTAAAATAGTATACTAGTTTATCTTTTTATTTAATTAGATTTATCTTCCTAGATTTTAGGATTATGAGTCTTCTATAAATAGAAGACATATGGTTGTATTTAATTTAAAGATTGGAACATTCAATAAAGAGAAGACTAGATTGAGTCTCTCAGATAATTCTTTTCTTCAAACTTACATTAACCTCCTCTTTCAGCCCTGCAATTTTGTATTTACTGATTCAGTTAATTGTTTGTGCCTTAAAAAATGTGATACATATGATGGTCCAGTTTTCTCTCTTATTTTGGGTTTGTTTATTTTTTAATTCTGATAATTCAGGAGAGGCTTATCGGAGAGTGAAGTAAACTTTCTTAAGGAGGTATGTTATACAAATATGTGGTGCCATTTGCATTTGTTATTTATTTATTTTAAAATTAGAGTTCTTTTGCACACTCTGTCTTATCCCATGCCTATTTGATGATGTGTTTTATTGAACATTTATCCCAAACTTGAAGCTTTTCATGTTCAACCTTTTCTTAATTACTGTATATTGTATGTTGTGTCTCAAGCAAGGAACTAATTTCTTGTTTATTGGTAATTCTTCATGTTCTGGCTATTTATACTGAAATATGTGTGCAAGAATGTACTTTTTCATCACACTTTATTGAATCAGCTATGATGGGATTGATTTCTGCAGAATAAGACGTTGCAAGAAAGAATTCTTCAGTCTGGAAGTATTGCTTCGAATGCTTTCGGTGTGTAAAACTTATTTTGGGATCCTTTTCTCCTTCCTTATTGGCTAGACGAGAAGTATATTTTGCATTGTTTGTTATTCCTTTTATAATCTTGTCAGGTCTTGATAAAATAACAAGACCTTTGTATGAAAAGCATCCGATGGAAAAATTTTCCTGGACTTTAACTGAGGAGACTGACACGGTGCGTTATGTTCCTCCTTTAAATTTTGAAGATATTGCATGTCATGTATATATCTGGGAGATAGATAGTGGAGATATTCTATAACCATTGCAATTACTTATACACATATTTGTTTGCCACAAACTCATGGTCTTTCTGACTTACACAAAATGCAAAGGAAAGTTCTTTTTTCGAGTAAGTGTTTGGATTTTGATTGATTGGCTAAAAATTGCAATCTGCAAACTCTGATGAAGCCTTAATCTCTATCAGCTTTAATCATTATTTGATCCAAGTTAAATTTTCTGTTAAGTGCAATCTTTGAGGATATTTTGTTCTCATCTTTGTTTTTTTTTTTTTTTTAATTTTATCTGCGGCACTACCAAATGTAATGAAATGACTGGAAGGTTGTTATATATTTCTTTCTCCATGTTTAGGATATTATAGAGATTTTTATGTCATTTCACTGTTCTCTTTTTCAGATAGAATGGTATAATAGATGCCTAGATGCGTTGAATGACATTGAGAAACTATATCATGGGAAAGATACATCTGGAATCATTCAGAGCCAAGTTTTGCAGGTATATTTTTTTGCTCTATTTCTGTTTTTATGACCAGCGTGCTCTACGAAGACATGCTAGAACTAAGAAAAGACAGATGTTTGAATATTCAAATGTCAGAAAAAGTCAGATTTTCAATGTTCTCTGGACATCTTGAAATGAATCTAATTCATTTTTCTTTTTCCATTTTCCTCAGTCTGTAAAAGGGAAAAGTGAGGATTTGAATTTCATATTTGAGAAAGAGTTAAAGTCTGGGGATTTCAGTGGCTTTCATGCTGAATGCCTCACGGATACATGGATTGGGAAGCATAGGTAAATTCTCTCTTTTCCTCCTAGTTCGTATTTTTCCCTTTGGTAAAATTTATATTTGTGGTAAATTTTATATCAGGTTTGCATTTATTGACTTGACCGCGGGTCCTTTTTCTTGGGGACCTTCGGTTGGTGGAGAAGGTGTCCGCACTGAACAAAGCCTACCAAATGTAGAGAAAACCATTGGTGCAGTTACAGGTATTGAGGTCAAGTGAACTTCTGTTTGATGAGGTGTAACTGGTCAAATAAATTACTCTTGTTACTCTTTTGGGTATGGCTAGTCTTGCCTGCTAATTCCCATGAGGCTATTCATTTTATAGAATCAAAGTATCTTCCTTATCTTTTTTGCATCTGTGAAGTATGGAATGAAACTACTCTAGTACGTACATTTTATTTTCTTATAGAACGATGGCTATTGGAACTTGCTTTACTGGAAAATAGACTGCAAAGTATTTGGAGAATAGAAAACTTCAAGCTATTTTTGGTGCAGCTTATGAGATTTTATCTGTCTCCAGTCCTCTTATATTGTTCAAAGATTGATAATGGTCAAAATATTGGACAATTTGCTATTTATTGATTGTGGATATCACAGTCTCTTCAACTTATTTAATTATCTTAATGTTTCTTATGCATCCAGAAATTTCAGAAGATGAAGCGGAAGATCGCTTGCAAGAGGCCATTCAGGAGAAATTTGCAGTGTTTGGTGACGTATGAATTTAATTTCCACATTTTATTCTGTATTGTGGAACTGTTTTGAATGGATTTTTTTGGAAACGCCTTCTAATTGTTGTATGAATATAGTTGATGAGATTGGGGATTTGATTTGATTTCCTAAAACTGGATAAAGCTTTTGAATTCATTTTTTAACTGCCGTTGGCATGATTACCCACATCAAAGGTAGCCATGTATACCCCAGGTATATTATTATAAAAGTATAATAAAGTTGTGTTCATGTATATGATTGTCAAAATATGTTTACTGAGAAAAAATGGACCTTGTTATGACAAGACTACAGCATATCAACCTCTGTACCGCATCATTAGCGAAGTTGAATCATATCCAGATGGCTGTAATAATTTCTTATGCCCTCTCTGTAACATCTGCTGTGATAATTGATGGTGTTAATAATGAGTTCTCTTTTATGGAGCTCTTTGGGGGCACCGGTATCTTTTTTTTCACTTCCTGATTGGGCTAAGAGATGACTCAGAGCTGTAATGAATTCTATGAAAACTTGAAAATGGCTGCGATAAATATTTTTATAAAGTCTGTACATCCATGGCTTTGTGAAAGAGTGAGAGTAGTATGTACCTTTTTGATAGTTAGATATACTTCTTCTTCCTTGTTAGCCCCTGTTTTGAGGGTTCTTGAAGGTTTTGTTAAATTGTTGGTTGTTTGCGAAAGAAAAACATAACTGATGGTGCTTCTGTGCATTATATTGCGTGCACATTTGGTTTTGGGTGGAGATGAGATATTAGTTTAGTGGAATCTTGACCCCTAGCAAGTTATCTTCTGTTACAGAAAGATCATCATGCCGTTGATATCCTGCTCGCAGAAATTGACATATATGAGCTATTTGCTTTCAAACATTGCAAGGGAAGGAAGGTCAAGCTTACTCTCTGCGAAGGTAATTTTTTTTGCTCTTACTTTACGGAGTTTTGACAACTGGTAATAATCTTTTTGACACAGGAAATAGTATTAACTCACTATTGTTGTGTTGTTTGTTGGGTTATTAATTTCCTTGATACTTGTGATAATAGCCTGACCATTTGATTTTTTCGTCTATTTTGTTGCATTCTAATTTCTACCATAAATCATCATGATGCCAGAGCTTGATGCACGCATGAAAGATTTGAAAACTGAGCTGCAGTCTTTTGAGGGTGAGGATGAAAGTCATAAGAGGAAAGCGCTGGATGCATTGAAACGCATGGAGAACTGGAATTTGTTTGGTGATACTATTGAGGTTTGCTTCATTCCATATATTAGATATCTCCACCATCTTTTCACAGTGGCCGCATGTTCATATCTGTCTTCTTTCTCAAGACAATTTGTGACGCTGACCACCCTTCCGGATTTGCAGGACTTCCAAAATTATACTGTTGCACGTGATACTTTTTTATCACACCTAGGGGCGACACTGTGGGGTTCTTTGAGGCACATAATATCTCCTTCTATTGCTGACGGTGCATTCCACTACCATGAGAAAATCTCTTTTCAACTGTTTTTTATCACTCAGGAGGTAAATGATAATCTGGATGATTTATTATTCCGGAAAACTGAGAGTGAGTATGTCAACTTATTTTTTCTGAGTCTTTAATCTGTACAGAAATTCAGGCATATCAAAGAATTGCCCCTTGATCAAAAGAGTCTCATTGATGGGCTTTCCTCCCTGTTGTTACCTTCTCAGCAGCTTATGTTTAGTACACAAGTGTATGCCAATTTTTTATTAGTTCCTGATATATACTTTCAAATAAATTTTCATCTCTGTTCATCCATTTTCATATGTAGTCATCATGTATTTATAACATTTAATGTCAATAACCTATTGCAATGAACTGTGCAGCACACGTTCCTAAATGATTTCCATGCAAAACTATTTTGTATCGTGTTATTGACTGAATAAGTATATAATTCGCTCTCTGTCTAAGTTGATATACATTCTTCATTGGAAACACCAAACACATTTCATAGATGAAGTTAGTAGATATGACCGAGGTTGATGGTGAGGCGAATGTATAGACATGTAAAACTGTCATGTGAAGATTATATCGAAATTTCTTGTTTCTAAGTGTGCTCAAAGTCTAAACTATTTTTATCAAGGGAAATGAAGATTGAAATTTCAGCAAAGATAAAAGATCTTATAATTTTTTTTCTCAACTTAGTCATAGCTCCTTACCTGTAAATCTGTCATGTGAAAATTATATTGAATTTCTTGTTTCTAAGTGTGCTCAAAGTCTAAACTATAATCAATGGAAATGAAGATGATTGAGAATTTCAGCAAGATAAAAGATCTTAAATTTTTTTTTTCTCAACTAAATCACCTTAATCCTGTCACTTCCCTAATTGTTGAACTTCCTAGATCAATTATTTGTGTATGAGTTTTGGATTTGTGCTATTTGATTCTTTCACTAAGATTGATACAAATCTCATCACTGCTTAAAGCTTTAAATCCTACATTTTCTGTGCCTGAACTAGATAAGTACAATCTGAAATCATTTTACCCTACTTATTTGCTTTATCTTGGTTGTTTTGTGATTTTATTGTTTTAAACACCATCCGGTCTTGTTATATTGGTACGATTTCTTACTCAGGTTGCCACTTTCGGAGGACCCCTCTTTGGCAATGGCTTTCTCAGTGGCTAGGAGAGCAGCTGCTGTTCCTTTGTTACTAGTTAATGGAACTTATAGAAAGACTGTCCGTACATATCTTGATTCATCCATTCTTCAGCATCAGTTGCGGAGGCTAAATGTTCATGCTTCCTTGAAAGGTTTGATCATTGATACCAAGACCTCTTACTTCTTTTTTGGGATCAGCCAAGATCTTTTATTTCATGTGTTATTCATTTTCATTTTTCTTTCGCTGAAGTTGTAACTTACAGCATGCCCCAAGATTATACATGGATTGCTTTATGCATGTTAAAAACAATTTCTCCTATTTTATTGTAATTATGGAGCATTTCCATATATATATTTATCAATTGCATCAGTTACGTAAAGCAACTGACATATGCTCAAGGATCGTGCTGTTGATAGTTGCACATCTATACATGTCTAAATTGTTAACTTGCCTGGATTGTGTAAAATTAAATACTCCAGTTTTTGCAACAGCTGAAAACTTTTCATATGTCATTTTAAGTTTGGATTAAACTGTGTTGTTACTTTTTACGTTTCGGTTGATGATGCAGGTTCACATGCACATAGCAGGTTTTGCAACAGCTGAAAACTTTTCAGATGTCATTTTAAGTTTGGATTAAACTGTGTTGTTACTTTTTACGTTTCGGTTGATGATGCAGGTTCACATGCACATAGCAGGTCTACGCTGGAAATCCCTATTTTTTGGTTCATTCATGGTGATGCTCTGTTAATTGACAAGCATTATCAAGCAAAGGCACTGTCTGATATGGTTATTGTTGTTCAGTCGGAGCCATCATCGTGGGAAAGCCATTTGCAATGTAATGGGCGATCACTTCTCTGGGACTTGAGGTTAAATTAATGCACTGTGGTGATTGACTATATTGACAATAGCAATACATATTTTATGTTTGGTGGCTTTTACGTGGTGGTTTAAGTTTTTACACCTAAAAAATTTGAAATTTTTAATATCCTATAGATGAGTTAAATAAGCTCGTAGATTCACCTAGACATTCTTCACGGATATTTTGTCTGTCACATGGAAGAAGTAAGCAGTGATAGGGATATTGACATGCGTATATTTTCATGGTAATCAGGTTTATACTTGAATGACCTTGATCCTTTTGCATTTCTATCAAGTAACAGTAAGGAACACTTCGTCATATCATTTCTTAGCTTAAATCCAGAAGAAGTTTGATCATTGCAACCACTGTAATAGCTAACGTTTTTAAGCTGCTTAATCAGTGATAAAATGCTGGATTTAGTTGCTCTTTTTTATGAAATTTTGAATTTCAGGAGAGATCTTGTACTCTATATGGTTACGCATAAATGCCAAGTTGTTTTCTTGAATTTGAAGGGGCGATACTGTTTCTGACTATATTTTCCTTTTTATGAGTTTCAATCTCAGTTTCAGCATTTTTTCCTCGAGGCCTTCTGAAATAAAAATTAATCAATCAGAAAACCTTTTACTGGATTGTTGCATTCCAGTAATTTTAAAATTAGTTTCTACATCCCTCAAATTCGTTCAACCCAAAAAGCCATGGAATTGCTGTTTATGAAAACATCCTTAAATTTTTAATGTAGCTTTTATTAGTGTACGAAAAGTTAAACTTTCTATTGTTATACAGGAGACCTACAAAAGCAGCTGTGGCTGCTGTTTCTGAACATCTGGCTGGATTGCTTCCTCTTCATCTTGTTTACAGCCATGCCCATGAGACTGCCATTGAGGTTGGAAATTGTTTACCACAGCTTACCCTGATTTATGACATTCCTAGAAAAGGCAGAAAATTTCGCTTTCTAGGATAAAAAAATAGTTAAATCAGAGACCCAAGTGTATGTAGGTATAAAATTGTGTGGAAATGATAAATTAGTGTAAACATGATTACAGTTGTGGTTACTAATATTAATCCTATAAAGATGCAATTATTTCCTAAATGCATACTTTGTCCTTTTAAAGAGTTCGATTTTTGTAGTAGTCTAATGGTTTCATTGCTTAGATATCGATTAAGTATCTGCTTCTTAGCTGCAGTAGATCTATGGTGGAGAATAACATACCTCTGTATGATTGCATTTCTTGTAATGAATAATCAAATTGTTTCGTGCTGTTTGAAGTAATGATCATATCATTATAAGCTGCTTGTGCTTGTGGTTTTGATATACATTAACAGAGAAACCATGGATACAAAAAAAGTTGAGTTCTACCAATTTGCATCCGCCAAGAATTAGTTTCCTCAGTTGTTGACCGGGAAGTCTCTCCAAAGTGGATCTAAAATATCAAACATTACATAGAAAGTTGGGGTTGCGCATATCGAGGAGAAACTTTGAGAGACGTGATTAAGTTGGTAGGAACATGTACATAGGCAACCAATAAATGGCCCAGTTAAGCATTGTGAGAGCACGACAAATGCGCACATTAACACTGAGGACGAGGGTGATCAAGAAGATTTGGTTAACAACGATAAAACATGACAATGACGTATGATGATCCATATAGCCGACCCCATTTAGTGGGATAAATGCTCGATTGTTGTTGTATGCCATGCCAAATTATTTACTAGAACATCAATTTGTTTTACCTTCTAGTTATCCATTGTACATCATGTTTGGGTTTGCTAAATTCTCTTCCAGGCGTATAGGAATGACCATGTACCAGCTCTGTCCCTTTTTGTCCTCATTGTCTGAATGATAATGGTGCATTATGCTTCACTTCTCTTGTAAAGTTTATGTTGGTTTTTTTTGTTTGTGCTTGTTAATATTAATTGAATATGATGTTGAACTCTAGATTGGGGAATGGAGTTGGAATTTTTGTCTACTTTGTAATTGTTTAACACATCTCAATTTGCAACAGGATTGGATATGGTCAGTAGGTTGTAA
Source organism: Haberlea rhodopensis (assembly GCA_907163345.1). Classification (NCBI taxonomy): domain Eukaryota; kingdom Viridiplantae; phylum Streptophyta; class Magnoliopsida; order Lamiales; family Gesneriaceae; genus Haberlea; species Haberlea rhodopensis. The sequence continues at coordinate 514,425 of CAJQUN010000042.1, forward strand.
CCCATTGTCCGTTACCTCCCAAGGCTGGCATATCTCCCAGTTCCAGTCTGATACCATAGCTCGGAGTTATATATTAACAACACTTGAGGAAACCATACAACTTCTGAACACAGCAATTCATCTTCTTGTCATGGAGAGTACATGTATCCTTTTTTGCTGTATCAAAATCTTTGGTAGAACCTGATGCCATTTCTTATGAAAAAATTAATTAAGCTTCCATTTGCACAGATAAGGTAGGTTGTAGGCAGAACTTTATCCTGTTGAGATATAGTGCTTGTTTCGGTTGCAAATTTGGGAATCACCATTCATCAGCTATTTTACTTGAACCACTCTGATGATGTAATGTATATTTATGGTTGGGTTTACAATCGAATTAGGTTTGAAGAGTATATTTTGGCTTTTTGTATTGAGATTCCTGTTAAATCAATTTTCATCGAGGCCAATGCTTTCTTTTACTAAATGAAAACCAGCGGAACAGACTTTCAAACTATTTCAGTCCCACGAACGGGAGTTGATGAACAAGTATAAATATGTTGTTGGTCTCTGGAGAAGAGTAAGTGTTGTTTAATGTTTATCAAATATTTTCCTGACTATTATTTTTTAATTTTTCATAGGATAGTTGTATAATTTTTAGTTTCGTATTCTTTCAGATTTCAACTGTTACCGGGGAACTACGCTATACTGATGCCTTGAGACTGCTTCACACTCTGGAGGATGCATCTAAAGGGTCAGCAAGTTTGAATTACTATTTTCTTTCATCAATATATATATATATATATATATATATATATATATTGTTGATAAGATAAGATTTGTTTCTTATAAGATTTGTTTTTAATAATTCGAATTATAAGATGATGATAAGATATGAGAAAAGATTTAGTTTGATTGAGTTGTAAACTCTATTTAATAGGACTCTTGTTCCTTTTGTTTTTAACAAGTTTTATCAGAAATAAAATATTCTGAAATACACCATATTCGGTGCCAACATATATCGTTCCATAGGGTATCAGAGCCACGACGTTAATCGTGCTCTTGTTCCGCTGTTATGGCCGATCCAAATTCATCGTCGTCCTACACCAACGACGGTAATCCAGTTTCTTCGAACCATGGTTCATCCCCGAACGCGGGCCTCCATGTTTCCGACTCCTCGCTTCATATTACAATTCACAAATTCAACGGCCGAAATTATCTCGAATGGGAACAATCTGTGCGCCTTGTAATTGATGGCAAAGACAGATTAGGATACATCACAGGGGATTCCATTGCCCCGACGCTGGATGATCCAAAATTTCCTCAACGGCGGTCCAAAAACTCCATGGTTATGGCGTGGTTAATTAACTCTATGGACCCAACCATTGGAAAGCCGTTCATGTTCCTTCCTACTGCTCGGGATGTATGGGAAGCTGTTCGAGATATTTACTCCGATTTGGAAAATTACTCCCAACTGTATGAATTAACCACACGGATGTGGCAAGTGCAACAAGGCACCCACGATGTCACCACGTATTATAATGAACCTATGGTGATTTGGCAAGAGCTTGACCTTATTGACATTGATGAATGGGAAAGCTCCAAGGACAGCACTCGCTACCAGAAAAAACTTGAATGCAGCCGTGTTTTCGTCTTCCTCGCCGGCCTTACACGTGATCTGAATGAAGTGCGTGGCATAATTCTGGGACGAAAACCATTGCCTAATATCCGGGAAGTTTTTCTGAAATTCGACGGGAAAAGACTAGACGGATGGTGATGTTTAAACGTTCACCAGCTGTCTCTGAGGTAGCTGTCTCTGAGGTTGAGAGTTCAGCGTTCACAAGTTAGCCTGCACGGCCTGACTCCTCTCGCCGGGATGGGAGAAAAAAACCATGGTGTGAGAAATGTAAAAAACCATGGCACACGATTGAGACGTGTTGGGAAATTCATGGGCGTCCACCTCATCTCAAGAAGAAGTTTGACACCTACAGCAAGCCCAACACTGGTGGTCCTGCTCCTCAATCCTTGATGTTCGACAACGCCCTGCAATCGTCCACTCCTGAATCGCTTCCGTTCACACAGACTCAACTTGACCACTTGTACAAGTTATTTGGATCTCATGCTAGCAAACCCTCATCGCCACCTTCATGCTCCTTTGCCCAGACAGGTAGTTTATGTGCTAATGTGGTCCATTCCTATCCTAACAGTGTTTGGACCTTAGATTCAGGTGCAACCGACCATATGACGGGCATCACACTTGTACTCTTCATACGTTCCGTGTGCAGGGAACCAACGTGTCAGAATTGCCGATGGTTCTCTAGCTCCGGTTGCCGTGAAGGGTTCTATTTGTGTTTCCCCGAATTATTCTGTTACAAATGTTTTGCATGTGCCTCTTCTATCCTATAACCTTTTGTCCATTAGCAAACATACCACTGACCTTAATTGTCGTATTATTTTTTCGCTGCTATGTGTGTGTTTCAGGATCTGGTATCGGGGAAGATGATTGACAGTGCTAGACAAGATAGTGTCTATATCTCTTTTGATGCTACCTCCTTGGCGCACCATGACAATAAGCTGTGTCTTAATTCTATTTTTTGTCTCGTATGAGTGACATTTTACTAGGCATTATCGCTTAGGTCATCCGAATATTTCTTATTTACAACGATTGTTTCCAAAATTATGCATAAATAATAATCTTATTTCTCACTTTGATTGTGAATCATGTGAATTGGCCAAACATCATAGATCTTCCTTTCCAGCTCAAAAAATATAAAAGCTCGACACCATTTACCTTAATTAATAGCGATGTTTGGGGGCCATGCAAAAATAAAACTTTTTTACAAAAACGGTGGTTCATAACTTTTATTGATGATCATTCTCGGATGACTTGGGTCTTTCTTTTACATGATAAATCTGATGTAGGTGCAATATTTCAAAACTTTTATAAAATGATTCAGACTCACTGTCATACTAATATCAAAATTTTTCGGAGTGACAATGGAAACGAATATTTCAATCAGGTATTAGGGGATGTTTTTACTACGCATGGCATTATTCATCAAAGTTCGTGTCCACATACGCCTCAACAAAACGGAGTGGCGGAACGTAAGAATAGACACCTTCTTGAAGTAGCTCGAGCCATTAGCTTTCATACTAAGGTTCCGAGTTACCTCTGGGGAGAGGCTATTCTCACAGCCGCGTATTTAATTAATAGGCTACCATCACGGAACTTTCAAACTCCCCTGTCCATTTTTCAAAAATCTTTTCCTCATTCTCGATTAATTTATGATATTCCCCTCAAAATTTTTGGCAGCGTGGCATTCGTTCACAATCATGCCTTGACGAATTCCAAGTTAGCTCACAAAGCTATTAAATGCATTTTTGTTGGATATCCCACCACTCAAAGGGGATATAAGTGTTTTGATCCCTCAAAAAAATTATTTGTTTCCATGGACGTAACATTCTTTGAGGGTTAACCTTTTCATCTTCACGGGGAGTCATGTAAATAAAGGAAGATGACATCCTAAACACATCAAATTTTCAAATTGAAATTGAAACTGAGCACTTACATAATCAAACTAATACGGGAGACGTTCACAAGAGGCAAGATATTGTCTATACCAGGAGAACAAATGCAAATAAAGAGGGAAAGGAGACACTATCTCACTACCACACCATGATTCCACACTAGGACCTGATCATGCGACACCCAATGACAGCTCAGCGAGTCCTAAAGTTCCAACCCCAGGTACCTTCGAAACCATTCCTCATGATATTGACTTACCTATTGTTCAAAGAAAAGAGGTTAGAACATGCACCAACCATCATCTGTCAAATTTTGTATCTTACAAAAACTTATCACCCTCATGCTCTACCTTCATTTCTCAAATAGATTGGGCTAGTATTCCAAATTCCGTACATGAAGCTCTTAAGAAACATGAGTGGAAAGAAGCGATTCAGGAAGAGATGAGAGCTATGGAGAAAAAACGCTAATTGGGAGAAGACTGACCTACCAAGTGGTAAGCCTGTGGTAGGATGTAAGTGGGTCTTCACCATAAAACACGATGGATCCTTAGAAAGATACAAAGCCCGGTTAGTTGCCAAATGATTTACCCAAACATATGGAGTTGATTACACTGAGACATTCTCTCCTGTGGCGAAACTTAATACAGTCGAGTAATTTTGTCTGTTGCTGCTAATCTAGACTGGCCACTAAATCAACTTGATGTAAAAAATGTGTTTTTAAATGGAGAGTTAGAGGAGGAACTGTATATGGATCCGCCACCTGGTTATACTAATGAGTTTGGATCTAAGGTGTGCAGGCTAAACGATCTCCCAGAGCATGGTTTGAAAGATTCACGAGAGGGCTACTCCCAAGGAGAATCGGATCATACTCTGTTTACCAGAAAATCAAAATCAAACAAAATATCTGTATTTATTGTTTATGTTGATGATATTATATTGACAGGTGATGACATAGAAGAGATGACCAGGTTACAGAAACAGCTGGCAAAAGAATTCGAGATGAAAGATTTGGGACTGTAATATTTCCTTGCTATGGAGGTGGCTAGATCAAAAAAGGGAATTATAGTTTCCCAAAGAAAGTATACACTGGATTTGCTAAACGAAACTGGGATGAGTGGGTGTAAGCCATCAGATACTCCAATAGAAGCCAACAAGAAATTAGAAGATATTAAAGACAGCAGTAAGGTAGATACTGGAAGATATCAACGGCTAGCTGGAAAGCTAATCTACCTCTCCCATACTCGACCTGACATTGCATTTGCAGTAAGTATGGTGAGTCAGCTCATGCATTCGCCTTTTGCAGAACATCTTGAAGCTGTGTATTGCATACTGAAATACCTGAAAGGAACTCCTGGAAAAGGACTATTTTTTGGGAAAAGAGGTATAGAAGTCTACACAGATGCGGACTAGGCTGGGTCTATCACTGATCGAAGATCTACATCAGGCTACTGCACCTTTGTGTGGGGTAACTTGGTAACTTGGAGAAGCAAAAAACAAAATGTTGTTGCAAGAGCAGTGCAGAGGCCGAATTCAGATCTATGGCTCAAGGAGTGTATGAAGTGATGTGGCTAAAAAGAGTTATGGAAGAATTAATGAGAGCAATCGAGTTTCCAGTAAAACTCTATTGTGATAATAAAGCCGCAATCAGCATAGTTCATAATCCGGTTCTACATGAAAGAACCAAACACATTGAGATCGACAAGCACTTCATTAAATAAAAAAATTGAAGATGGCATGATTTGTATTCCATTTGTTCCAAGTGCTTAGCAAGTTGCAGATATTCTAACCAAAGGGTTGTCAAGACAAATCTTTGAAGACCAAGTGAGCAAGTTGGGAATGATAGATATCTTCGTTCCAACTTGAGGGGGAGTGTTGATAATATAAGATTTGTTTCTTATAATTTGAATTATAAGATGATGATAAGATAGGAGAAAAGATTTAGTTTGATTGAGTTGTAAACTCTATTTAATAGGACTCTTGTTCCTTTTGTTTTAAACAAGTTTTATCAGAAATAAAATATTCTGAAATACACCATATTCGGTGCCAACATATATCGTTCCATATATATATATATATCCTAGTCCTTAAAGTTTTATTTGGAGTTGAGGCAGTGCCCCAAAACTTTGATGTGAGCAGCCATAATTCAAATTTGATCTATCCAAGACAATCTAAACTATTATTTCTTGGAACTAATATTCTCATTTGATATTAAAGTACTAAGAATTAATAACTTTATTTTATTTTTTGAAAAGGTTAATTTGAATTTTATTTTACTCGACATTGTTTGCAATAAAGCAGTTATCTGTGTTCACATTATTAGAGTTATTCTGATTTTTAGTTACTCTTTGTTGAACAAGTAGGTTCGCTCGGTTACAATATCTAAACCCGACAAAAACTTTGCAATAAAGCAGTTATCTGTGTTCACATTATTATAGAGTTATTCTGATTTTTAGTTACACTTTGTTGAACAAGTAGGTTCGCTCGGTTACAATATCTAAACCCGACAAAAACATAGACTACTAACATCTTGTTAGAATCCTCCATAGGAAATAGCTCTAACAGTATAATATATTTCAGCAAATCTATGCTGTGGCTGGAATTGTAGTTGGAGATTTGCAATGGACTGCCAGTTGATTGTTTCCCTTACATTCTCGTTTTCTTTTGTAGATTTGCTGATAATGTGAATTCTACAATTGCAACTCTCCATCCAATTCACTGCACCAAGCAGAGGAAAGTTGACGTCGAGTTTGACATGACTACGATACCCGCCTTCTTGGTGGTTGCGATTGTGCTCTGGATAGTATTAAAGCCCAGAAGACCGAAGCCCAAGATTAACTAAACACTACCAAGTGCTGTAGTGCTAACTAGGCGAATCTTCTGGGGACGCAAGCCAAGATTAACTAAACACTACCAAGTGCTGTAGTGCTAACTAGGTTAATCTTCTGGGGACGCAAGCCGCAAACAAGGGAAGAAGAGTTTTCGTTCGACGTTTCTTGTATTCTACGTCTGGAGTCTTAGCTAAATCTACCCACAGATATTCACTGAGAGAAAGAGGTGGTAATGATAGAGACTTGATTTGTACAATTTTTTCTCAGCTTAAGACAGCTTCACATATTGGTCTCTAGCTTTAAGCTTTTGGGAGATTTTTGCAGTTTTTTTTGTAATTGTTGGGATACATTTTTTCCCCATCACTGTCACCTTCTGAGAACTACATTATTGGTAACTTCGAACTTACGCATTTTCTTCTTTTTCTTTGCAACTTGGTTTATCATGTATTTTAGATGAAAGAAAATATTATAGTCTATACTCACTATGCGAGAAATACTTGTATGCATCTAATTTAGGCTCTTTTTATACACTAATTTAATATTAAAACACAACATTTTTTAAATAAAACACATACACTGAGATACCAAGAGTCCATAAGTATGATCTAAATCGGGTCCATACAAATATTTTTCTCAGCCTACCTACCACCATTTGTTGTTTTATCTCCCTATGACCCACTCAAAAGTGTACAATAATTGGATGCAGCAGTTACAATTGCGACATCAGTACAAGAATTGCAAGTATTGAATCAAGTGTCAAATCACACGAGCCAAGGTCAATTTGATGTTTGAGTAAAGAAGAAGTGTTTTAACAACCATTCCCGGTAGTGATTCAGATGCCAGTCATATTTGGATCCTTCGGCTGACCAAAATATTTAGTTGACACGCACGAAAGATCCAAATAAATTTGTGGATTTGTGTTGGAACCAATGATTCAATTGTTGTAAATCCGATCATATCATTTCCTTTTCTTTTGATTAGGCTTATCCTTTAAGAGATATATTTAGATGTGATTGAATGTTGCTAGAATAACCGAGATATTTTAGAAAATATAGGAAAAAAACTAAGGTATTTTGGAAAGCATAAATAAGTAGAAAACTTGGAATGGAGACATAGTAGGGCTTTGTATTTTAGTGTCATGTTTCAAGTTCCATGAATTTTTTCATCATTTTTTTTCTTCCAGTAACTAGGTAGAAATATACTGTTAACTAAGAAACTATTTCGCTCTCTTTGCGATATAAAAACATTGATTAAATACTCCTAAACAATTTGCCTACTTTAAAAATAATATTCCAACCTTTTAGTAATGATAATAATTATTTGTAATCATTGCAAATTAATAAAAGCGTAAATAGCAACAAAAAAAAAACACATTGTGTTATAGTAATATGCACGACATACACAAAACCCATTGTGTTAACAAAATAGGTAAAAAAACCTCTGTTTTCTTAAACTCGGCATGAACCCCCACTGTGTTATAATAAAAGCAAAAAAGCCCCTTCCATTTTTTGAAACATGGCAGAAAAACCCGCATTAAACAAAATAGGCAGAAATACCCATTTGTTTTCTTAAACTCGATGTGAAACCCCCAGTGTTATAAAAAAAGCAAAAAAAACCCATTTCTTTTTTGAAACCTTGCAAAAAACCTATGTGTTAAACAAATAGGCAAAAAAATTCCTTTATTTTCTTAAATCCTGCACAGAACCACCTCGATTGTACAAATAAATAGATTTTATTTAATCGCGTTAAAACTTTATGCAAGCTTTATGAAAACAAGTTCATAACGTTCATATATATTATATATGTTTATATATAACTTAATTTTTTGTTCATATATATATATATTGTAAGGACCCCATATACTTAACCCTTGATTAGTGTATTAATCATTTTGTGTGGCACATGCTTTCAATAAAGTCATTCGGGAAACTCAGATGATACTTTACCATTGAATGTCAATTACAAAATTTTCTTTAACATACGATGTTATAAGTTCATCATCCTAACAACAATGGACTCATAGAGTTCGCCCATTACACCACTTTTTACATTGTGGACTTTTATAAAAATTTGGGCAGAGTCTCCCCATAAATAGAGCTATCCCGAAATAAAATCACAACACATAACATAATTCCCGGCCAGGGAAAACATAATACTCATCAGAATACAGCAATATTAAGTAAATTCCCAGCCAGGGAAGACACCACACATATGGCAACAAAGTGGGTTTCAACACCCACAATACACCAATGACTCTCATAACCTTTAGCAATTCTACCTCTAATTGCATGCAACATAGAATGAAAGAGAGAAAGGCTCATGCCTTTATATACAACCCATATACAAGTATAATCGTGCTCACATGCGAGCATCATAAATATGTGTATAACCATCATGTGTATATATATATATAGGTACTCTATACGATACCGTGCTCCATCAAGCCCTGGTACCACGATCCTGGGAGTACATCCAATCAACAGCTCGAGCTCATCTCCAAAGCCATCGATGTACCTGTTCACCTGCCCCCAACAGAGACAGCCCCCAACGGGGTGAGCAATACAATTCCACAATTTCATAATCATAATGACATAATACATAATTTACGAAAATGTAAATATTGTGGAACATATGTGACACTCCCTGGATGGTATCATCCTCATCCTAGCGTACCCCTGTAATAACCCTGTTCTCAAAACAGATAAATCATCAAATCCTGAATATGCAGTTAATCATCATATTGGTTAATCCTAACCAGTTTCGAATTAACAACATTTCATAACATCTTTCTTTATCTAGCAATTATCATAATTCTAGATATCATATTGAGATTTCCTTAACTTCCGATACTAGTTAATCACTTCTCTGATTAACTACGTCTCCTGTTCCTATTCATTACCAATAGGGAATAAAATACAGATATCCTAGATATCTAATCAATACCACATTTTCATTTCTTACTTCAAAGTAGCGTCATACTACTGGTGTTCGCTCCGTAGCGACCACACCCATCATTTGCTCGCTTCATAGCGGCACCAAGCATTTCATCATGTGAATCAAAATAACGTAACCAAGTCCCGGTGCCATCATAGTAAAACATTTCATGTATTTTAATTCATGCATCATACTTGTAAAACATCATTTAAGCTATGCTCGTACGCTAAACGTACCTTAAATCCTCGAAGTCCGAGCCAAACCTTGCTCGAGTTCCATGCCCCGAGGAATGATGTGCTAACACGATAAATAATTCACGATTATTTACGAACATGCAACCCATGCTCAAGCACACCCATAACCCTCAACATATCGTCAACACGCGACAATAAATCATTTAAAAGACCCGGGGCAGGGTACATGCAGGGAGGGAAAACGAATGCGACATATCGAAAAATCGCCCAAGAACACCTTCAATAAATCGAACCCTTATCATAACAATTCGAACTCAAATAATCACTATAATTCATCTAAAACATGAATTAATCAATCAACAACAACAATAATCGCCCCACATGCCAAAGCCCCAAATTTTCGAACCCTAACTCATCCAAGCAATGAAGAAATTCGAACCATTAAAGCAACAAATTTTAACTACAAAGTCTGAAATATACGACCCAAAAGCAGCACAAAAACGCCCCAAAAACATCCAAAGAAAGGCCCAAAAAACGTACCAAAATCGAGCCCCAAAAATCGGACAGAATTCCAGATCCGAACCCTACGCTTTTCTGGCAAATCCGAACGCGATTCTCGACGAAACTTCGAATTGATGGTATGAATAGCTGCGCCTCGGAGAGACGAATCCAACGGCGGGTCGCACGCGCCGAACGGCGGCGGGCGCGACGTTTGAAGCTGCGTGGGTCTGGGGAAAAGCGGGAATCGGCGGGAGAGAGAGAGAGGGAGGCGGGTTGGAGGCTAAAATGGGATTTTTAATAACAATCTCGGGTTCAACTTGTATTTATAGCAAAATACCCCGAAATACTAATAGCCCCACAAATACATCGTGATTCATTAAAAATCATCTGTTTTCAAAAACTCTCTCTCTAACCCCAAAACCCCCTACTGGTGCTCACACAAGCACCCGAGATTCCGAGACACATTAAAAACCCAACTCTTAGGTTTTACACCGTAATGTGAATACAATCTCATCCTCGGGATCCAACGATCCCAACTACCCAAATAAACGAGTCCGGAAGGCCCAACACCTCGATTAAACTCCAATTGCTACGTAAAACAACTTTAGGGGTTATTAACACTCCGGGATTAACATCTCCATTCCCAGGTCATCACAATATCCCCCACTAAAAGAATTTCGTCCTCGAAATTAGCACCGGTGTATCACGTAATACCCGGGCTACACAGCAACATGGAGCCATAACCTCGATTCTTGATCATAACAGAATCGTATTAATAAACGCGAGGATACTTACCTCTCATCAAACTCTGAAATAGGGCGACTTACCCAAAACCAATATATCACCCAAGAAGCAAAACGTACCTCGATGCGGGTCATCCCAAAAGTCAGTCCCTCATGACTGCAAAGCAACCGATATTTACGACTGTAGATCGGACAGTCATCCTTAGTTCTAATACAACTAGTAAGAACGCATCATAAATGACACCTCAACCGAGAGAACGTTGACCTCGTGTCAAACTCTGGAGTGGAATAGACTTCCAAATCCATCATAACGTCAAAGAGCGTCAGCGCAACCCAACGCTAACAATCCAAAAGCAGTTAGTCAACTGAAACTGCGAGGATCCGAATCGCTCCCGATTCCATCGTAGATATCATTCGATGACATCTCTTATCATGACTCACGATGTCTAACATACATCGTTACAAGGGAAACATCAGTACACCACGGTGTACACATACCAAACCTGGTTTCCACTTCCAAACCTCCTCTATCGAAGGAGCAGTCGCATCATTGCAACTCAAGTTGGGCAACTCACGGCCACAGATTCACACAAAAGATATCTCATAATATGTCCACCTCTGGATATCCCAAGAACCACATCCTGGTCATAAACAAACAATCGAGACTCCTCAGAGTTTCAAACTTGAAAGGACATGCAATAAACCCATTGCATCCCAAATACATGGATTCCCAGATCGAATCAACGACGACCTGATGACTCTCTTGTTGATACTCCAACATCATGAGCTGTCACAGACAAGTCTCACCAAGATTAAACATAACGTATACACGTTTCAGTGAGGCATGCACAACCTCAACCTCAACCTCGATGACATGGTGACTACTAGAGTCCACCACAATCCACATCGTATCAACTTACGATTTGCCATACTTGGTTCCTACGAGCAGTATAACGGCTCTAACAAGCCCCTCTTGGTGCTGCACACACACGGCAGACAAACTAGTCGCTGCCTCTCTAGGTTCACCTCAAACCTACCAATAAGATGGACGTTCCCGCACGGCATACCATACTGTGGGAAGAAAATCAATAGAGTAGTGGGTATTTACCCAACATTCCTCTAATGCCTATACACCCTGGACACTCCAATGTCCCTGTTTCATAGCCATGCATATAGTCATTAATTCTCGACATGAATGATTAAAATCATCATCTTATAATTATCACCATCTTATAACATCTTCATCATATGAGCATCATCATTTCATAAATATCATCATCTTATAACATCATCATCACATAAGCATCGTCATCTTATAGCATCATCATCTTATACATCATCATCATACAAGCATCATCATCTTATAGCATCATCATCTTATACATCATCATCTTATAGCATCATCATCTTAGCATCATCATCTTATACATCATCGTCTTATAAGCATCATCATCTTACACATCATCATCATATAAGCATCATCATCTTATACATCATCATCATATAAGCATCATCATCTTATACATCATCATCATATAAGCATCATCATCTTATACATCATCATCATATAAGCATCATCATCTTATACATCATCATCATATAAGCATCATCATCTTATACATCATCATCATATAAGCATCATCATCTTATAGCATCATCATCTTATACATCATCATCTTATAGCATCATCATCTTATACATCATCATCATATAAGCATCATCATCTTATACATCATCATCATATAAGCATCATCATCTTATACATCATCATCATATAAGCATCATCATCTTATACATCATCATCATATAAGCATCATCATCTTATACATCATCATCATATAAGCATCATCATCTTATACATCATCATCTTATACATCATCATCTTATAGCATCATCATCTTATACATCATCATCATATAAGCATCATCATCTTATAGCATCATCATCTTATACATCATCATCTTATAGCATCATCATCCTATACATCATCATCATATAAGCATCATCATCTTATACATCATCATCATATAAGCATCATCATCTTATACATCATCATCATATAAGCATCATCATCTTATACATCATCATCATATAAGCATCATCATCTTATAGCATCATCATCTTATACATCATCATCATATAAGCATCATCATCTTATAGCATCATCATCTTATACATCCTCATCTTATAGCATCATCATCTTATACGTCATCATCATATAAGCATCATCATAATCATCATCATCGTAAACATCATCGTAAACATCATCGTAAACATCATCATCATAAACATCATCATAAACACTTATGCAATCAATGCAAAGTCATAGTTTAAGAATATGTTACCGTTTGATGCCCGTACGTTTCTTACGCACCTTCCTTGCTTGAACATTACATGAACAAACGCATTAGTATATTCAATAATAATTGAGACCATACCGAAGTATTCCACTGTCGGTTGTCTACCCAGTCTGTCATCAGGCAATACATCATATCTTTCTTTTCCCTGATTTTCTTCCAAAATCAGGTTCCTTGGCACGTAGCATATAGAGTGTTAGACATCGCTATTAATGCCATCCTATCGTGTTCCACACGATTCCTGCAACCACAATGGTTAGCAATACCACTTTTCATATCATATAAGCACATAAACAATTAGTCATGTCGTATAACATTAATGCCATCATGCATAAATATGTGCTATCAATAACTTCCTAGGCCCTCAACAGCCCCAATGAGCAACCACTGCTCTGATACCACTAATGTAAGGACCCCATATACTTAACCATTGATTAGTGTATTAATCATTCTGTGTGGCACATGCTTTCAATAAAGTCATTCGGGAAACTCAGATGATACTTTACCATTGAATGGCAATTACAAAATTTTCTTTAACATACGATGTTATAAGTTCATCATCCTAACAACAATGGACTCATAGAGTTCTCCCATTACACCACTTTTTACATTGTGGACTTTTATAAAAATTTGGGCAGAGTCTCCCCATAAATAGAGCTATCCCGAAATAAAAGCACAACACATAACATAATTCCCGGCTAGGGAAAACATAATACTCATCAGAATACAGCAATATTAAGTAAATTCCCAGCCAGGGAAGACACCACACATATGGCAACAAAGTGGGTTTCAACACCCACAATACACCAATGACTCTCATAACCTTTAGCAATTCTACCTCTAATTGCATGCAACATAGAATGAAAGAGAGAAAGGCTCATGCCTTTATATACAACCCATATACAATTATAATCGTGCTCACATGCGAGCATCATAAATATGTGTATAACCATCATGGGTATATATATATATATAGGTACTCTATACGATACCGTGCTCCATCAAGCCCTGGTACCACGATCCTGGGAGTACATCCAATCAACAGCTCGAGCTCATCTCCAAAGCCATCGATGTACCTGTTCACCTGCCCCCAACAGAGACAGCCCCCAACGGGGTGAGCATACCAATTCCACAATTTCATAATCATAATGACATAATACATAATTTACGAAAATGTAAATATTGTGGAACATATGTGACACTCCCTGGATGGTATCATCATCATCCTAGCGTACCCCTGTAATAACCCTGTTCTCAAAACAGATAAATCATCAAATCCTGAATATGCAGTTAATCATCATATTGGTTAATCCTAACCAGTTTCGAATTAACAACATTTCATAACATCTTTCTTTATCTAGCAATTATCATAATTCTAGATATCATATTGAGATTTCCTTAACTTCCGATACTAGTTAATCACTTCTCTGATTAACTACGTCTCTGTTCCTATTCATTACCAATAGGGAATAAAATACAGATATCCTAGATATCTAATCAATACCACATTTTCATTTCTTACTTCAAAGTAGCGTCATACTACTGGTGTTCGCTCCGTAGCGACCACACCCATCATTTGCTCGCTTCATAGCGGCACCAAGCATTTCATCATGTGAATCAAAATAACGTAACCAAGTCCCGGTGCCATCATAGTAAAACATTTCATGTATTTTAATTCATGCATCATACTTGTAAAACATCATTTAAGCTATGCTCGTACGCTAAACGTACCTTAAATCCTCGAAGTCCGAGCCAAACCTTGCTCGAGTTCCATGCCCCGAGGAATGATGTGCTAACACGATAAATAATTCACGATTATTTACGAACATGCAACCCATGCTCAAGCACACCCATAACCCTCAACATATCGTCAACACGCGACAATAAATCATTTAAAAGACCCGGGGCAGGGTACATGCAGGGAGGGAAAACGAATGCGACATATCGAAAAATCGCCCAAGAACACCTTCAATAAATCGAACCCTTATCATAACAATTCGAACTCAAATAATCACTATAATTCATCTAAAACATGAATTAATCAATCAACAACAACAATAATCGCCCCACATGCCAAAGCCCCAAATTTTCGAACCCTAACTCATCCAAGCAATGAAGAAATTCGAACCATTAAAGCAACAAATTTTAACTACAAAGTCTGAAATATACGACCCAAAAGCAGCACAAAAACGCCCCAAAAACATCCAAAGAAAGGCCCAAAAAACGTACCAAAATCGAGCCCCAAAAATCGGACAGAATTCCAGATCCGAACCCTACGCTTTTCTGGCAAATCCGAACGCGATTCTCGACGAAACTTCGAATTGATGGTATGAATAGCTGCGCCTCGGAGAGACGAATCCAACGGTGGGTCGCACGCGCCGAACGGCGGCCGGACGGCGGCGGGCGCGGCGTTTGAAGCTGCGTGGGTCTGGGGAAAAGCGGGAATCGGCGGGAGAGAGAGAGGGAGGCGGGTTGGAGGCTAAAATGGGATTTTTAATAAAAATCTCGGGTTCAACTTGTATTTATAGCAAAATACCCCGAAATACTAATAGCCCCACAAATACATCGTGATTCATTAAAAATCATCTATTTTCAAAAACTCTCTCTCTAACCCCAAAACCCCCTACCGGTGCTCACACAAGCACCCGAGATTCCGAGACACATTAAAAACCCAACTCTTAGGTTTTACACCGTAATGTGAATACAATCTCATCCTCGGGATCCAACGACCCCAACTACCCAAATAAACGAGTCCGGAAGGCCCAACACCTCGATTAAACTCCAATTGCTACGTAAAACAACTTTAGGGGTTATTAACACTCCGGGATTAACATCTCCATTCCCAGGTCATCACATATATATTTATATATATATTATTATTATTATTAATGTGAAAACGTATTTTATGTTTTTTTGAAAATATGCATATTTTATGTGATATCCCCGAAATGATTATGTATAATTGAACATGAATTACGTTATGTGAGGATTATGGTATTAATTTATTGATGATGATTTATTAATATTGGGAAATGCTTAGTCATGTGGTGGTCATGGCCTAGTAATGTATTTTAGAGTGCATGTGATATATGTTGGGAGTTTGGGTTATGGCATGATTATTTGGGGTGGGTGTTGATCATTGTTGTATAGCATGTTTAATTGGAATTTGAAGTATTTTATTGAATAAATACGATAAAAATATCATGTGGGGATATTTTAATACATCATGCTAAATACCGGGACCAAAACATCGATGCATGTGATGTCCTGGGATTATTGGTATTAATCCCGGAGGGTTATTAATCTTTAATGTTTCTTTTTATTGTGGCAATTAGGAATTAATTGTGTTTATATGATTCTTGCGGTGATAATTAATATATGTGTTAGAATTAATCATCTTGGTAAAAAATGCTTAGTCACATGGTATGGGTGACCTGGGGTGCATTTCGGAGTGCATGTTATGCATGTTGGGAAATTAGGGGTGATTATGGCTTAATGGTGAAATTGATAATTATTTTTGGTAAAGCATGATTTTAATAAGAATTTTGATGCATTGTGGTAAAATGCTTTTAAAATATCATGTTGGGGTATTCTATACACCATGCTTTTGTTTAGATGAACATTTTAAATCCCATAACATGGCAAGGGAACCACTTGCACACACCTTTACATCCCATCACTCCTCTCCATCAGCTTTTTGGTCCCTAACCATCCACTCATCCATAAGCTGCTATTTTCGTTTTTGAAACAAGAGAGGAGGAGAAAGCTTTGAAAAATGGGTCTTTTTGGGAGTTCTTGCTAAAAACTTAAAGCTCAAGTGGTAAGATTTCATTATTGTAAAGTTTTGTTGAGTATTGGTTGGTTTTGATGTTGTATCTTGGGGTTCAAGGGGTAGACCTTGTTCTATCATTGTTGTTTATGTTGGGAGTTAGGTTTTGTAGTGTTTGGATGGTTTTTGGTTGGTTTTATGTTGTAAATTGAAGTGGGTTGAGTTGTAGGTGATTTGGTGTTGAAGGGAGCTCATTCTTGGAGGTTTCTCGCGTATACAGGGCTGCTCGATCGATCCGAAAATATTTTCGATCGATCGAGCATGGCAGAATGTTTTTGTGGCTTTGGAACAGTGGACCGATCGATCGGTATTTTGACCGATCGATCGGAGAGTGGTTCTCGATTGATCGAGATGAAATTTCGATCGATCGAGATGGCCAGTTTGTTGGTGCCTCTTTTGTTGTTTCTTGGCTCTTTTTGGGTGTCTTGCATGCTTCGCCCCGGGTTATTTTAAAAGGTAAATTGTCATGGATTGACAATATTTTTGGGGTATTATACATACTTAGCCGAGAACTTTTATAATTTGGTTATCGTCATGGATTGACGATACGATTTGGTGTTGTGATCGTACTAGGACACGTGATTGCATGCCTATGTTTAATTGTGAAATATTTATGTGTTTTAGCACATGTTTCTCGGGGCATGGAACTCAAGCCAGGCTTGACATGGACTACGGAATTCTAAGGTACGTATGACGTACGAGCATAGCCTATTATAATGTTGCAACTGTAAAATGCACGGTATGTGATAATGGCATTATATGGACATTGAAATACATGGTATGTGGTATTTGCATAAATGGATATGGAAATGCCTGGTAGGTGGTATTTGTCATAAATGCATGGTATACGGTACTCGCTATAAATGGATAGTGAAATGTATGGTATATGGTAATTGCGATAAATGGACATGGTTGGGAATTATATGGTGCCGCTTTTGAGCGAGCAAATATTGAGATGTTGTCGCCGTTGAGCGACCATCGGTTATGACGCCGCTATTGTTGAGCGTGCGTGGGGTCGAAATGCCGCCATTGTGGAGCGAGCTATGACATAGAAATATGGAGTCAATTGCTAAACATATGTGATATCTGTAGTACTCTATTTTGATGGTTTAATCGCATTTGGTTATGGAACTGGTATAACATGAATGGTTTTAGTTGTTCAATGAGATGATCAACTGGCTTTTGGGAATTTAATGGTTTGGTAATTTTGAGAACATGGACAATACAGGGGATCCCGGATGAGGGTATTACCATCCAGGAAGTATCATTTAAATTATGGCATTTACATTCTGTAAATTATGAATTGCAATGTTATGATTATTGGATTGGTGGTATTGGTATGCTCACCCCGTGTGGGCTGTCTCTGTTGGGGCAGGTAACACAGGTGCAACAGTAGCTTTGGAGTTGAGCTTGGGCTGTTGATAGGGGTACTTCCAGGATCGAGGTACCAGAGCTGGTTGAATAAGTGCATAGATCCAGTGTTGAGATCGAGCTGTGCTTGGGAGGTGCTTCCAGGATTGAAGTACCAGTAACGGTATCCGGTAGAGTGTTTTATACATCAGATACCCGCTCATTCATTGGGTGCTCTTATGTGAGTACATTTTACGTGTATATGGAATGTATAAATGGGCTACGGCTTCTCTCTGTTCATTTATGGTTTGCATGCAATTAAATGTGGAATTGCTAAATGAACTAAGAGCATGTTAGTGTATTATGAGGGTGCATGTCATATATGTAATCTTGGTTGGGGGATTTGCATATTATGTGGATTGAATGCAAGAAATTTTATGGATCACTAATATGGTGTAGCACTTGCACATGGCTTTTCCCCATGATTTTATGATTATATGCACTAATGGTATGGATTAATACACTAATAACGGGTTAAGGGCACAGGGGTCCTTACATTAGTGGTATCAGGGCAGTGGTTAGCTCTTTGGGGCTGTTGAGGGCCTAGGAAAATGATAATGGGAATGAGAAGCACATACTTATGCATGATGGTAGTTAGTGTTGCGTGGCACAATTATATTGCTTATGTGCGTTTATGATATGCGTTCATAAATGGAATACGTTATTGCTAACCATGGTGGTTGCAGGGTCATATGAGACATGGACTATGCATTACGGTTGCATAGATATACATCCGAGTGATGATTTTAATGCTTTGCCGCTAAATGTTGGAGCGAGGTGCATTAAAATACACTCATGGCGATGATTATTGGAATACGGATTATGCATTACGGTTGCATGCACATCGAAGCGATGATGTCGCTGTCGTGTCGAAGCGATGGTAAATGCCGCTGTCACGTCGAAGCGATGATGCCGCTGTCGTGCCGAAACAATTATTGGAATATGGGTTATGCATTACGGTTGCATGCATGGCGTAGCGATGTGAATACTTGCCGCTTCATGGCGTAGCGATGTGAATACTTGCCGCTGATATGAAGCGAAGAACACGACCGCTGTCATATCTTGGCGAGGGGTATTTCCGCTGTCATGTAAAGCGAGGGGTATTTCCGCTGTCATGATTAAAACAAGGAGTAAGGGTGCCGCTGTCATACCGTAGCGATGAGAGAATATTTGCCGTTGATATGAAGCGAAGAACACGGCCGCTGTCATATTGTAGCCAGGGATATTATTTGCCGCTGGTATGTCGAAGCGAGGTAGCGATGAAGATATTTGCCGCTCATATGAAGCGAAGAACACGACCGCTATCATATTATAGCGAGAGATATCATTCCGCTATTCTATTGGCGATGGTTTATGCCGCCGGGTATTCTTAGCGATGGTTCATTCCGCTATTCTATTGGCAATGGTTTATGCCGCCGTGTATTCTTAGCGATGGTTCATTCCGCTATTCTATTGGCGATGGTTTATGCCGCCGGGTATTCTTAGCGACGGGTCTTTCCGCTACATCTATTGGCGATGGTTCATGCCGCCAGGTATCATATAGTGATGGTACATTCCGCTACATCTATGGCGATGGTTCATACCGCCGGATATCTATAGCGATGTTTCATGCCGCTGACTTTATGGCGAGGGATCATGCCGCTGATTCTATAGCGATGGGTTATACCGTTATGTGCGTAGCACTGGATTATGCCGCCTACGAGCGATGGATGCTGCTTGTGTACCGCTGGTGGACGATGGATACAGGTATTCCGCTATCTTGATAGCGATGAGGTATGGCACATTACTTTGTTATCATTATTGTGAATATTATGTGTTGTTTTTATACCGTCATGTGTTTGACGAAGGGATTATGAGTGTCATGTATCGACGGGTACCGTCATGTGTTTGACGATGTTATTTGGGATGTCTATGTGGACGCGTGGCGTCGTTTTGGTGAATAATACATTCGTGTTTATGTATTTGGTTGTATGGTTTGAGTGCCGATGGCGAGCACATGGTAGAGTCTGGGTCACTAGTTGACGAGACCTTTTTGCCGAGCAGGTTTGCTCGAGGGAGCATTGGATGCACTGTACCGGTGTGTATACCGCATCATGTTGTGGAGGTAAATATTTGTCGAGCAATGATACCCTTGGGTGTGCTCGTTGGATTGGCTAGGGCCAAGTGATTGGTGGTAAGAGTAGTCATTGAGGAAACTACTCGCTTGTTGCTGTGATGTAGGGTAGGCATGGTTACACCCGCCCTGAAGATGTGGAATAAGTCCTAATGGATTAGGATTGCTTGGTAGTTAGGCAAGGACACCTGGATGTCCATTGTGCTTGGTGTTTTATAGATATGTTGGGTGATGACCCACAACTCTAATGGTTTGTACGGTATGGTATGCCGGGATTAGACATGTGTCTCTTTGGTAGGTTGGTATGAGCCTATGGGGCCAGCGGATCGCTAGCCAGGTATGGTTGCAATGTTTTAGTGTGCTTGTGATAGTCATTATACTACTCGTTGGATTCGAGTTCAGTGAATCGTATGATGAGACGATGAGGACTTTTGGTAGACTCTTGTAGTCTCTATGTGGCATGATTGAGGCAGGGAATACCTCACGGAGACGTTTATACGTCGAATGTTTTGAGAGACTTGTTATGGGGCAGCTCAATTCTGTTGGGAATGCCAACGTGAGTGTCAACAAGTCGTTGTTAGGTCTGATTGAGCATCCTTGCATAGGAAATGCGACGGGAGTCACAATTGAAATTGTGGAGTATAGCTAGTGGGGTAACACTGCTATACTGATTTTATCTCCTGGAGAGATTTGGTTTGTACTGTCATGGAGACAACTGGTATTGGTTGTGAGTTGATAGTGAATCAACCGGGGTAAGCCCTAGTCGTGTCGGGCTATGTGATAGCTTCATACTTTCGGTGAGACATTCGAGGAGACGTCTCCGGAGAATACTCAAGATTGTGTAGTACTATGGTCTTAGTACAGAGTATCTTTTGATGAGTATACATGGCGTATACGGTTTCGATTTGGTAATAATTGCTTTGATGCACTATTTTGAACCAATTGAGTATTTCAGGGTTCCGGATATATCTTGGTATGAATATATCCAGTTCCGAACGGTGGTTCAAGGATTGGAGGATCATGGAATCATGACTTTTCCTTGAGAGGAAGGCGGTATTGTTATACCTATCGGTTGAATCTTTTGGGAGAATCGTTGTTTTGGTTCGTGTAGTGTTGATGTTGAAATCACACTTTTTGGTTTTGGTTTGTCAACCATTATTCTCCGTATAGTGAGAATAATCGAGGTTTGGCAGTGGTTTGGAATTTTGGGTATGTTTGGAGATACCCGAGTCTATTGCATTGCGTATGCATGTTGTGATTGGTGTTGGGCATGTATGCCGTAGGTGTATACGAACGCCAACGTTATTTTGTTCATTGTTGAACGTCGAGTTTGTATGCTTGGTTTGGTGAATCTCCGGTGTGAGATTGTGGGACCTCGAGATCGGTAATCTCGATGGCACGATGCATTCTGATGAATGATCGTGAGGATTGTTTGACTTCCCCTGAGGAGGGATCGACGTGTTTTGGAATCATGGTAATTCTTGTTGGATAATTCGATAGCCTTCCTATTCTAGGATTGTTGGATCCAAGGATGAATGAGGGATGGCCGGGATTCGGGTTTGTTTAGTGTCATGGTTGACACGTGTGTAGGAATGCAATTGATTGTTTTGCATGTCCCCTGTGGAACTTGAGACCTTGTGGAGTCTCGATAGTGTGTTTTGGACCAAGATATGATTTCTTGGAACACCTTGTTTTAAACTTCTGTGGTGATGTGTTTTGTGTGGATCAATGACCGTGGGTAATCCGGTCCGGATTGCCAGTGGTGCAACTATTTCCTTTGGAGGAGATGGACTGGGAAGCAAAAACCGGGTTTTCTTTGAGTATATTGTCGTATGCTAGTAGTCCTCTTCATAGCAATGCGTGTTAAGCGTCGTGGGCAAATGGTGGAGATATCACGAGAAGATATCTATGTCAGGACCAAGAAAGATTTGGTTGATTTGCAGTCGTGGTGGACTGACTTCTGGGACGATTCACATCGAGGTATGTTGTTATCTTTCGGGTTTGCATTGATTTTGGCGTTTGCCCTATTTTAGAGCTTGGTGCGAGATTGGTGTTCTCGCAATTATTAATTCGATTATAATGTGGTCCAGAATCGGGGTTATGGCTTTGTTTTGTTTGTGTAGTCCTGGTGTTACGTGGAGTACACCGGTGCAAATTTCGAGGACAAAATTTTATTAGTGGGGGATAATTGTGATGTCCTGGGATTATTGGTATTAATCCCGGAGGGTTATTAATCTTTAATGTTTCTTTTTATTGTGGCAATTAGGAATTAATTGTGTTTATATGATTCTTGAGATCGAGCTGTGCTTAGGAGGTGCTTCCAGGATTGAAGTACTAGTAACGGTATCCGGTAGAGTGTTTTATACATCAGATACACGCTCATTCATTGGGTGCTCTTATGTGAGTACATTTTACGTGTATATGGAATGTATAAATGTGCTACGGCTTCTCTCTGTTCATTTATGGTTTGCATGCAATTAAATGTGGAATTGCTAAATGAACTAAGAGCATGTTAGTGTATTATGAGGGTGCATGTCATATATGTAATCTTGGTTGGGGGATTTGCATATTATGTGGATTGAATGCAAGAAATTTTATGGATCACTAATATGGTGTAGCACTTGCACATGGCTTTTCCCCATGATTTTATGATTATATGCACTAATGGTATGGATTAATACACTAATAACGGGTTAAGGGCACAGGGGTCCTTACAATGCGCCTGTGCATCGATTACCGTCAGTTGAATAAAGATACGATTAAGAACAAGTATCCCCTTCCGAGGATTGATGATTTATTTGATCAGCTTCAGGGCACAGAGCTTTACTCGAAGATTGACTTGAGGTCAGGCTACCACCAGATACTAGTTAGAGCTGATGACATACAAAAGACAGCTTTTCGGACTCGGTATGGGCACTACGAGTTCTTAGTGATGCCGTTCGGGGTGACGAATGCCCCGACTGTCTTTATGAGCCTGATGAACAGAGTGTTTCAGAAGTATCTTCATCAGTTCGTGATCGTATTTATTGACGACATTCTGGTTTATTCAAGAAGTAAGGAGGAGCATGCCAATCATTTGAGGACGGTGCTTCAGATCCTCAGAGATCATCAGTTGTACACCAAACTCAGCAAGTGTGAGTTCTGGCTGAACAGCGTAGCATTTCTGGGTCATATTATCTCTAGTGAGGGGATATCAGTAGACACCAGGAAGATAGAGACAGTTATGGAATTGGTCTGCGCCTACTACAGTTCCTGAGATCCGAAGTTTTCTTGGTTTGGCCGGGTATTATCGACGCTTCGTCGAAGGGTTTTCAAAGATTGCCAAGCCATTGACGTTGCTAACTCAGAAGGGAGTTCCATTCCTTTGGTCGGAAGCTTGTGAGCAGAGCTTCCAGGAGTTGAAGCACAGATTGACTTCGGCACTAGTATTGGTGATTCCCAGGGAGAACAAGCGGTTCGTTCTCTATACTGATGCATCCCTTCAGGGTTTAGGATGCGTACTGATGCAGGATAAGCGTGTAGTGGCTTATGCTTCGAGACAATTGAAGCCACACGAGACGAGTTATCCAGTTTATGATTTGGAGCTAGCAGCTATAGTGTTTGCCTTGAAGATATGGCGACACTACTTATATGGTACCTCATTTACCATCTACACCGATCACAAGAGCCTGAAGTTCTTGTTTACGCAGGCTGAGCTGAATATGAGACAAAGAAGATGGATGGACCTACTGAAGGACTATGATTGTGAAACGAATACCATCCGGGAAGAGCAAATTTGACAGCCGACGCTTTGAGTCGGAAAGTGAAGAACACAGCAGAGGACGTCATGTGTTTGTCGGCTATGATGACTTCCTACTGTCAGTTGGGTTTTGATTATGATGTGTCTGCTTCACCGGTACAGGTATTGACTTTATTAGCTGAGCCAGACATTTATGAACACATCCGGAAGGCTCAGGGGGCAGACGAAGAGGTCCAGAGATGGTTGTCAGTGGTTCGTCTGGGTCAGCCATCGAGGTTCAGGATGGCTGAGGACGGTTCTTTGAGGCTTGGTGACCGATGGGTGGTTCCGAATACGCCGGAGTTGCGTAAGGGGATCTTACAGCGAGCTCATAGCAGCAGAATGAGTATCCACCCGGACGGGAGAAAGATGTACAAGGATTTATGTGACCAGTTTTGGTGGAAACGAATGAAACGAGATGTTACTACATTCGTTAAGAGACGCTTGATTTGTCAACAGGTGAAGGCTGAGAGGCAGAGGTCTGGTGGTGAGCTTAAGAGCTTAGAGACCTGAATGGAAGTGGGAACACGTATCCATGGACATTGTGTCATGTCTCGATATGACGTATACATGTGTAATATGTTTATGGTGTCATTATGATTTATTACAGTACGATATGGACTCAGGTTCGGATTGAACCGAGTATGAATAAAGCCATGTCTGAATGACTTCTCATTGAAAAATAAAATACATGTGAAAATCAAATAAATGAGTTCATAACATAAACATATGATTTATGGATTTAATAGGGAAGAGTCATGAAGTTGTAGTGGGATATGACCTTGGTGCACATTTAGCATGCATTTGAAGATGTATTATCATGTGTATTTGAGTTGAAAGTGCATTAGAATGTACATGTGAGTTGCATTACATAATACATTTGCCATGAGTTTGAAGGGAATTACATGTGAATGTGAGTTTGGAATTAAAGGTGAGTATTTAGATGTAAAATCAGATTGTAAACACACAACTCACCTAAACTCACCTACAAATCTCTACATGTTCTTTGGAAGCTTTTGAGGGTTTGGTTGAGAGTTACACTTTCAAAGATCTTTGTACAGTAAGAAGAAGTGATTTACTTGGTAAGGAGAATACTCCTTCATTACTTTATCATGGTATTGAGTTAATGGAAAATAGAAGCATGTGATTACTAGTTTGTATGCTTTGAATTGAAAGTTGTTCTCATGCAAAGAAATGAATTGTATGATGAGAGAAACATGTTTATATGTTACTAGAGATTTCATGGAACATGTTTTAAATGTTGAGTTTTGAAGTGAAGAAGAAACACCAAGAAAGAATTAGAAAAATCGCCATGTTTATTTTTCTGAAAACAGAGAAGGCGATCGATCGCTACGGCAATCGATCGCCTATGGCTAAACATGGGAATGACGGTGCTTGAGCGATCGATCGCTTCAAGTAGGCAATCGATCGCCTCAAGGCAGAATGGTTTTCAAAGGGGAGGCGACCGATCGCCTCAAATCATGAGATCGATCGCCAGGGTTAGGTTTTGAAAAATGTTATATTTTGTAATGTTTGATTTTAATGCCTATCATAACATGATATATTATTGGCATTGTTGTAGCACCATCACAGGGGACAGGACAACGAGGCAATTAGCCAGTGACGACTGATTTATCTCGTTTGTGTCGCTTTACAGGTACGTGTTGACGTACGGAGTATATATATTGTGTGATGATGTTATGCGATTGATATCATATGAATTGTGTTGTGTTGGTATCATATGATTGGTAGTATCATATGCATGTACATTCATGGATATCATGTATTTGAGATGGATGAGGTATATAAGTTAGCATTATAGATATACGCCTGGTTTGGGTATATGCTCGGGTATGCTACGTTAGCATTAGAGATATACGCCTGGTTTGGGTATATGCTCGAATATGCTACATATACTTGGTATGAGAGATATACGCCGGTTTTTGGGTATATACTCTGTCTATTATCACATATGAGTACGGTACTATGATGTGTGTTGCTAATATGAAGATGTGATGTGGTTCCACTAACATATTGAGCTGAGATAGACATATCATATTGGTCTCGTGATAATAGGGTGATAGTTGAGACATGTCGACATGGTGCATTGGTTGATGCATGATACAGAGCATTCACAGTGGATATGATGTTTATTGTGCTTTATCATTGATATTGTGTTTTGATATTGCACTAAGATAATGGTTTATCTATACTCACGTTTTGTGAATGTTTCTGTAGGATTTGATAGACGTGGGAATCGTGAGTCTTATTCCGCTGCGAGGTGAACCAATGCATAGGAGTTGTACTGGATTAGGTTGTTAATTCAACATGTAATGTATATGTGAAAAGTGGTTTTTGTACTAGTGGTTTTGGTACATCTGTAACAACCTATTAGTAAGAAACTCTTAAACATTGTCTTAAACAATGTATGAATTACTTAATTCTGACTCACATATGTATGCTTAATTGATACATAATGGATTAAGTAACGAGGACCCCACATTAGTGGTATCAGAGCAGTGGTTCGAGAACGGGGTGAACAAGGGTAGAGGAAGTGTATTAGGGAGTTGCCTAATCACTTGAAAGCATGTTAGGAGTTATGATATGATGTTCTACTGACATGCTTTATTATTTTTATTATTGTTGGTAACCTGTATTTGCAGTAATGGCAGACAGAGTACCACCGGAGGATGTTGGGGATGCCATGAGTGGCAATGTTAGTGTGAGGATGGCGCCTGTACCACCACCACCGATTGGGCAAGGGCTAGTAGAACAGGTACTGTTACCTGGTGAGTTAACATTGACGCAATTTCTGAGCTATCAACCACCCAGGTTTGAGGGTACTGAATCAGGGGAACTGGCAGAGGAGTGGTTGGAACGTGTGGAACAGATATTTGTGTCGGCACCGTGTGCCAAGACTGCTTGGTTACTCTTAGCGGAATTTCAGTTAGCTAAGAAAGCAATGATGTGGTGGAAAGCTACACTGATTGAGCTGAGAGCTCAAGGTCAGACTGTGGACTGGGATGTTTTTAGAACTCGTTTTCTTGCTCACTATTTCTCTGTGGCTGCAAGACAGAGGAAAGAAGATGAGTTTACCAATTTGAAACAAGGTAATATGACTGTGTCTGAGTATGCGGTGCACTATTCATCGTTGTTACGATATGTACCACATATTGCCGCTGATACCAAAGTAAAGATTAGACAATTTGTAAAGGGCTTGAGGCCGGAGTTATTTGATAGGGTGATGTCTAATAACCCTGGTTCATATGAGGAAGCGTTGATGAGAGATGAAATGGCTGAGATCGCTGTGGGTGTTTATCAGGATGTAGGACATTCTCAGATACCTACATCAGAGAGTATGAGACCACGTGGGGAAACGTTTAAATCATCACGAGGAGGTGCTTCTTCTTCTCGATTTAGTGGGAAACGTTTTGGATCACAGAAAAGAGATGACCGAAGAGCTAAGGGACAGTTCCAAGGTAGTAGTAGTGGCAGTGGTGTGCAATGCTTTAAATGTGGCGGACCACATTTGAAACGAGATTGTCCTCAATTGAATCCAGTAGTTTGTTTCCGTTGTGGGAGACCAGAACATGTGATCCGTGATTGTCCTCAAGTGAGTGGACAACAGAGGAGAGGACCAATGTCAGAGTATACAGTGCAACAGAGACCACAGGGTATACCACAGTCTAGTGGAGGACAGAGGGCAGGACCACCTCAGGCTCAGGTCTATGCACTGAACAGGGAGCAATCAGAGGCAGCTCCTGATGATGTGATAGCGGGTAAGTGTACTTTGTTTACTTATCCTGCTTTACTGTTGATTGATACTGGTGCATCACATTCTTTTATTGCATAAAATTTTATTGACCGGTATCATATATGCTCGTCTCCACTGTTGATGCCTCTTTATGTTTCGACACCCATGGGAACTACTGTAATGGCTTGTCAGAGTGTGCCCGATTGTGATATTCAGTTTGAGACTGAGCATGGACTACATGCTGATTTGATTTTGTTAGACATGACAGATTTTGATTGCATTCTTGGAATCGATGTGTTAAGTAAATATAAATCTATTGTGGATTGTTGTCAGAAGCTAGTGCGATTTCAATCTGATACTGGAAACCAATGGTTCTTCTATGGTCAGGGATCGAGGGCAAGGATTCCTTTGATATCGACAATCCGAATGTCGCGTTTGTTAGAACGTGGACATGCGGGTTATTTGATTTATGCCCTTGATGTAACTGAACAGAAAAGAGAAAGGAAAGTGGAGGAGATACCAGTGGTTGCAGAATATGCGGATGTGTTTCCGGATGAGATACTTGGATTTCCACCTAGTCGAGAAGTGGAATTTGGTATTGATTTGATACCTAGTACTTCTGCAATTTCACGAGCTCCTTATCGGATGGCACCAACTGAATTGAAAGAATTGAAAACTCAATTGCAAGACTTATTGGACAAGGGGTACATACGTCCTAGTGTATCGCCTTGGGGTGCTCCGGTATTATTTGTTAAGAAGAAGAATGGGACGATGAGGTTGTGTATTGACTATCGACAATTGAACAAGGTAACCATAAAGAATAAATATCCTCTTCCGGGTTTTGATGCTATCTGGGTGATTGTAGACAGATTGACTAAAGTGGCTCACTTCATTCCATACAGTATGACCTTCACGTACTTGAGGATGGCTCAGTTATATGTCAGAGATGTAGTGAGACTGCATGGGATCCCTGTTTCGATTGTGTCTGATCGAGAACCGCGGTTTGCATCTCACTTCTGGGAAGGTCTTCAATCAGCCCTGGGTACAGAATTGAGGTTGAGCACATCATACCATCCTCAAACGGATGGCCAGACTGAGCGTACTATCCAAACGCTCGAGGATATGTTGAGAGCACGTGTGTTGGAGTTTGATGCTTCTTGGCAGGATTCAGTAGCCTTGGTAGAATTTTCTTATAACAATAGCTACCAGGCAAGCATACAGATGGCTCCTTTTGAGGCTCTCTACGGTAGACGTTGTAGGTCACCGTTATGTTGGGACGACGTGGATCGCAAATCAGTCGGAGGACCAGATTTGATCCGGGAAATGGAAGAAAAGATAAAGGTGATAAGGCAGAAAATGAAAGCAGCCCAGGACAGGCAGGCAGCGTATGCTAATCAAAAGCGTCGACCGTTAGAGTTTCAGTTGGGCGACAGGGTCTTTTTGAAGATCTCACCTTTCAGAGGTGTGGTGCGATTTGGAATGCGGGGGAAATTATCTCCGAGATATGTTGGACCGTACGAGATCTTACAGCGTATTGGTACTTTGGCATACCGACTGGCTTTACCACCTTCTCTGTCTGGTATCCATGATGTGTTCCACGTATCTATGTTGCGGAAGTACGAGCCAGATCATTCTCATGTGTTGCAACCTTCTGAGGTTCAGATAGAGTCCTATGTATCTTATGTGGAGCGGCCTGTTAGACTTTTAGATCGAGCAGATCGCAGACTCCGGAACAAGGTGATACCTATGGTCAAAGTTCAGTGGGATCGTAGGGGTGTCGAAGAGGCCACGTGGGAGACGGAGCGACACATGGTGCAGCACTATCCGGAACTGTTTTCTAGTATGTGATTTATGTTCTGTTTTGTTTTGGGTAAGTGCATGGTGATTTCGGGGACGAAATCTTATAAGTAGGGGAGTATTGTGATATCCCCGAAATGATTATGTATAATTGAACATGAATTACGTTATGTGAGGATTATGGTATTAATTTATTGATGATGATTTATTAATATTGGGAAATGCTTAGTCATGTGGTGGTCATGACCTAGTAATGTATTTTAGGGTGCATGTGATATATGTTGGGAATTTGGGTTATGGCATGATTATTTGGGGTGGGTGTTGGTCATTGTGGTATAGCATGTTTAATTGGAATTTGAAGTATTTTATTGAATAAATACTATAAAAATATCATGTGAGGATATTTTAATACATCATGCTAAATACTGGGACCAAAACATAACACATCACATAACCCATGATAGGGTTGAATATTACGCGTTTTTATGCTATGATATGTATATATTTTCGTGTTGATTCTTGGATTATTGTATGGTTTATGGTATATATTTCTCTATTTCAGGAATCAATGTTGAAATGTAGGGAAATGTGAAGAAATCAAGCTAAAATGATGAAAGAATGAATAAAGTTGAAGAAAAGAGGAAAAAACCGGAATCCAAGACACATGTTGCTCCTTTCTCATCAAATTACTATATGTTCGAGCCAAGTTTTGGAAAGGTGGTCCATATAAAAGTTGTAGAACTTTCTCTTATCTTCGTGTGGACAGCTGATTCATCAAATTCGGAGTTTGTATGAGAAAGTTATGGCCAAAATACAAAACTCGCCAGAAGCTGAAAAAGGCGCAGAAAACATTCTGGTTGTCTCGATCGATCGACCAGACTGCTCGATCGATCGAGCAAGGCTGAAAAATGAGCGAAAATCTTACTTGAATGCTCGATCGATCGGCCCTTCTGTACCGATCGATCGGCCGGACGAATTTTCTGAAAAATAAATTCCTTGTAGAGTTTGGGTCCAACAAAGAAGTGCTTGATTCTTTCCCCTATATATATTTGGACGAAAATTACACCCAAAATCAGATTTTGAACCGTAGGAATAGCCTCCACACCTCCATACTCCATATCACCTTCATCCATCTTCACATATTCATCCTAGGAATTGGAACAACCCAACAAGGCGATTAAAGAGACGATCGAGAATGAAGCAAGAGAAGGAGCGAGGATCTACAACCGGAGTCGACGCTGGGAGTTTATTCTAACTTTTAAACTTTAGTTTAGTTTGTTTTGATTTTATCATGCTTGGATTGTTGCAAGACATGTTTGAGTATTGGTATTTATTTATGAGTATGAACTAAGTTTATTTATCGAGGCTAGGCGAATCCTTTGTTGTGAACCTTCGATTTGATGATTTAATGATTGAATTCTTATAGTTCTTTGCGTATGTTTTAGGTTCTTCATGCTTTTAGAGGATTGATCACCTTTGAATGATGTTAGTATCGTAATTGAGATCAAGAGATGATTTTATGATACTGAATTAATAACTCATACCATGGATTTCAGACCGAGATTGAGAGATGACGTCAAATACATGCGTGATAGCCATAGATATCTAGTAATTGAAAGCTAGGAGTTTTCATGGATCTTATGCAACATTGAATTGTTAAATAAGTGAACGAGAGTTACTTACTGCAATTCGGTGTTAGGTTTAATATAGCTCGAGAGAGTGTATTAGATAAATTGGGAGAACTCGTCACCTTAGAAATAATTGAATATTCAATCGAGAATTGTAGGGAATTGCATTGGTGAGCCAAAGTCTCGATAATCTTCTCTAGTGGATTTTTCTCGTTTACTTTTATTGACATGGTTGGATTAGTAGTTTATATTAATTAATTAGTTGTTAATTATAAATTATTTATCGTATGTTAAATATAGTTAAAAGACATCTTATTTGGTACTTGCTTGTTAGTCCCTGTGGGTTCGACAATCCGTATCTTCCTATCTATACTAAAACTTGACACTGTGCACTTGCGGTCTAAAATCGCTAGATTGGAATTAATTGTTAAAATAAAAGCGATCAAGTTTTTGGTGCCGTTGCCGGGGACTAACTTTAGTAATATCATACTAGGTTCTTTGACTGTAATTTAACCATTTTTTGTTTATTTATTTCGAAAAAAAAATTATATATATATATATTTTTTGTTTTGTTTGTCTTGTGAGGTACCTGGAGATGCTACATCAACATGCCTTCACAAGCTTTGCCCAACAACGTTCCAAGCCGTTCTACGCTGTTTGGGAGAGATTCAATGAATTGGCCAACACATTCCGGTATCACAATTTTTCGAACTATACTCTCAAGCAATATTTCTTCAAAGGGCTGGATGCATAGACACGAGAATGGGTATTGAGAGGAGCACTGGTGACTGGGAGTCCCCTGGTTGATAGAGATGAGGACAGTGTGGTGCACGGGTTCAATGATATGGCGGACTTCGATCTTCACTGGCATTGTGATCCTTCACTACAAGGTTGGAGTCACCAATACCCACCGGAGCCTCACTACCCTATTGATACGCCACAACCATTTGAACATCACGAAGAGAGGAGAGATAGTTCTGCAGATGTCACGACTCAGTTAGAGGATACCTTAGTAAGATTCTTGGCATCAACCGAGAACAGTTTGGGGTGCCAAACCAACTCTATGCGTCACCTGGAGAAGCAAATGGCGGTCATCATGGAAACAATTTCAACTAGTTGCCAAGAGGAAGAGATGAGGGCTACAAATCAAGAGGCGACGAATCGAGTTTGGTTATATGATGATGAACACTCAACCAACCAAGTTTGGGGAGTGATCATACTCATGTGGAAAAGTCAAGGGAACTTGAGCCTCTTTAAGAGATTGAGACTACTTCAGAGATGTCATCCGAGGAGTTCCCATGTGAAGATGAGTCGAGTGTGATGTTGGAGAAGGAAGAGACTTTCAAAGATTCTGATTTGAGCCCATCGATGGAGACATGTTCTATGCCATATGTGGATCCGTATTTTCCATCGATGCCAACTTCACCGCACTACATCCTCCAAGATATGAAGCCAAGTCGAAAATCATTCTCCCATGCCAGCCACTTTAAGACGAATGTTGTTGGAGCGACGAGCTTACACTGCTACAATCTTGCCAATCTTGAGGGCATAATGAATAAAGACCCATTAGTGGTATCATACGATACTTACTATGGGCGGCAGCCGCTCTTTGATGGTTGCTTCTGATGGTCAAGCCGAAGACCAAAAATCAGCGCTTCTTGGGAGGCAACCCAAGCGTATCCTTTTGTTATTTAGTTTTGTTTTATTTTTCACTTTTCATTTTAGTTTTGTTTATCTCTCAAGTCGAATATTTTACCATATGCATTCTTCTCTTGCTAGGTACATGGTTGGAGCGATGAACCCCTACAACAGTGGAGCTTTCAAAAGCAAATCTTCCTCAACCCTAATGCAAGCGTCTTGATCAGGGGAGTTCACTGTTTCCCTTTTGATTCTTTTAAACATTGAGGGCAATGTTTGATTTAAGTTTGGGGGAGTAGTAACTTGCATGTTTTACTTGTTTTAACCACATGTTGTGTGCTTAAATGGCACTTGAATCGTCCGATTATTATGAGCTAAAAAAAAAAATTATGAGTTCAAACTTGAGAAAAGAATGAATTATAGTAGTGACTATTCAATGAGGATTTTGATCTCACTATGCATATGAACTTGATTTGTGATGATTATTGGACTTGTACATGAATATCCTAATTTGAGTTAGCATGTCAAGAATGAGGAATATATTGAGCACAATGAGTCATGATCTTGTGGATTGCATGTTTTGAATAGTGATAATTGTTGTGAACTTGATGATTTGTCTTGAGCATCTTAGAGTTATCCTAGAACTTATTTGATGATGACACTTTGATGCGAAATTTTATAGTTACAAACTTGACTTGGAAATGATCTAGGCGATCTTTGAAACGTTTGAGCCTTTCAAGCTTACCATGATTCATATCAATCCCTAGTGTCCCATTTGAGCTTTATTGAAAAAAGAATGGTATATGCATTGCATATAATTAGACCCCATTCGACATTCTTGGCAAACTCATTATACTTACCCTTATTTGAGCCTAAATGAAAAAAGTTATCCTTACCCTAAGGGAGTATAATGAATATCATTCGATGCACTTGAATTGTTATATCTTGATGAGCTTATTGAAAAAAAAATAAAAATTGATGAATGAGAAAAGAAAAAGATAGACAAAAAGCCTTGAGAAAAAGATTGACTAAATAAGACCCAAAGTGGCCAAGGCTATAAAAGAAAAAGAAGATAAGCTCGATGTATGCGAAACATTTGAATTGTAAATGATTATACTCTCTTCTTTGCGCTTATCCTATCTTTTCTTTGAAGCCAACACCAAAGGCCTTACATTACAAGCTTAAAAAGTCATTTTGATCCAAGTCTAAGGAGTAACTATCATTAGTGGAGAAGTTGTTTGAAAATAGGCTTATGGGGTTCTTGATCATAATCTCGACTTTGAGTTGATTAACATGATTTGATCTTGAATATGTGTATGAAACTTAAGTTTGACTATAGCACACACACACACATTCCGATTTTGAGATGTGTTACTTGATTTAGGAGAAAACATGTCTTGTCAACTTTTGTATATGTGCATGAGATTTCTGATAATAAAATAAGTCATGAATAATTGTTTCAAGTATCAAGAATGAACTCTACCTTGTGATTTTAATGCTTAATCGAGGACGATTAAGTGATAAGTTTGGGGGAGTTGATAGGGTTGAATGTTACGCGTTTTTATGCTATGATATGTATATGTTTTCGTGTTGATTCTTGGATTATTTTATGGTATATATTTCTCTATTTCAGGAATCAATGTTGAAATGTAGGGAAATGTGAAGAAATCAAGCTAAAATGATGAAAGAATGAATAAAGTTGAAGAAAAGAGGAAAAAAACTGGAATCCAAGACACATGTTGCTCCTTTCTCATCAAATTACTATATGTCCGAGCCAAGTTTTGGAAAGGTGGTCCATATAAAAGTTGTATAACTTTCTCTTATCTTCGTGTGGACAGCTGATTCATAAAATTCGGAGTTTGTATGAGAAAGTTACGGCCAAAATATGAAACTCGCCAGAAGCTGAAAAAGGTGCAGAAAACATTCTGGTTGTCTCGATCGATCGAGCAGACTGCTCGATCGATCGAGCAAGGCTGAAAAATGAGCGAAAATCTTACTGGAATGCTCGATCGATTAGCCCTTCTGTCCCGATCGATCGGCCGGACGAATTTTCTGAAAAATAAATTCCTTGTAGAGTTTGGGTCCAACAAGGAAGTGCTTGATTCTTTCCCCTATATATATTTGGACGAAAATTACACCCGAAATCAGATTTTGAACCCTAAGAATAGCCTCCACACCTCCATACTTCATATCACCTTCATCCATCTTCACCTATTCATCCTAGTAATTGGAACAACCCAACAAGGCGATTAAAGAGACGATCGAGAAGGAAGCAAGAGAAGGAGCGAGGATCTACAACCGGAGTCGACGCTGGGAGTTTATTCTTACTTTTAAACTTTAGTTTTGTTTTGATTTTATCATGCTTGGATTGTTGCAAGACATGTTTGAGTATTGGTATTTATTTATGAGTATGAACTAAGTTTATTTATCGAGGCTAGGCGAATCCTTTGTTGTGAACCTTCGATTTGATGATTTAATGATTGAATTCTTATAGTTCTTTGCGTATGTTTTAGGTTCTTCATGCTTTAGAGGATTGATCACCTTTGAATGATGTTAGAGAGATGATTTTATGATACTGAATTAATAACTCATACCATGGATTTCAGACCGAGATCGAGAGATGACGTCAAATACATGCGTGATAGCCATAGATATCTAGTAATTGAAAGCTAGGAGTTTTCATGGATCTTATGCAACATTGAATTGTTAAATAAGTGAACGAGAGTTACTTACTGCAATTCAGTGTTAGGTTTAATATAGCTCGAGAGAGTGTATTAGATAAATTGGGAGAACTCGTCACCTTAAAAATATTTGAATATTCAATCGAGAATTGTAGGGAATTGCATTGGTGAGCCAACGTCTCGATAATCTTCTCTAGTGGATTTTTCTCGTTTACTTTTATTGACATGGTTGGATTAGTAGTTTATATTAATTAATTAGTTGTTAATTATAAATTAATTATCGTATGTTAAATATAGTTAAAAGACATCTTATTTGGTACTTGCTTGTTAGTCCCTGTGGGTTCGACAATCTGTATCTTCCTATCTATACTAAAACTTGACACCGTACACTTGCGGTCTAAAATTGCTAGATTGGAATTAATTGTTTAAAATAAAAGCGATCAACCCACCATCCAACCACCCCCCAACCCATACCTATCTGCAGCTGCTCCTTACCCCCACTTGCCTACCTTTTAACTCAACCTCCATCACTCATTCTCCCCCCAATCTTTCCCCATATTTTTTTCCAACATCCAGCAAGCAAGAAGGAGGAGGAGATCTGTCATTTCAAGGCTTGTAACCTTGCTAAAAGTTGGAGCAAAGAGGGGTGAGGAACCATATCCTATTTTTGGTTAATGTTTAGTTGAGTTTTGATAAAGTGGTGTGTAGAAATGGCATGTTAAGTAGCCTTTTATTGCGATGCTTGTTTTGGGTAGCTACATGGTAGTATATTGGTGTATTTTGCATGATAACTTGTTGGGGAATGATGCTTTATGGTGTATTTTATGATAGCTTTGGGTATGTGTTTGAAAATGGCGATTTCTCGCGATTGCAGGTATTGGCGATCGATCGGCGCGTTTTCCCGATCAATCGCGAGCGCTAGGGTGCGAGGCAGAACACTTCAGCGATTGATCGCGAGTTTGGCGCGATCGATCGGCACAACTTCAGCGATCGATCGCGGAAGACAGAATTTTGAATGTTGAGGCAGTAGCATCTCGCGATCGATCGGGGCTGATTGGCGATCGATCGCGAGAAGCCAAATGTGGTGTTTTGATTAATTATTGTAGGATTTTTGGTATTGGGCTATTATTTGCATCTAATATTGTGTTGTACACTTGTGTAGAGCCTTCACAGATAGCCACACAACGTAGGGGATAGAGTCCTGCAACATACCATATTTTGAAAAGGTACATAAGCGACGTATTGGCACCCAACGGTAACATGTATTATATGTTTATTAATTTGACACACGATAGATGCAAGTATGTATCAGATTATGCATTGTGAGTGTGATACATGTTGATTATGCATTGTAGTTGCATATGTATGTTGTGGAACATTTGGTGTGTATTCCACGAGTCACGGTTATCACAGTGATGATTTTAATGCTTGCCGCTACTATGCCGCTAAAATATGAAGCGAGGGGGTGGAGGTCCGCTTGCACATTGAAGCGAGGTTTGCCATATGAAGCGAGGTTAGAAATGCCGCTTATATAATGAAGCGAGGGGGAGGGGGAGGGGGGGGGGGGGGGGGGAGGGGGGGAGGTCCGCTTGTTCTAAAGTTATGAAGCGAAGGGCATTAAAATACACTGATGATGAACTGACTAATGATTGATTTCAAGATTTAAGAAGTGAAGTTATGTCATGACATTTGTTTAAAATCGTAATATCAGTTATTGATTTAATTATGAGTTATGGTACAGGGACAACCAAAATGGGCGTTTTAAATGCATTAGAATTCAGGAAGTATTTTATATCTATGGTTTATGCATTTACGCTTTATATTCATATTTTGTTGAATATGAATTACCATGTGCTCATGTGTTGGGGGTTGTCTTTGTAGGTGCTTTTGACATGGAGAACCAGGGTCGGGGTTGATACGCTGAGCTGTAAGGAGTGCTACAGGATTAGCAGAACAGAAATTACTTTTGTATAGCTTCTACATAGTGTAGACTAAAGCTTTAGTTTAGTACACTATCTGATTCCTTTTGAACTTCTTTGGTACTGTAACTCTTAAGCTCAAGATTATCAACAAGGCCTAATACTCTGATTTATGAATGATTAGTTCTCTTAATTGCACTTTATAACGTTGTTAGATAACGGGGTCTCACATTTTATATGTGCAATTGTTATTTATTCAATATATCCAAAACTTAAAAAAAAATTGAATTGGTCAATAAGCATGCATATATTAAAAGAAAAATTCAGAATATTATTCATAATCTATTTTAAAATTACATCATAAAAATTATTCACTTTAAATTTTTGAATAATGTTCGTTTTAAAACTAAAAGAACAAATTATTACATAAAATAAGAAAATAATATAGATGCAGAAAAATTGGAGAGCATATTAGACAATCGAGAGGGTTCTGTGCATGATTTACGAAAATATAAGGGTTTTTTTGCCTATTTTGTTTAACACGATGGATTTCGCGCAATGTTACAAAAAAAAGAGGGTTTTTTTGCCTTTTTATATTACATGGGGGTTTAATGCCTAGTTTAAGAGAACATATGATTTTTTTGCCTATTTTGCTAACACCCAGAGTTTTGTGCATATTTACTATAACACATGGAGTTTTTATGCTTTTTACCATTAATAAAATTTTCAAATGTCACTATAATTTTTTTTATTACCGTCATCATCAATTTATCTTTCAAATTAAAGATTATTATATAGAGAAAATTGTAAAAATGTACCAGTAGGAATGGCAACGGGTCGGGTATGGTACGGGTTTGGCCAATCCCAGGACCCGCCCCGCTACACATAAAACCCGGACCCGCCCCGCCCCGCTTAGACCCGCGAACCTGACGAGTTTACCCGCCCCGCCCCGGTTCCAATTTTTTTTATTTTTTATTTTTTTAAAAAAAAATTAGCTAAAAATCAATTTTGAAAAACAAAAGTTGAGTTTTGTGATTAAATTTTATGTTTTCTCTAGTAAATATTTATAATAAGCATTGTAAAACTATCTTTAAACTACTAAATATTTATTAATTTGCTCTTATTTCCTTCAAAATGTCTAACTTCTTTAACATGAACACATGAATTTTGATATAAAATTAAATAATGACACTTTATTGTTCAATTAAAGAAGTAAAATGTATAATCAATATCATATTTTTTTTAAAAAAAATTAAAAATGTATTGCGGGGAGGCTACGGGGGCGGGTTCGGCCAATCCCAGGACCCGCCCCGCCCCGCTTCCAAACCCGGTTGAAGCGGGTCCAGACCCACCCCAGCGGGGCGGGTTCAATGCGGGTCCGAATTTGGACCCGTCCCATTGCCATCCCTATGTACCAGTTACAAAAATATTATGCAACTAAATCTATCCAAAAATAGATTTCCGTATAAATCTACTTTTTAAGAAATTTTATTCACATATGTCCAATTTCTATATATTTAGTTTATTAGATGCTTTATTTTACTTTCCATATGTCTTTCCAATTTATTTCCACCAAAAAAATTGCAAGTCACATATCTGTATTCTTAGACTAAAACAAGGTTCAACAACAGCCACAGTTCCCGGAGCAAGAGTAATTGAAGCGCCAAAAATGTGATTCCACGAGGAGGGGAGGATTTGAGGCCCGTGGAACATTGGTTTATCTCGTAGCGTGGTTGCGCACGTAGAATAGTGGAGGAAGTGATCAGGGACGATTATCAGTATGCCGAGTTCTAGATAGGGAGCCACAATTCGGTCATTCTTACGCCGTCGTATTGGAGAGAGACGATATCGCGGTGGAGAACGATGACTTCGTGTATCTGAAGAAGTGGATTGAGAAAAATCATGATGTGCTTCGAGATAAAGCGTTGAAAAAATGGGGAGTTCTCTTTATGGTAATGGAAGAATTTTCTAAAAATTATATACAAAGAGGATTATGAGTTATCAAACAACAGAAAACCAGGACGGAAGCATGCATCGGGGAAGGAAATGGCGTGCACCAGGGAAAGAAAATGGCCTGCATTAGGGAAAGAAATGGCGTGCACCGAAGAAGCAAATGGTGTGCACCAGTGGTGTAATCGCATGCACCGGTAGATGATGTACATATGGTTATTTTTGTCATTTCAATAGGAAGTGGACTTATATGATTTGAATTTTATTTGATGGACTGATTCAAAAAATATTTAATCATATGGTAGCGGCCCGAAGTTATCTTGTTGTATAAATTATACTTCTCAAACACAATCTACATATTTTGGTGATTTTTATTAGGCCCAACGGACTATTGATTTTGGCCTATGAACAGCTCAAATGAGACCCGATTCGATTTTGGCCTATAAACAGCTCAAATGAGACCCGATTCGAAACTTCCAGAAAACCTCAAGCACTACATTTATTATATTAGAACATAGCCAACATTTCGCAGCTAGTCAAAATTGCACAAATCTTGGATATGCATTGTGGTTTCCTGCTTCGACAACCTCAAATCATTCAATTTGAAGCAAATACTTGACCTAAATTTCAATTATTTATCTTGTAATCATCCATCAACTGCCTGATCTATCATCCATTTCTGTTAACATTTGATCTGTGTTCGATTGGCAAGAATGGAGGGAGGCGAGGCAGCGGTTTCGGCTGAGAAGGCGGCGGAATCGGCTTCCTACACGTATTGGGTGCGGGAGGCGGGCCGTGACGCTGCTCCGTTGCCGACACCTAAGAAGATTGAGCCGGCGGATTTATTCAAGCAAACCAGTCAAACGCATCTCGGCTCTGCTTGGAATCGGGTATGCTTTTCCGTAACAAGAATCAGGAGCTCTTATTTTTCGTGTTTGTTAAGCGCAAGAAGGATGGCATTTTATTGTTTTTGATCATTCTGCTCAAAGCTTCAGCTATAATGCCAAAGAGAAAAAGGGATAATGGATACCCTTGTCTCAACCCTTTTTGCATCTCAAATTCCTCCTGGACTACCATTGATTAAGACCGGCGCTTTGGCGCTTGAAATACATTCCATAATCCATCCTCTCCACTTTGGATCAAAATTCATCCCTCATAACCTGATCAAGAAATCTCCAATTGACAGAATCATAGGCTTTCTCAAAGTCCACTTTAAAGATCATACCTTTTCTGTGTTTTTCTTCATTTCGTCAATCAATTCATTGATAATCAAGACTTCGTCAAGAATGTTCCATTGTCCAATAAATGCTGATTGAGACTAAGATATTACTTTGTCTAGAACCCGACTAAGTTTACTAGCCAAAATTTTTGCTAGTACCGTGTACATGCACCCAATCAATGCAATCGGTCTTAACTCTCCAATCTTAACTGGATTTTCTTTCTTGGGTAACAGAACAATAAAAGAATTCCTCCCTTAATCAATCTTCCATTTCTGTGAAATTCCTTCAAGAATTTTCTGAAATCATCTTTCAATACTCCCTAGAAATGTTTGATAAACTTAAAATTGAATCCATCGGGCCCAAGACTCTTCGAACTATTGCAATCCCAAACTGCTTTTCTTATTTCTTTTTCTAAAAATGCTGCTGTTAGAAATGAATTGTCTGATTCATCCAGTTACTCAAACTGAATGCCTTGGAGTTTTGGTCTATTCCATTCTTGTTGACTGAAGTGATTTGAGAACTAATTCGTAACCCATTCCTTTATCCCCCTCACTAAATCCACCCATTGCTCATCTATCTTGAGCCCCATAATTTCATTTCTTTTCCTTCTTCTATTGGCAACTTTATGAAAGCAACTCGAGTTCACATCTCCCTCCTGAATCCATTTTATTCTTGTTTTATTGGCAACTTTATGAAAGCAACTCGAGTTCACATCTCCCTCCTGAATCCATTTTATTCTTGTTTTCTGATAGAGTAATGTGTCTTTCATTCCAATTTGTTGTTTGAGAGTAACCATTTCGTTTTTTCGATAGTAAGCTTCAGCATCCGACAAATCCCTTTGTTCCGCTATACTGTCTATTTCATTGAGTTTGTCTATAGATGACTCTTATGTTCTTATCCATCAATCCAAATACCTCTTTATTCCAGATTTTTGACCTTGTTTTCATCAACTTTAGTTTTTTCTTTCAAGATTAAACCACCCCAACCCTGAACCTGCAATTGTTTCCATTCCCATTCTACAAAGTGTCTGAATTCCCGACGTTGAACCCAAGAATCGATAACTCAGAAAGGTTTCGGACCCCAATCCACATCATGTGACTTTAATTTGAT
The DNA here is from genome assembly GCA_907163345.1 of Haberlea rhodopensis. Classification (NCBI taxonomy): domain Eukaryota; kingdom Viridiplantae; phylum Streptophyta; class Magnoliopsida; order Lamiales; family Gesneriaceae; genus Haberlea; species Haberlea rhodopensis. The sequence continues at coordinate 556,307 of CAJQUN010000042.1, forward strand.
TGCTGTGGTCTGACATAGTTCTTTTTAGTCCTCATTGCGTCATGTTTGGTCATTTTTTAATCCAACTAGCTGATAATAGAAATCTGTCCAATCGGCTGACACACGAACCATCGGTTTTATACCAAGTTAATTTCTCCCAATCAATGATAAGTCAAACCATCCTATTGAAATGATAAGTTGTCAAACTCATTGATTTCACTTACATTTGGTCTAAGATTTTTGCCCATTCTCTTTGATGTGTCTTATTGCGTTAAAATCTCCACATATGCACCAATTCTCCTCTTCTTTATGTTTGAATTTATAGGACAGTGCTTCCCAAAGTTCTCTTTTCAATGCTATTTCCCCTGGTGAATATACATTAACAATATAATATATATTAACAATATGACATTTTGTTTTTTCCGATCCCCAAAAACCTTCCAACCCCCTAGTATCCCCTCTTCTCCCCAACAAGTTTCCATTGTGAAAATATCCTCTGTCCAAATGCAAAGAAATCCTCCTGTTGCCCTTGTGGCCCCTTTAAAAACCCAGTTGAATTTTCAGTTCCCCAAATTGCCCTGCATAGATCTCTATTTACGACCTCGAGTTTTGTTTCTTGTATATAAAGAAAGTCAATCTTTTCCTTTATTACAAAAGACTTAAGTTCCCTTTTCTTGGCCCTTCCCCCTAGACCTCGAATATTAAAACTGACAATATTCATTGATCAACCTTGACATCCCCTTCCACTGATGTCTCTTTTGATCTGTTGCTTTTTTGCTTCCTCATCTCTTATTTCAATGGCTACTAAATGATCACTAATTTCCTTATCCTTACCTTGTCCAGCAATCCCAATGCTCTTGCCAATATTCCAATGTTCTACAGCTTCTTTTGTAGGATCCTTTGCGTTGTTGATCTCATTGGCATAACTAGTCTCACCGATGCAGAAATTTTATTCCAAGTCATTGCCTTTTTTGTTTTCTTCTTTGGTATTTTGATAGGAGCTGTTTCGAGAAGCTACTCTCCTTGAACGATTGAAAAGATAGAAGAAGAAATAGGAAAGAAGTTTAAGAAGATTAATACTGCATTCATCATGTCCTCCACTTTACAGCCCGTAATCTCCTTTTATATAACTAATAAATAACTACTTATATATTAACTGCTTCTAGATAACTTCCACTATATAACTGCTATAATTATTCTTATCCATTCATATTTATTTACAATCAGTTATATAATTTGCTAGCCTTGTATTTGTTCTTCTAATCCTTGTGCTTCCTCTTTCAACTCTAGCATTAGCTATTGTAGTATCCTCTGCTTCTGCATGCTCGTATATCTGGAAAGATGGACTTAATGTATGCTAAATCCTCCCAAGAAGTTTCTTCCAATGGTAACCCTTCCCATTGCACCAACACTTGTGAAATCCAACCCCCTTGCCTTAGAACTTGACGATTATTTAAAATAGCCAAAGGAACAATCAATGGTTGATTACCCACTGCATGTCCTGGAATTTGCAACGAAGGTGCAGATTCTGGATTTGGACATCTCTTAAGAAGTGACACATGGAAAACAAAATGAATTTTGCTACTTGGTGGTAAAGCCAATTTGTACGCCACAACTCCGACTCGCTTCACAATCTGAAATGGACCATAAAAACGTTGGCTCAACTTTGTAAATTTTTGTCCTGTTAATGAAATTTGACGGTGCGGCTGTAACTTGACATAGCACCGATCACCCTCATGATAAACAACATCTTTACGATGCTTATTTGCCTGAAAAATCATTCTGTCACAAAAGCCCTCAAATATTGTTCAAGACATCGACCTAGAACTTCTGTTTGGCCATTAGTTTGTGGATGATACGCACTGGACATGTTTAATGATGTACCACTGAGTTTGAAAAGCTCTTTCCAAAATTTGCTGACGAAAATTGGATCCCTATCCGACACAATACTCCGAGGAAATGAGTGATGCTTGACAACCATTTCTGTAAAAGGGTTGGCTGTAGTGGCAGTGGTAAATCCATCTCTTAAAGCACCAAAATGCTCATACTTGGATAATCTATCCACAACCACTAAAATAACCTCAAAGCCATCCGAACGTGGTAATCCTGTAATGAAATCAAGTGATATGTCCTCCCAAATGTCATTTGGAATAGGCAATGGTTGAAGTAACCCAGTAGACTTTGCTGTCTCATATTTATTCATCTGACAAGTATGGCAATTGGCTATATTCACGTACATCCTTGTCCATTTTCTCCCAATAAAAGTTAGCTGCTAACCGTGACAGAGTTTTTCGAACACCTGCATGTCCTGCCAAGGGTGTGTTGTGGAACTCAAAGAGCACTTTGGATTTTAAGGGAGAATGAGGACTAAGACACATACATTTATTTATTTCTATAAACCAAGCCATCAACAAATGTGATATTCACTTTGGAGGAAAATGTGGTGGTGGCACTGTTAACTAAAGTTGTGTAATAAGGATCAGTAATGTTTTCTTTTCCTCTTTTAATTCATCAACTATAGTTAAAGATGGAAAAGCAAAAACGAAAGGGAAGGCTGAGAATCTAAATGAAGACCAGAATCTCTAGATTGCCGTGAATTTCAAAATCATAACCAAGTAACTTAATGACATATTCTGTTGTTCAGGCCAATGAATGGTTTGGGTAAGAATGTCACGAAGACTCTGATGATCTGTAATTATGGTGAACGGGGCACCTAACAACTATTGTCTCCATTTGGAAATAGCTTGGGTAATAGCTACCAACTCCCGTATGTAAGTAGAAGCTCGAGACAACCTGGGAGTAAGTTTTTTACTAAAATACGCAATAGGATGGTTATTTTGCAATAAATCAGCCCCTACGCCCGACCCCGAAGTATCTGTCCTAATTTGGAATAGGATTGAAAAGTTTGGCAAGGCGAGAATAGGTGTTTGAGTCAAAGATACTTTGAGTTTGTCAAAGGAATCCTGAGCTATAGAAGACCAAACAAACTGATCTTTTTTTAACAAATCAGTGAGGGGTGAAGCTATATGAGCAAACCCATGTACAAAACGCCTATAGTAGCCCGCTAAGCCTAAGAATGCCCGAAGGTTTTTTTACAGTTTTTGGACAAGGCCAAGATTGAACAGATTTGAGTTTTTCAGGGTCAGGGGCAACACCTTTGTCAGACACTATATGGCCAAGATAATCAATGGAGCATTGGCCAAAAGAACATTTTGATTTCTTAGCAAAGAATGCATCGTTGCGAAGACACTGCAGCACAAGTGTTAAATGTTGCAAATGATCATCAAAACATTTATTGTAAACTAATATATCATCAAAGAAGACGATGACAAATTTTCGTAAAATAGGACGAAAAATGGTGTTCATGGAAGCTTGGAATGTTGAAGGTGCGTCGGTAAGACCAAATGGCATTACAATAAATTCATAATGACCGTCATGGGTTCGAAATGCCGTCTTTGGTATGTCTGGAGGATGTAATCTAATTTGATGGTACCCTGCACGTAAATCGATCTTAGAAAACAACTTGGCACCTCGTAATTCATCTAAAAGCTCATCGACAGTGGGTATGGGAAACCGATCTTTGATTGTAACCTGGTTTAAAGCTCGGTAATCAATGCAAAATCGCCAAGTGCCGTCTTGTTTTTTTAACAAGTACCACTGGAGAAGAGAATGGGCTCTGGCTTGGTCTAATGACACCTGACTTAAGCATTTCCTGAACTACAGACAATGTCATTTTTTTGGAAATGTGGATACCTATAAGGTTTAACATTATTGGATTATTGTTGGGAGCAAGGTGAATATGGTGATCAATACTAAGATGGGGTGGAATGCTCTTTTGGTTCCGCAAAAACATCCTCAAACATTTCAAGCAAATGAGATAACCTGTCAAGGATAGAAGTTAGAAGTTACCTGTGATTGAGCAGTCTCTAGTACGAGCGTACTGAAGGCCATTAACTGGAAACACAACCAATCTTTTAACTTGATGTAATTGGACTTGGGCTACTTGCAATAAGGGCTCACCTTGGAGTCTCACTCTTCTGTTATGCCACGCAAATTTCATATAAAGCTGTTGATAGTCTAATGTAATCGTACGTAGCAGCTCCAGCCATTGTACCCCTAACACCAAGTCAGCACCTTGAATTGGAAGGATGTAAAAATCAATATGGAACCATTCTGCCCCTAATTGAATCGGCACTTGCGCACAATAACCTATACAAACCAAAGTGTGTCCATTTCCTAAGGTGTGATGGAAAGTTTTAGGAAATTAACCACTCTCTATTGCATAAAATTATGTGTACTGCCTCCGTCAATAAACGGTTGCAAAGTAAGTCCGTAAACATGTACAGTAATATGTAATGTGCGTGGAGTAATCTGGCCCTCCATTGCATGTAAACTGATTTCAAGCATAGATTGGTGAATATCTTGCTCCTTACAATCATCAGTAGATTCCTCAACCAAAAAAAAATACAACCTGCCTTTGCATTTATGCCCAACATGATACTTCTCATTGCAATTATATCATAACCATTTTGCCCTTTTGTTCTGCCATTTCTGCTGAAGAAAGTCGTTTAACAGTGACTGGTGGTTGAGGTTTATTGTGTCTAGAATAGAATGAAAGTCCGTGGCCGGACTTGGTAACAACGGAGGTAATGAAGAACCTCGTCCATATGTAAAAAATTTCTCACCTTTAAAGGAATCCTCACGCAGTCGTGGATTTAACTTGTGATCCATAGTTTTTTCATCATATAATTTTGCTAGGCTCATGGCTTGTACAAGAGATTGAGGTTTACACACTTGAATTTCTTTGCGTAAATCTAATTGTAAATCTAATTTTAAGCCTGATACAAAGCAACTCACTAGAATAGGTTCATGTTGATAATCTGCAAGGGACGTATGTTGTACCGACTTACTCAACTTGCCAAAGGAGTCCTCATAATTCGGATGGCCCAAACCTTTTGTCCACTGCTGTCAAGAATTCGTGCCATGTGGGAAATAACTGATTTCTACATATCCAACCGTACCACTCTATGGCATCTCCATCAAGATGAAACGATGCAATGACCAATCATTGTGGATCGGGAGTGTTATAGAAGTCGAAATAACGCTGAATTCTCGAAATCCATGCAGTTGAATTGTCTCCAGCGAATCTAGGTACTTCCAAGCGCATTGATTTCAGATGATTAGATGGATCAGTATATTGTTGAATGCCCATGGTATGTCATTGTGTGGATTGATCTACTTTCGCCTTAAGTGTCTGAAATGCAAGGGCTCTTCCTTCACTGAGCTATTTCATGGTAGCTACTTAAGGATAAGCTACTATATGGCCCTACGAGGTTAGCTACACTTACTTAAAAGAGCTACAACTACCTTAAGGCATCCTTTAATGACTCTATACGGCTTATGAGGATGATTATAGAGCTATTAAGGCACATCAAAGGAGAGGAGACCGTTACTTAGTATAAGGTCTCCGGATCCTGAGATGCACGGGTCTCCGGGGAGGAGGATCCCTAATCAGCTTCCAACTCACCTCCCGGAGCTGCCGGCAACAAAATTCAACATCGTTATTGTCATATCGCACATTGAATTCAGGAGAAACTCAATGCTTACGTTTTGTTTATCAATTGTGGACTTGTGTTTGTCCAACAATGCTGCATGATTCTCTTGTAGCGAAGTAACTTTGGCTACAAGTTCCTCAAGACGGGCTTGCCTAGTTCCTTCCGCCATGAATGGAAGAGCAACGAGAGCACCAATTGGTAGGAGCTGTTTCGAGAAGCTACTCTCCTTGACGATTGAAAAGATAGAAGAAGAAGAAATAAGTTTAAGAAGAATAATACTGCATTCATCATGTCCTCCGCTTTACAGCCCGTAATCTCCTTTTATACAACTAATAAATAACTACTTATATATTAATTGCTTCTAGAGAACTTCCACTATATAACTGCTATAATTATTCTTATCCATTCATATTTATTTACATCAGTTATATTATCTGTTAGCCTTGTATTTGTTCTTCTAATCCTTGTGCTTCCTCTTTCAACTCTAGCATTAGCTATTGTAGTATCCTCTGCTTCTGCATGCTCGTAAATCTGGTTTCTGCTTGTATCATATTTTGAGTAGATTTTCTTCTTTATCCTTTTTGATGTGCAATAATTTCTTCTTTAAGTTGCAGTCGCTATTTTCTGTTGCTGTAGCTTTAGTTTTTTTTTTTCAGCCTTGGGAATATTAAGGTTTCTGGTCTCCTCCTTGCGATTTAATCCATAAGCTAGCTGCTCGCTTATGTTTTTAAAAGATCATTTCTGTTTGTTTCATACTTCGAAGTTTCAATTTCTTTTTTTGCAGGCTGGAACATGGGAGGAGAAAAATCTAAATACGTGGGCAAGTGATAGGATTAAGGTTTGGATACCAACCTTTTTTATTGATTTGGTCATAAACTAGTAAAATTTTCTATATCTATCAGTTCAATGGAAAATTTTCTCTATGAAAACTTGCTGTCACTTGTAAATTGTAATTGACATTGGTGGGATGGCTCGGCCTCCAGGCTTATCAAGATTTAAGATGATAAGTTGCATTGAAAAGAATCCATGTGATACCCATTGATGATGAGATCAGATACTGTGATGCATATCAAAGTTCGGTTTGTGTAACCATGGGGAAGCCATCTTTTTGAAAGAAAAAATGCAAGACTCCGTCAATTTTTAAGATCTCAGGATTGTTATTTGAAATACAAAGCATTTTCTTGAAGTCACCTCCACAACCAATTTGGCTAATCTTCATTCTCAATACCCATTTCCAACTTTTACTCCTGTCTGGAAACTACATAGCACACTGTGCTATTGTATTTCAATATTTTTCTTTTATTGTAGGAATTGCTAGTATCTATGGGGTCCTTGGAGTTCTCTGATGGCAGGGCAGAAATTACAGAAGTTACAAAATGTTTTGGTGATGTGAGTTATTGGAAAATTCTTAGATGTCTGAGATGATATTTGCTTGAACTGATTTTTCCCGACTATTTTTTTACACCAACGATCAGAATTACCTGAAATATCTAAAGGTGTCACGCAGGCCTTCTTGGTTACTGTTCGAAATAAAAAACGTGTTGGCTACACCTATGAGTTGACACTAAAAGTGAAAGGTAATTCGATTAAAATTTGATTCATTTTTGAGAAAATCTGAAATTCTGAAGTTTTATTTCTTCCCTTTCTACTTCCCACATATTTGTCACTGGCATCCACATTTATGAAAAAATTTGAAACCAGGGGAATGGCATGTTGGAGGTGAGAATAAGAAGGTTAAAGGCCACTTAGACGTTCCTGAGTTCACTTTTGGTGAACTAGACGACTTGCAGGTAATCAATCAATACATAATTGCTTGAACCCTTTTTCCGAAGGAACTCAAAACAATAAAGAAATAAATGGCATGCTCAGGATCTGCTCCAGCGAGAATCTATGTATGTAATAAGATCGACTAGCAACTATTTTGTAAAATTGTTATTCCAAGTTGTCCGAAGAATCTTATACGTTGGCATATAAATCATTATAAACTTATCTCACAAACGGAAATGAAACTGAAATGCTACTCTAAAAGTATTTCATCCTCTTTCTCCTAAGCCATTTGAAACAAGATCCGAATTTGGTGAGATCCACATCTTATTTTACAGGTTGAAGTACGACTTAGCGAAGAGAAGGATTTTAAGCCACAAGAAAAGCATCGAATCAGTCAAGATTTGAAATCTTTTCTGAAGCCTCTTCGGGAGGAACTGCTTAAATTTGAGGAGGAACTCAAAGCCCGATAGAGCTGGATGTTCCATTTTATTTAAAAAGCTTTGGCTTCAGTTATGAACTAAACTCATGTACTTTGTGTTATTGTATTGGCCAGCAATAAAAAACCCGAGTCAGTTGTAGTCGAACACGAAACCAGACATCGCTATAATTTAGATCCTTGTAACAGAATGCCTGGGGTTTGAGTGAAAAGTAACTTAAAACTCGCTGCTCATGCTCACTTAGATCCTTTTTAATATATTTTTTTAAATTTGTTTTAAAATTTTTAATAATTAAAAAAAAATTATATAAAATGTTAATTATAAGTAATCTGCTCAAAAAGTTACATTATAAGTAAAAAATAATTTAATTGTACCAATTATGATAATAACATAATGATATCACAACACTGATACAATTATATGATATGTTTCTTATACAAATATTTAACAAATAACATCAGATCAAACTATCTATATGGACGCTTTCATAAACGCCATCCAGTGTCAAGTGTAGTCGGATTTGTAGTTTTGCGTCTTCTAACCCTCCGAGCGATATGTTGAGGGATAGGCTCATCAGTTTCTTGATTTGGATTTGATGATGGGCCGGACTGTGGTACATCTTTATATGCTGACGACATATCATCATCTGGAACATGAGATATAAAATGTGGACATGGTGGCGCGAGAGCTGGTACTTGATGCTCCGCGGGTCCGGAGTAAGATGTCATAAACATGTCATGATTATATAGAGTAAACAGTATAAAATCATCTGATGTCATGAATGATCGATGAGCCTCCTCCGCACTTAAATCATAACGAGATGTAGAAGGCTCGCCAATGTCAAATCACCTCTTGTATGGTGTGAACTACCCGCCAACTCGGTAAATCCCAAAGTAATAGGCACGTCAACACCAATAGAAATATCATCAATTGATCCATTAAACCTCTGAGACTATGGGACTGGCTGGACATGAGATATTGGCTGCAGATTCTGAACATTCTGAAAAACTCTATTGAGATACTGGCTGATGATTATAAAACAACTTTTATAAAATAATTTTTTTTCAAAAATAATTCATAACTGAAACCATCTCTTAGAAAAAAATCAATTGAACCCATCGTATAATTTAACTGTCAATGTTAATTCATAGTGTAATTTTTGAACAGACTATATAATTTAACATTTTGATAATTATTTTAGTTTAAATTATTCAAATATTAAAAAAATAATAAATTATTAAAACAAATATTTATAAAAAGAATTTTTTACTAAAAATAACTCATACATTGAACCCGCCACTTTCAATCTTTTCACATTGAACCCGCCATTTGAAGTGGCGGTTTCAACTTTTTCACAAAATGTTGAAGTGACGAGTTCATTTAAACCGCCATTCTAAGTGACGGTTTACAGTAGTTTATTTCTTACGGTATTTTCGTAATTTTTTTATTTTCTATAATATTTTGAAAAATAGGCACTATCTTTTTGACATGAACAAAGCAAACAATTTAAATCAATCTTTATTTATAATGTAATTTTTGTGCAGATTACTTATAATTAACATTTGATATAATTTTTTTAAAACAAATTAAAAAAATATTAATTTTTTTTTTAAAATATGAAAAAGTAGAACCTGCCATTAGGGGTGCTTAACGGATCGGTCCGGTCCGGTCCGATCCGGAACCGGCTGGTTATGGATCCGATAATCCCAGAACCGGACCGATCCGTTAAGGAACCGGATTGGATCCGGTTCCGGTCCAACCGGTTCCGGGTTGGACCGGTTCCAAACCGGAACCGGATTTTCTTTTTTTTTTTAAAGTAAAAAAACAAAGGGATTTATCGGAAAAAAATAATTTTTTTTTTAATAAAAAAACGGATCCGGTTCCGGTTCAATCCGGAACCGGATCCTTTTGGTCCGAAACTGGTAAGATACCGGATCCGGAACGGTAGAACCGATCCGGTCCGGTATCAAACCGGTTCCGGACCGGTTAGTCCGGTTCCGATTCCGGGCCGGACTAACCGGTCCGATTTTGGGCCGGGTTCGGATTGACCCGGCCCGTTAAGCACCCCTACCTGCCATTCAGAGTATTTCATCACTTGTGCAAATCAAAAAATACCGCATTTCTTGAATCCATGATTGTACCTTCATACACATCACTTATTTCAGATTTATCTACTAAAAACTGATATGCACTACTATTGTTAGCATAACCAATAAACACACAATCTATTATTTTATGCCCAATTTTTACTTGCTTTGGTTTTGGTACTTCTACCTTAGCCGAGCACCCTCACACTTTAAGTATTTGTAAGAAGGTTTGTGGCCTTTGTATAACGCATAAGGAGTTTCGTCCTTATTCTTGTGTGGTATTTTGTTTAGAATGTAGTTGGCCAACATGACTGCTTCCCCCCCCCACAAGTTTTGGTAATCCCGAACTTATCAACATAGCATTCATCACCTCTTGCAGAGTACGATTTTTACATTCGGCGATACCATCTGATTGTGGTGAATATGGGGCAGTGTTTGGTGAATTATGCCATACTCAGAGCAAAATTCGTCAAACGGTGCTCCATATCCTCCACCTCTGTGAGACCCCGTTATCTCAAACATAATCTTAGGTGCAATTAAGAGAACTAAACATTCATATGTATAAATCAGAGTAGTAAGTCGTGTTGATTAACCCGAGCTTAAGAGATTACAGTACCAAAAGTTCAAAAAGGAATTTCACATATTCCTACAAAAAGGTACTACCTTAGTCTTACTCTACATCTTGTAGAAGCTATACAAAATAATTCTCTAACATGCTAATCCTGTAGCACTCATTACAGCTCAGCATATCAACCCCGACCCTGGTTCTCATCGTCAAAAGCACCTACAAAGACAACCCCCAACACATGAGCATACCGTAATTCATATTCAACAAAATATGAATGTAAAGCGTAAATGCACAAATCATAAATACAAAGTACTTCCTGTATTTCCAAGCATTTACAACGCCCATTGGTTGTCCCTGTACCATAACTCATAATAACACATTATATCAACATATGGTTTCATAAATAAATGTCATGACATATCTTTCCTTCTTAAATCCTTATTTCAATCCTGAGTCACTTATCATTAGTGCATTTCAATGCTTCTTACTTTTCCACGTAAGCGGAATTCTTCCTCGCTTCTTATGGAAGTCCACGTAAGCGGAATTCTTCCTCGCTTCTTATGGACGTTAGCGTAAGCATTAAAATCCTCACTAGGATAACCTTGACTCGTGAAATACGCCTCTTATATTTCACAACATACATATGCAAAAACAATGCATATCAACGTGTATCATACTCTTAATGCATCACCTTGCATTCATCATGTATCAAATAGACAAACATAAAGTACATGTTACCGTTGGGATGCCCGTACGTCGCTTACGTACCTTTCCAAAATATAGTGTGTTGCGGGACTCTATCCCCTGCGCTGTGTAGCTGTCTGTGAAGGCTCTACACCAGTGTACAACACAATATTAGATGTCTCATTACAATTCAATATCAAAAATTTAAACAAAATATAACAATTTATATTTTTCCACATTCTGGGTCTCTCGATCGATCAGCCCATCTTTTCGATCGATCGAGAAGACGCCTTCAATCAATACCAAGGTTCTGCCTCGCTCGATCGATCGAGATGGAATTCCGATCGATCGAGATGTCCTGTTCAAGAACACAATTTCCAGAATTTTTGAACACCCATTTTTACACCCTTCGATCTAGCATATAAGATACACCATATGTTTGAACAAATATGCTAAGGGCTACAATATACTACCCTGAGTGTATTCATATAAAAGTGATACCCCAAACGCAAACCCTCATGCATCAAAATCGTTCATTTACCTCAGTACTCAACCAAATTTTCTGAAAAACAAGGCATAATAACTCAGCCCAGAATTCTCGAGCATGCATCTTTATCACACCAAAACTACCACATAACCTGTAGTTCATGCTCAAATAAAAATGCTGGTAATTTCACCAAACTACCATGAATGTATTCACATCAAAGGTTTACTCAAAGCCTAAGCTACCATGCTTCAAATCTTCATAATAAAACTCCTACTCAACATAAAAACAGGGCACTTCCCTTGCCCAGATTTTCGAGGAACACCTTTCACAAATGAAAATCTAACACATAAAGCATGTAAGTTACTTAACAAAACATGCTAGGGGCTTCATAAACATCACATAAAAGCACTCATAACAAGATTTCGTCGAACCTTAAACTAGCATGCCAAAACTGCTACAAAGAAGACATATGCTTAAAAACGAAGAAGCTGGTGAACCAGCGTGATTCCTCACCACTTTTACTCTTCGATTTTCGTCAAGAAGGGATTAGTAAAATCCGATCACTTTCTTCCTAGTAGCAGTCCAAATTACAGACGAAATGCAGGAAGGAAGGAGAAGGCTTTTGGAAGAGATGAAAGTGAAAATATCTAAGTCCAAAATAGCCTACTAAGTCAATCAATTTTCCAGAAAACAGGGGAGGGGCGTGGATTGCATGCAAGTGGGGGTAGGGTGGTTGCATGTAGGGTGATCTTGTGGTGTTTAATTGTGTCCCGGTATTTCATACGATGTATAAAAATATCTCTCCTTGATATTTTATTATTTTACCACATCAACACAACAATTAAAAATACCTAACATGCTCCCTAAACCACATCATCAAAATAAATAAATCACTCCCACATAAAATACGCCTTTTTAACACATAGGCTCACAATTAACAACCCTTAATTGCATGATTACCCACATAATCATTTCGGGGATATCACAACCTCTATCACTTCAAACATTATTTATCTTTTTGCTTAGTTGATTTTCAATTTCATTCTTGTAGTGTTTATCCAAAGCCTCTACGTAGCAAATAGACATAACAATATTTGTACAATCATCTATGAAAGTAATGAAGTACTTTTTCTCACCTCTAGTTTGCACAAACTTTAGATCACATAGATCCGTATGAATTCAAGAGGAGTTGTCGTTATTTTCGGTTGAATGAAATGGCGGTTTCATTAACTTAGCCTCTACACAAGTCTCACACTTATATTTTAAGTTAACATTCATTGAAGGTAATAAGTTCAACTTTACTAATTTGTTAATTGAATTATAAGTTACATGACCCCAAACAATCATGCCATAAATCGCACTACTCAATCAAATAATTAGAAGCATTAACTTTATTACTTTCAAACTGACGGATAACCGTCGTTACACTCATCTTGAAAATGCTTTTTCCATATAGTTCCTACAAAAACTCCATTTTTGGAGAGTACAATATTTCCATATTCTAAAACTAGTTTAAAACCCACAATGACTCGAGCCGATCAGGATATCAGGTTCTTACGAATGTCAGGAACATGCAGACGTCAATGAGAGTCAGCTGCTTTCCCGAAGTTATCTTTAGAACCACATTCATCAATCTAACGACTGGAGATGATGTTTAATTTACCATCTAGAGTTGGCGCCCACTTATTGGCGTGTATGTGGATAATATGGCTTTGTCCGAACACACATGTCGGGTAGCACCGGAATCGACGAAACGTTCCATAGGATTGCCCACCAAGTTTGCTTTAAAGATCACAGCGGTTAGCATTATATCATTCAAGTCATCCGAGATCCGATAATCTTTAGTTACATTGATTTGATCCTTTGCTTTCCCACGAACATTTTTGTTACGACAACTATTATGTGATTGGGTCACACTTGTAGCATTTACCTTTGAACTTCTTCGCGTTGCCATTGTTGGAGGCCATACCATCAAACTTTTGCTTTGATCCGGTTGTTTGTTCAACTAGGTTAGCCCTAGATTCCATTTGAAACCTACCCCTTCCGCTCGAAAACCCTGTTCTCTTCCTCGATTCGTAGTCGAATCACAAGATCTTCAAGACTCATCTCATTTCGTTTGTATTTGAGATAGTTCTTGAAGTCCTTCCACATAGGAGGCAATTTTTCAATCATTGCAGCGACTTGGAATGAATCACTTAGAGTCATTCCCCCCGCATGAATGTCATACAAAATCACTTGTAGATCTTGCACTTGTGCCATCAAAGGCTTGGTGTCAACCATCTTGAAATATAGGAACTGTCCAACTAATGCCGGCATCCTCGGATTTTGTACTTCTTTTCCAGCAATTCCCAAAGTTCATGTGCTTTTTTCACAAGACAATAAACGTTATATAATTTATCGTCTAACCCGTTTAAGATGTAGTTATTGCAAAGGAAGTCGCTTGGATTCTATGCATCAAGTGCCGCCCGCTGTGTCGGTCTCTCCTTCTTCAACCATAAGAGTATCCTCGGTTAAGAACCTTACCAGACTTAGTGTGACGATTATAGATAAATTTGAAAATATTTTCTTTAATTAGAGTATTTGCTCTATCACTTTCGACTTCGTACATCATGGACCATATTGTAAGCATGTAGTTTCTTAATATAGATAGAAGATTTCTTAGCCATTTTTTTAAAAATCTCTCTCAAAATTCTAATTATTTAAATTTTATAATTTTTCTATTATTTCCACCGGATTTAAAAAAATTCCAAAGTTCCAAGAAATTCTTAAATTCCACGAAATTCTTAGGAAAAGTCGTGAATTCCAAAAAATTGTATGATATTACTATTATTTCATCACTACTATTTGTACAATTGTGTATCTTAGTCTAAAGCTTCCACTTACATGCCATCTCACATTCCCACTAACCAACTACATAATCAGCAAGATTCCTTGTTCTGCATGAATTCCATCTGCATGATGTGTTTCTTCCTTCACCTGAATTTCTACATAAAATCATTGTTGTTTTGAAATCGTAATATGTGTAAAAATTTAGTTGAACATTAAAATAAGTTTAAACTTATATTCTGAAGATGTGAAAGTTAAGGTCTACGCGGGACAAGTGACATGACAGGGGCCATCTCTTGACATGCGGGGCAAAATGCCACGTGCATATGAGCCACTTCTTGAACCTTAAGAGCAAAATGTTGTTTATATGTGAGCCACCTCTTGAACATGTAGGAACCAGTATGTGATTTTTTGTACGTGAAGTGTTTATGATAATACTCTAGTCAAGGGAGGAACTACAAAAATAAATTAGGGAGCGAAAATAAATTTTCAAATTGTTTATCAAAGAAAATATAAATATTTAATTGGTCTAGATGCACAAAATAATAACCAATAGCTGCTTAGTTTTTAGATATTAAAGCATTCAGGCAAGGTTGTAGTCTATTTGATATGGCTTTAGCTGCTATCTAATAAAATCACTAGGCAAAACTTGGTCATATTTTCTGGATTAGTGCATTTTGGAATAAGGACTATGTGAACACAGTTAAAACTCTATGAAGAACTTGCCCTTGTTAAAAAAATCAAGCATGTAATCAGTGATATCATTCCCAACTATTATCGGTAATCTCTTTTCGTGCATTATATTATGATATTTGCATGTTTATATATGAACCAGGCGTAATCGATCCGTCTCTGGGTCAAATTTGTTTCTGTTTATTTTCTTCTGCGTGTCGGGGTACGAAAACCCAACAGTGGTATCAGAGTCAAGTTGTGCTTTGATTCATCTATTTGATAATTTTTATTAGATCGTTTCCCATCGATATTAATCGTATTCGAATTTTCAAAAATGTTATGATCCGGAAAAATATAGAAATTTAAAATAAAAGGAATTTTAATCCAACCAAATTTTGTCAGCACCGGAAAGTGTTTCCGGTGGCTACTGTTCATCGTACGGACACATCACCGGTGGAGGACAGACGGCGGCACGGCGGCAGTGCGAGGGATGTAGCTTGAACAAACATCAATTTCGCGAGGCCATGAGCGTGCAGCCTGAGTGAAGCAGAGGTTCCTTCGCCTGCATCACATCGTGGATCGCAAGGGTTGCGCAACGCCGGACATGGCTTCGGTCGGCGATCTCCAGGTGCTTGAATCGATGGTTTGTGGTTTGAATTGAAGGTTTTGTGCCTTGGATTGCGGCGTTGCGGCGGGAAGTTATAGCTACCGCGCGCGACTCTGCTGGAACCATCGTGAGCATGGAAAGGCGGCGCTGCAATTTTTCATGTGAACCCTAATCACATTTTGGTGGATGATGAATAAAAATTTCGGATTTTTTTTTTTTTTAAAAAAATATTTTTATTAAATCCGAAAATATGATATTTTGGGTTGAAATTGATTTTCTAATTTTGGGTCCAAATTGTTTGGTGTCCATAAATTATTTTGGGTCATTTTAGATGTTTTATCTGGATATTAATTTTTGAAACAATAAATCATAAATTTAATTTATTAAAATATGATTTTTATTTTATTAAGTGTAAAATGAATATTTTACAATTAGTTGAAAATTTAATTAATTAGAAATTGAATGAAAATGTTTCATTTAATTTGTTAGTTTTATTTTTGGCTAATATTATGATTTTTAGGTTAAATAGTGTTTACCAAGTAATTGAAAATAGTAATTTTAATTTGTTAATTTATTTTCGATTACAATTATGATTAAAAGGTAAAATAGTGATTTTACCAAGTAAATAAAATTTTAATTAATTGGAAATTAATGAAAATGTTTCATTAATTTGTTAAATTTATTTTCGATTAATATGATGGTTAAAAGGTAAAATAGAGATTTTACCAATTAATTGAAATTTAATTAATTAGAAATTAAATAAAATGGTTTTATTTAATTTGTTACTTTTATTTCAAATTAATGATGCAATTAGTGGGGAAACGATAGAATAAATTAATTATTGTGATATAATTACATGTGATGTAATTTGTACAATTACATATGATGTAATTGTTTAGTTTAATATTTAATTACATATGATGTGATTGTATGGTGGATGATTACGGGCCTTGACCAATGTGTTTAGGTGAATGCTTAGGTTTTTATTGTTTCATTATAATTGTGATTTTTGGTTATCGGGCCTGCGAGCCTGCTCTTTCTATTTTCTGTTGTATCCCACCCCGGATATGTATCCATATTCTCTTGTTTGCAAGATTTAAAATCATTAGAATTAGTGGTAGATCGAGATTCAAGATGGAGCATCAAGGATCAAGACATGTATAATGAAAGCAAAAATGTAATAGGATTGCATTACATACATGCATCACCTTAGACAGACATGTGATCCACGTTTGGCTCATGTGGATCAATTAGGAAAAAAGCCGTAAGTGTCCATATTTATTTTTTATTATGCATGTGATGTATGATAAATGTTTGTTTGTATGTTTTATTAGTACATACGATTGCATGAATAAAATATAGTTGCATGAATCCCCCAAAGAAACAAACAAGCACTTGATGAGATGTTAAAATTATTAAATCCCTCTTTTGAATACGATTCAAAAATTTTAATATCAAACTGTGAAGGGGAGCTCAAAGGAGTTTGTTGCTTCATGTCTTCCATCAACAGTTAAACCATGAGATGCTACTCGTGTCAGGTGTGTTGTCTCACCCTCGTGGGGGGCATCTAGCATGATAAAGCTGTGTGTTTAACTGTCACTTAATTATGGATAGGGTTCTGTTAACCTTTAAGATTGCTCTCCCTCGTGGGGTCTTATTAGCGGACATTACCATCCGTGGGATGTGTTAGTTTGGCGTGAGAAGGCATAATTGGTCTGCCTCCGTAGGGTTATGCCAATCACGAGACGAATACCTTGGGGGTTGCATATAATGCAATTGTGAGCTACCATTAGTATCATGAGGTCGACTGGACCCTCGCCCGGGGCTATCATGAGCTAGTTGGATTCCAAGCCCACTAAGAAAATATGATTTTCCGTTCATTTGTCATGAGGGGTGATGAATTCGAAAAATTTCGTGGGAGCATTCAATAACTAAAGTCCATAGTTTTTGAATTAATTAATAATCAAACGGTTTGCATATATTTTCTGTTTATTCTCAGTATTGTGATTACCGTGAATCCGATTACATCAATTCTCGATATAAACAATTAACCACCACATTATTCTGATTGGCTATTAATTTTAAAATAATGTTTGCTTCTAAAAAGTTGATGTATACCCTTGGTGGGAGCCTCCTGTTGAAGTGTGTAAGGACCCCCGTGCCCTTAACCCGTTATTAGTGTATTAATCCATACCATTAGTGCATACGTATGATACTATCATGGGGAAAAACCATATGCAAGTGCTACACCCTATTTATGATCCATAAAATTTCTTGCATCCAATCCACATAATATGCAAATCCCCCAACATAAGATTACATATATGACATGCACCCTCATAATACACTAACATGCTATCAGTTCATTTAGCAATTCCACATTTAATTGCATGAAAACCATAAATGAACAGAGAGAAGCCATGGTACATTTATACATTCCATATACACGTAACATTGTACTCACGTAAGAGCACCCAATGAATAAGCGTGTATCTGATGTATAAATCACTCTGCCGGATACCGTTACTGGTACTTCAATCCTGGAAGCACCTCCCAAGCACAGCTCGATCTCAACACTGGATCTGCGTACTTATTCAACCAGCTCTGGTACCTCGATCCTGGAAGTACCTCTATCAACAGCCCGAGCTCGACTCCAAAGCTACTGCTGCACCTGTGTTACCTGCCCCAACAGAGACAGCCCCACACGGGGTGAGCATACCAATACCACCAATCCAATAAGCATAACATTGCAATTCAAATACAGAATGTAAATGCTATAATTTAAATGATACTCCCTGGATGGTACACCCTCATCCGGGATCCCCTGTATTGTCCATGTTCTCAAAATAACCAAACTCATCAAATTCCAAAAGCCAGTTAATCGTCACATAGATTAACTAATACCGTTCTATTATACCAGTTCCATGATCAATGTGGTAAAAACATAATGTAAAAGACCATAGATATCACATATATCTAACCAATAATTCCATATTCTCGTTTCATTGCTCGCTCCACAATGGCGGCATACTAAACCTCGCGCACGCTCAACAATAGCGGCGTCATAACCGATGGTCGCTCAACGGCGATCGCATCCCAAGTCATTGCTCGCTCAATAGCGGCACCGTATGGTTCCCAATGCATAACCATTTGACTCAAATACTATTTACCATGCATATTGTTATCCATTTATAGCAAATATCACGCACCATGCATTTCAATACCTATCCGATGCAATTACCACATGGCACATATTTCAATATCCATGTAACGCAATTATCACACACTATGTGTTCCAATACCCATTTAGTACAATTATCACACACCATGCATTTTACAGTTGCAACACTATAATAGGCCATGCTCGTACGTCATACGTACCTTAAGTCTCCGCAGTTCAAGCCAAACCTTGTTGAGTCCCGTTCCTCAAGAAGTAAGTGCTAAAACACAAATAATTCACAATCAAACATAAGCATGCAGCCATGTGCCCAAGCACGTTCATAGCTCCCAATCATATCGTCAATCCATGACGATTACCAAAATAAAAGCCCCCCGGCTAAGCATGCGTAATACCCAAAATATTCCATTTAACAAGTTTAAAAGATAGCCAAGAATTCAACTGGGAATTCCTTTAATTAACTTTGGCTCCAACCAATCCATTTTAAAAGCATAGCATTCCCATTGGAATGTAGACATTGCCCCGGAAACGACCCCTTTAAATCTCGGTTCCAAAATCCCGCCATTTCCAAAAATTCCAAAAAAACCAATTCCTTCGGGTGGCGATCGATCGCCACATTTACCGCGATCGATCGCCACACTCCAGTGGCCAACCAGTGCCTTCTCGCGATCGATCGCCAACCCTCTCGCGATCGATCGCCAAGACCTCGCGATCGATCGCCAGCACTGTTCATCGCCTTAAAAAATTGGACTGCTCGTCGCGATCGATTGCCCCACCTCGGCGATCGATCGCCACCTGCGATTTTCCAAAAAATTTGAGGTTTCATGGTGTTTTTCACACCCAAACTGAAAATCAACACCCCATACACCACCAACACCTCAAATACAACATTTAAAGCCAATAAAAACTATAAAAACTCAACATAGGATTTTAGCCAAAAATTCCGAAACCATGGCCAACCAAAACCCCAACCAAAAGCTATCATACTACTATCAAATCGAAGCCAATGACGAGGGGAAGATTAATACCTGATTATCTTCGAGAAAACCGGCTCCCGAGCCAAGCTACCATCATATTTCCCATCAAGGGAGAAGAGGGAAATGGGGGAGAAGGGTTTGGGCGATGAGAGAGAGGAGAGAGGGGAAGATTCCGTGCCAAATGACGAAATACCGAGTCCATTTGGTATATATAGCAAAAATGCCCCAAAATACCAATACCCTCACAAATACATCATGATTTATTAAAAATCATATGTTTTCAAAAATCATCTCTCTAACCTCAAATCTCACTACCAGCCCCAGTACAAAGTACTCCGGACCCCAAATCCTACCAAAAACCAAATTCCAAGGTTATCACCATGATGATGATACAACCTCATCCCTTGGACCCAACGACTCTAAAAATCGGATTTAAAATCCCCGAGAGTCCCAAAACCGCAATTAATCTATAATTGCCACAAATAAAATCCATTAAGGATTATTACTACGCAGGGATTAACACCAGTAATTCCCGGACATCACAATGTGTCTCCCGGTTCGTCTCATGAAGAGATCACCTCACTTGAGAAGTGATGGTATGATGATCTCGAGAAAATGTGTTATATGATAACATCAATGTTTGAGTTTCAACGTAGATATGTGGAATTTGTTCACATTGCTGATATTTTCCAACACCTACAAATGTTGTTTGGTGAATGAGCGTGATTACTTAGACTCGCGACTTCAAAAGAGCTATTTTCATTTCACATGCAAGATGGGGCTTCGGTCTATGAGCATGGTGTAAGAAAAATATCTCTTTTTGAGAAATTGGAAAATCTGAATGTGACAATACCTCATTAACTGACTGTAGATTTGATCTTATAGTCAAAATGTTGGAAACTCATGAGTAATTGGTTCAAAAGGAGAAATGTGTAAATGACACATCGTCAGTGAAAACACCGTATGATCCAAACATACACTTAGTTAAAAACATTGGTGACCTTATCATGCAATATGCAAGGATAATTGGCAGTCTAATGTATCTCATGAACTGCACACGTCCTGACATTGCATATGCGGTTGGCAAACTAAGTAGGTTCACAAGCAATCCAAGTAGTGACCATTGGAATGCATAACAAGTGTACTTAAATATTTAAGGCACACCTTAAGTTATGGATTGCATTATACAAGATATCCCCAAGTGGTTATGTGTTCACCATTGGAAGGGCTTCTATCTTTCACACAAACTTTGTTGATAGATCCATTATAGAATCAGAATTCATAGCCTTGGATAAAGCTGTGAAGAAAACGAATGGCTTAAATTTATTTTGGAAAAAAATCATTGTTGGAAAAAACATGTGCCTGCAATTAAAATACATTGTGATAGTTAATCTACTATATGAAGGAAACATAGTAGCATGCATAATGATGAGTCTAGACATAGACACCATATAGTTAAACAGTTGATCTCAAATTTCATTATGCCTATTGACTACACGAAGTCAAAAGGAAAATTTTGTGGATCCACTCACGAAAAATTTTGTCTACAGATCAAGTATATAGTCTATCGAGTGGAATGAGACTAAAACCCTACAATCAGAATCTCATAGTGGATACCCAACCTTGTTGATTGGAGATCCCAAGATATAGGTTCAAAAGAGACAACTAAACTATCAGATTGTATAAACACCTGAAGATCAATCTCCAACCAATTCCTAAGATAAAGGGTAAAACCTGCAAAAATGGTAGAGGATAATCAAAAGGCCTTTTATGATCCTAAAACATATAAGAATATATTGGAGTATTAGGGATACTCTTATAGGAGATCACCTATGTGAGTGCGAAGTGTGTCCGCTTCAAAACCGAAAAGCACTTATGAAATCAAGTGTGGTCCATGGCCGAAATGGACACAACCGTAAAAACCAATATGAAGATTAGAGTTGTTATCGTGTGGGATCAATTTTCTCGGTTCACTCCAACGATTAAATAGTTCAAGACTATAAGTTCACTACTAAGTCAAGTAAATCCGATTAAATACCACTACGAAAAATTCAAAGCCGCAAGCTATCTCTCCAGATGCCATAAAAGCTCGTTGAAGGCACACAATTGTATACATGCATTAATTTAATTCATGTGGGGGATTGTTGGAAAAATGCTTAATGAATTAGAAATTAAGCATCGATGAAGTGTACGGGAGGCCGCGATCCATCGCCATATGTTGGCCCGATCGATCGCGAGTGTGGAAAAACAAATTGCCAAAAATCTGCCAGGCGCGATCGATCGCCAATCCAAGCACAATCGATCGCACCAGGCATGATCGATCGCGCCTGGCAGTAGGTGAAAGATAAAATGGTGCGATCCATCGTGCCTTGTGCAGATTTTTGGGCTGGGTGGGTCTCTTCGCGTATTGATGTGTTTTTTCTGGAATTGTTGCCTCCAATTGGTGTCCCTAAGTGGCATTACTTGGTCTAATATATAATGAACAACCACTGTATAGATTAAACATCAGTTTTTCGAAAAACACTTCAGATTCAAGAGCAAATCTTGTGCATTTTCATTTCTTAAGTTGAATGCTTTCAAACCTTTGTGGTATGAGGACTTGTGATTTGGAATGCTCCTATCACAAGTCATAGTCGTTGTATCTTGGGAGACAAATTTCCAATTGAACCGTTAGCATCGTACCGGTGCAATATTTCTTAAAGACGGAGATTTAGTCTCGACATCTGTTATAAAAAACCCATTGTTGTTATTGCTTGCTACCTTCCTAAGATACACACCCCAGAATGATTTTCTGTTACATGTGCTTTTCTAGATATGAAATTCAGTTTAGGAATGAACCACGAACCGAGCTTTCATTTTCGAACCATAAATATAGCAGTTGCTTGAAAAGTTAGAATTCAAGCTCAAAAATTTTGAATCGAGCTCGATTTCGTGCTAGGTTTCGGAACCGAAAATATTTAAATTTCGAGTTTTGAATCGAACTTGAAATATGTCGATTCGAATTTGAACTTGAACTCGAATACTAAAACTTTCTTAAAGTTCGGATCGATTTGGTTCGATTACACCCATTGTCTTAGTTCCTCAAAACATTCGAATGCAACAAATTTTCTTGATTTCTCGTTGTTGCCTGTCATGTTTTCATCTATTCTTGCAAAGTCCGAATTACTTTTGCATACTTCTGGAAAATAGTAGTCTCTTGTTAATTTGTTGGATTTCAAATATAATAATGTGTGAAATGAATAAATAAATTAACTACAAAATGGTAGTTTGCTTAGAACAATCAAGATGCATTTCGAATTTTTTTGATGAAATATTTGATTGCTATATATTGCAGGGCTTCAAGGATTTGGGAAAAATCTGATAACATATGTGATAAAATGCACTTTTCACGGTAAAAATCTGCAAACAGTCACAATTTTCATTGGAACGGTTTTCATCCTTGCACTTGTTGGAGGATATCTTTCTGATTCACATCTTGGTTGCTTCTGGACTATGCTCATGTTTGGCTTTGTTGAGCTTTCGGTAATGTATCTATACTATATACGAGGACCTTAATTGTCCGATCATTTCATACCAATGTATAATTACACTCATGCTCATGTCAATCTAAAATATTACCACCACACTTGCCATCTATATTATATTATGCATTTCTCAATCATACAAATTACCATCAGACATACTATATAAATTACCATATTACCCTAAGGTACCGTTTACATTGCATGATGGGATTATTAGTCTTTGGATAATTTTATTTATCCCATGTTTGTTTTGAGGTATAAAAAAAATTTATCACACCATATTTATCTCATTCTAATCCTACTTTACAATAAAATGACATAAATACCCCTTCCCACCTTTTTTTAACATTACAAAATTGAAATTCCCGCAAAAAATTACAACTTATTTTCTACAACTTTATTATCATATTATATTTTTAGTAAATGGTTTATTTTAATTTTTATTTTATTTTATTATTAATATGATTATAATATATATATATCATAAATATTACGAAGATTATATATAGATATCTTATATTCACTATATGTTTAGTATATCTATTATTTATGTAATGATATATACTATTAAATTATGATTACTTTATATTTTGATTTTTATTATATATATATATTTATGTATATATAAATCATACGATCTCATTTAGTCATTAATATAGATTATTATCTTCTCCCCTCTTCTTCTTCTTCGTCTCTCTCTCTCTCCTCTTCTTCTCTTCTGCTTCTGCTATCTCTCTCTTCTCTCTACCTCCTCCTCCTCCCTCCCCATTTCTTCTTTACTTCACTTCCTCTATCTCTTCTGATTATCATCTTCTTCTCCTCCTCCTCTTCTTCTTATATAAGAATTTCTTCTCCCCTCCTCCTCCTTATTCTGATTTTCTTATTAATGTTCTTTTTATAGATCTTCTTCTATTTCTTACTAATGTAATTCTTTCTATATTATTCTTCTTATTATATCTATCTGCATCTATCTATCTTATTTATGATTATGATTCTTATATATTCTCTATATTATCCTAATCTTCTATAATCCTAATAACTCTTCTTCTTATTAAATTCCTCTATCTTTCTATTTCTTATGATTCTTATCCTCTTGTCTATATAGATTCTATATCTTCTTCTTTTTGTTCTCTCTTCTTATTTTATTTTATTTATTATTACTATTTTATAATTACATAATATTATATGATTCTTACGCATTATTATTATTTTATTAATATTATTATATATTATTATTATTATATATATTATATATATATTTAATTATATCTATTTATAATAATTATTATTATATGATTAGTGTGTATTATTAATAATATAATAGTAATAATTGTTATTATTATTATATTATAATATAATAATAATAATAATAATATAATATTAATAAATAATATTTAAATTATTATTATAATGCCGAGGGTATTTTAGACATTATACCAAATAATAAATTTTATCAACCATCTTATCCTCAAACCAAACATCATATAACTTATCACATATTATTTTTACAATCATTTCATACTTTTTTAATCTTTACATTACTTATCACATCCTTCAAACCAAACGGTACCTAAAAAGTTGTCAAATTCCAAAAAAAATAAATATAAAAAATATTATATAATCATTTCATAATTTAAACTATAACCAAAATAATATAAAAAAATGTTACAATTATCACAATATTTTACAAAAAAAAAATGTATATACACAACGCGTATATACAGAAGGTGGATTTGTAATAATAATGTCTTCTTCTATGCCTCCCTCAATCAAAATAAACCCTTAGTTTTTTTCAAATGTTATTTGGATAATACGTGCAGAGATTTGTTTGACATTGTTGAGATTATGCAATAAAATTTTATGCAGTTTTATCCTAGTCGTATACTCGATATTGTACATTTTATTCGTGATGCAAAATTCTCACACCTTGCTCGAAATTTGGCCCCAAATATAGGTTATAGCATTCATATACCCCATCCAATTTTTTTGATTCTCTCCTCAACATGTAACCACCAATACCTTTTTCCCCTCATGTTATCTTATGATAAATTTTTGCATATAATTTTCGTTGTCTTCTTATCATATTTTGGATTGAAAATCTAACAAATTATGATTAGTCAATTTTATAGGGTTTGAGCTTCTGGGCCTAGTCCAGCTGGTAAAAATTCACATCCACTTTGGAGAGACTTGAGTTCGAGTCCGACACTGTACGGGAAAATATTAGCTCTTCCCCCTCTAAATTATTATTATTATTTTTTACAGGGTTTCATATTATTGTCAGAACAAGCCCATCTTCCCAAACTCAAACCACCACAATGGAACAAGTTAACTGATGCCAAAAACTGTGTAGAAGTCAATGTATTGAAGGCCCTTATCTTCTTTGTAGCACTTTATTTGGTAGCATTAGGTATGATAATCCAAACCAATCTAAGAAGTTATCCAAATACTTCAATGCTGCTTACTCTGCCTTCTAAGTTGGTGCACTTATAGCCATAACTATCCTGGTTCATGTCCAAACACATTCCGGGATGGGTATTGGGTTCGGGTTTCGGTTGCAGCCATGGCGATGGGATTGATTAGCTTGTTTTGTTGAGCACTCAGTTTATCGGAATAAGCCTCCTCAAGGCGGCATCTTGACTCCTGTTGCACAAGTTAGTTCCGTATTTGTTCGAGTCAAACTTAAATTTAATTTTCTAAAATTGGCAACCAATCTTCTCATAGTGGTACTAGCAGAAAATACGCATACACATATAAGACAAGTTAGGCCACCAGACAAGTTAGGCCACCAAGAATGAGGGTTGGTGGTGGGTTCTTTTATAGTCTTTGTGGTGGACAAAAGAAAATATTTATTATTGAATATTAAGGGTTTGGTGTATTTTTTATATACTTTGTTGTGGTGTATTGTATGTACAATATTGCTTAATGAATTAATAGCATATCATTATAATATGTATTATTAACTTATATGACAACACTGGGAATTACTTTATGTATATTGCGCGATGGGCATTTGTTAGTATATATAAGACGGATGCACATCTAGACAAGAGATGTTAAATGTCATCCCTCAATTTTTTTATTACCCTTAAAATTGCATCCCCTTAAATTGTATTTTAGCCTCTAAAATCATTTTTTTGCCCCTTCATCTTGGATTATATATATATATGTCATACTTAATACCCTTCCTCATTCAAAAATACATCATCCTTTGCTCATTTTCAATTAATCTGCAAAAATAATCAATGCTAATGGATTCAGGTGCATTGGCCTTGAACGTGAAGAGGCGAGAGGTGGTGGCCGCCGCATTGCCGATGCAAGAGCATTGGCTGCCGATGTCGAACCTCGATTTGCTCCTCCCACCGCTCGACTTCGGAGTCTTCTTCTGCTACAGGAAAAAACAAGTAAATCCATCTCCTGAGAACATGGTGAGCGTGATAAAGAAGGCCTTAGCTGAAACTCTGGTATCCTTCTACCCGTTCGCCGGAGAAATCGTGCAGAACAGTCTCGGCGAGCCTGAGATTCTGTGCAACAACCGCGGTGTTGATTTCGTGCATGGCTGTGTAGATGTAGGGTTAGTAGATCTGGACCTTCACCAGCCGGAGGTGTCGGTGCATGGGAGACTTATTCCTGCTAAGTTGCATGGCGTGCTCTCTGTTCAGGTTTACGTGCACAACCAATACTAGTTATATATTATTGATTTATTTTCTTTCGTATCATCCTAAGGCCAGCATACATTAGGTCTAAATGACCCGACCCCTTCTCAGACTCTACATATAACTGAAACTTCGTGCACCGGGTTTATCATTTTTTTTATATTATCGTAGATTTCTTATTTCTACCACTTATATAATACTAATATGATAGACATTTTAATGACTTTGGTCTCGTAGATTAGCCTAATTTTTATTTGATCTTATCAATAATCGGTTTTGGTATTGCAATAGCTTTGTTTATTTTGTTATACTAATCTTGTTTTTTTTTCTAAATAAGAGTGTTTAGGTGATAATCCATATGTCAACAATATTCAACTTCTAATCAGTAATTACTGATTTCACATCATCACTCCGACAAATACTATATATTATCAATTTTCTTTTAATGATCATTCAATTTCATTTGGATACCATTTTATCCAGAAAATGTTAATAATAATATATCTTATTTTTATGTAACTAATTGCCAAGATTATCCCTAATTACAGAAAATTTAGTTAATTTTTAAAACCCACAATAAATTCTTTTGCATATTAACTACTATAATAAATAAATTTTAGAATTTAATTTTTTTTTAATGTAATGACAACAAACAACAACAATCGAAAAATTAGTATAGTTCTTTAGTTCATATATTTTCACACACATCGGACGTATAAATTTGACTTAACCATGCTAGTTAATTGAACTAATCTTAAGTTAAATTTTGGTTGATTATTAATTTTTTTTTAAATATCGATCAACTTAATTTAATTCTTTATTTTTTCTAATATTTGAACATTTGAAAATTTTGAGAATATATTTTTTGTTTGACATTTTTTAATTGATTAATTTAGTTATTTCGAGTATTTGAATTTAATCAGCATTAGTAAATATTTTTGCATGTATGATTTATTTTATTTTTAATTTTTAATTTTTATCATACTGATATTAATTTTTTGTATAATTATGATATCACAACAAATTAATCATATAATTTATTTAAATTAGAAAAATAAATTTAGCTTTAACTTCATACTGAAATTTAATCTATCTTTTAAAATTTTAAAAAAAATACAAAAGTTCAATCCTGACAATTAGTCCGATTATTTTTCAGAAAATCTTTTAAATAACTTTTAAATTCAATATTATATTATAATTTATAAAGTACCAATTGCATTAATTTGCATAGCTCAAGGGACAATATTTTAACTATTTAATAGAAAATTAATTTGCTAAACTAAAATTTATTTCATAGTTATTATTCTAATAATATTATTATATATTTTGAGTTTACAGGTGACAGAGCTGAAATGCGGTGGACTGGTGATCGGCTGCACCTTCGACCACCGGGCCGCCGACGCGTACTCCGCCAACATGTTCCTCACCGCATGGGCGGAGGTCGCTCGATTCAAGAAAATCACTCGCCTCCCAACATTCCGCCGCTCGCTTCTCAATCCGCGCCGCCCTCCGCAACCCCAGAAATCACTTGACATATTTTACGCGCCGTTATCATCTCTGACGCCACCTACGTGCGACGATAATCAATACGATCGCCTCGAGAGCCGAATCTACTACGTGAAATCCGAAGAAATTAATCGGATCCAGTCGCAATCGAGCTGCAACGGATCGAAGAGAAGCAGGGTCGTGTCCTTCAGCGCATTTCTCTGGAAATCGATCGCCGGTTTCAGCGCCGCCGATCATCAATTGAAAACTGTGAAATTAGGAATCGTAATCGACGGCAGATCGAGGCTGATTACCGAGAAATACGAATCAAAGCAGTTGGAAAGGTATTTCGGTAACGTTCTCTCCATCCCGTACGTACAAGCTACACACACCGAGCTCCAAACGGCGTCGCTCGCGAGTGTCGCTGACGTGGTTCACGGATGCGTGGAGGCGGCGGCCACGGCGGAGCATTTCTCGGCGTTGATCGATTGGGTGGAGCTACGGAGGCCGAAGCCTGCAGTTGTTAGAGTGTACTGTAAAGATGAAAACGCCGACGCATCGATAGTTGTGTCCTCGGGTCAGATGTTCCCGGTTGCGGATCTTGATTTCGGGTGGGGCAGTCCGGTTTTCGGATCGTACGATTTTACGTGGGGAGGGGAAACCGGGTACGTGATGCCTATGCGGAGTGCTAGTGGGAATGGGGACTGGATTGTGTACATGCACCTCATGGGAAGACATTTGGATATGCTTGAGGCACGTGCGCCTCACGTGTTCATGCCCTTCAATCATACTTTCTTCGAGTCTTGACTCTTGATGCATAAAGTACTTTATTTGTCAGAAAAATTATTGACTTTGTTAGCGCTTTTATAATGTGTATGTATTGGTTGGAACAGTATTAAGAATTTTAAGCTCAAATTTTTTTAGTTTTTTTGAAAGTATATCAGATTGACGTATTTATTGTTAAGTATAAAATCACGATGGTGTGTTTACAATCGCTTATTCAAAGTAATTCTATATTGATTTTGGTTAAAGTTGAAAAAGTTGTTTTTAAGTAAAAATATTGAAAGTTTGCTATTAAAATAAAAAAATGAGCTTAATAAACTTTATTTAATTACAAAATTTTTACCAAACAACTTAAAGCAGTCAAAAACATGTCATGATTTGCTTCTCAGCTTCTGTTTTTTTCTGCTATTTTTAGAAAGCAATAGCAGAAGTAATGAAATAAAACACTCAAAATATGTTTTTTTATCTGAAAAATTGATAAGCAGTTTGCAAAAACATTTGCAAATACCCACTAAGTTGATGTTTTCGATGCTTTTCAACCGCTTATCTGCTTTTCAAAAAAGAAAAAAGAAAAAAAAAGATTTTTTTTTGTATTTCATTGTTTTTGCTAGTGGCGGACCCAGAAAAAAATTCTTGGTGGTGTGAATTTTATTTTTTGATAATAATTAATGGTTAAAAAAAATTTGGGGGTGCAAAAAAAGTTTTTTTTTAAAAAAATAAGGATAATTTTTTTTTTCCTTAGAAGAAGTAGAGAAAACATGTATTTAGTTCATACAATCATGTAATCAGGGGAAAAACCACATGCTACCATATAATAACATACCAATAATAAAATTCTTACATTATTCCACATAATGTCAACTTTCCCCCAACCAAATCCACATACATATCATGCACCTTATAATACACTAACATGTTCTCAGTTCATTTAGCAATTCAATAATAATTGCATGCGACCAATAAATGAAAAGAGAAAGACACACGCCCTTTATACAACCCATATACATATATAACAGTGCTCACATGCGAGCATCAAAAGAGTGAATGGGTGTTTAATGTATAAAGTACCCAACACAATACTGTCAGTGGCACTTCAATCCTGGAAGTACCTCCAATCAACAGCTCGAGCTCAACTCCAAAGCCATCGATGTACCTATTCACCTGCCCCAACAAAGACAGCCCCCACACGGGATGAGCATACAAATACCACCAATCCAATAAGCACAATATTACAATCCATAATTTACACAATGTAAAGGCTATGAATATTAAAAGACACTCCCTGGATGGCATCATCCTCATTCGGTATCCGTCTCTCCGGTCGAGCCTACCGATCTTCCTTAAGAAAGGATGCAACTCGGATTCCTCCTTCACGGCTTGTATCTGGGAAATAATCAGCTTTCTGGCACCATCCCTGAAAGGTTGGGCGTTTGAGCAGTTTGGTAAAGCTGAACTTCTGTGTTGTTCCTGTTCTCAAAATAACCGAAACCATCAAATTCCCAAAAGCTAGTTTATCATTACATTGATTAACAAATTCGTTCCCCATATATTGATACCATAGTCAATAAAATCAAATCATTAAACAATTATTACAGATATTCCATATATCACACTAATAGTTACATAGTTCTATTTCATCGCTCGCTCCACAATAGCGGCTTTTTAATCCCACGCACGCTCATCAGCGGCGGCGTCATAACCGATGTTCGCTCAACAACGACATCATCCAATCATTGCTCGCTCAAAAGCGGCACCATATAATTCCCAATAATATCCATTTATTGCAAATACAAATAAACCATGCATTTCATAGTTGCAATAACATGAAAGGCTATGCTCGTACGTTATACGTACCTTATGATTCCGTAGTCCGAACCAAACCTTGATTGAGTCCCGCGACCCTATGAATTATGTGCCAACACATAAATAACTCACAATTAAACACAAGCATGCAACCACGTGCCCAAGCACGTTCACAACCTCCAAACCTATCGTCAATCCATGACGATTAACCATTTGAAAAGACTCTGGGCTAAGCATGCGTAATTTCCAAAATATACGATTTCATGTGTACAAAGGTTAACCAATTACTCAATCGAGTATCCCAATTTAGCGATCGATCGCCAGCACTGTGCATCTTCACCAAATTTCAGAATCTCGTCGCGATCGATCGGCGCCAGGCCGCGATCGATCGCGACCTGTGATTTTCCGAAAAATTCGAGCTTCATTGGTGTTTTTCATACCCAAACTCAAAACCAACACCCCCTACACGTGATCGATCGCGACCTGTGATTTTCCGAAAAATTCGAGCTTCAATGGTGTTTTTCATACCCAAACTCAAAACCAACAGCCCTTACACCTTCAACACCTGAAATACTCCATTTAAAAACCAATAAAACATCAAAGACACAACTTGAATTTTTAACCAAAAATCCCCAAATTTCAAATCCAACCCCACACCTAACCAAAATCTACAATACCATAATCAAAACGAAAGTAAAGACAAGGGAAGAAGATTACCAACTTTCTTCGAGAAATCCGGCTCCCGAGCCAAGCTTCCAGCCATTTCCTCCAATGGAAGAAAGGGGGAGGGAAATGGGGTTTTGGGCTTGGTGAGAGAGAGAGAGAGGAGAGAGAGGAGATTCCGTGCAATGACGGAACACCGAGTCCATTTATATAGCACCAAAGCTCTAAAATACCAATTCCTCCACAAATACATCATGACTCATTAAAAATCATTTGTTTTCAATAATTATCTCTCCAATCTCAATTTCCAATACCAGCCCCAATACAAAGTACCCCGGATCCCAGATACCACCAAAAACCCAATTCCAAGGTTTTTCACCACGATGAGGATATAATCTCAACCTTTGAATCCAACAATCTCAAGTACCCGATTTAACCTCCTCGGGTGTTCCAATACCGCAATTAATTCATAATTGCCACAATTAAAATCCATTGAGGATCATTACCACACCGGGATTAATACCATTAATAGCAGGGCATCACACCCTAGACTTGGATCAATAGGACTTTTTAAGCTTGTAATGTTATGCCTAGGTATTAACTTCAAAAAAAGATAGGATAGTACAATGAAGAGAGTATAATCATGTAATATTCATAATTTAGCACAAATTTGAGCTTATCTTCTTGTTTCTTTTCTAGCCCTGGCTACTTTGGGTCTTTATTTAGATACTTTTTCTCAAGGCTCTTTCTATTATTTTCTTTTCTCATTCATAATTTTTTTCAACAATAAGCTCATTATATTATAGCAATTCATATGCATCTAATGAGATTCATTATACTCCCTTTAGGTAAGGATAATTGTTTTTTCAATTTAGGCTCAAAATAGGTGGGTATAATGAGTTTGTCAATCAATGTTGAATGGGGGCTAATTGTATGTTAAACATACACCATTGTTTTTCAATTAGACTCAAAAGTGGACACTAGGGATTGATGTAAACATGGTAAGCTTGAAAGGCTCAAACTGTCCAAAGATCGTCTAGATCATCTCCTAATCAAGTTCATGACTATAAAATTTCGCCTTGAAGTATCATCATCAAATAAGTTCTAAGGTACTCTAAGATGCTAAAAAACAATTCATCAAGTTCACAAAGATTTTTCACTACTACAAATGTAATTCACAAGAATATTACTCAAATGTGCTCAATATATTCCTCATCTTTGACATGCTAACTCAAAAGAAGATATTCACAAACAAGTTTCACTATCATCAAAAATCAAGTTGACATGCATAGTGAGATTAATATCATCATGGAATAGAGGCCACGACTATGATATATTCTTTTCCCACTACTTGAACTCATTAAAATTTTTTGTTGGTGCTCAAAGAACGACAAAATCCAATGAAAAAGCATGACACAGTAATGTACTCCCCCAAACTTAATTCATGCATTGTCCTCAATGTAATGGGCATGGAAAATAATACAAAGCAGTTACGTTGACAACGATAGTCAGTGATCGTTGTCCAATTCCTCGTCAGCTCGTGGGGCATATTGTTGAAACACATGACAGCGCATGGAGTCTCTCACCAAAATAAAATGCAAAAACAAAAACAAACAAAAACAAACCAAAAACAAAGCTAAGGGATAAGAAAAAGTTCTTGATTTTACAGTCCCAAGCTGGAATTTTTA
Source organism: Haberlea rhodopensis (assembly GCA_907163345.1). Classification (NCBI taxonomy): domain Eukaryota; kingdom Viridiplantae; phylum Streptophyta; class Magnoliopsida; order Lamiales; family Gesneriaceae; genus Haberlea; species Haberlea rhodopensis. The sequence goes on from CAJQUN010000042.1 coordinate 589,730, forward strand.
ACATGTAAGCTCAAGTGCCGCAAGGGCCAGTTGGGGATGATTTCCCTCATCCTTGTTGTAATGTAGTAGCCACTTCTCTTTGACCGTGAACATCGCCCTTGTTCATCTCTCAGATTGATAGTGTTGCATGATAGAACATCGACCATTTTGAAAGGTCCAACCCATGGTGCGTCAGAATTCCATGGAAATAGTCACATCTTTCTCCTATTCATTATAACCAAGTCACCCTCACGGAATTCACCTCCTCTTTGCTGGGCATTTGATGTGACCTTTTCTTTCTTCTTGTTCTCAACCTGCGTTGCATCAACAGACAGTGTATCAATTATATTGATATTAAACATCATTGCTCAGTGCGTTTAGTGTTCAAAGCTTTGAACATATCAAAAACGACTTGACCCCCTACTCGGAGTATCAACTTCCCTTCTTGGACATCAATTAATGCCCTTCAAGTTGCTAGGAATCGTCTTCCTAGACTTAATGGTATGTCCGCATCTTCCTTTATGCCCAACACAATGAAATCCACCAGAATGATGAATTTATCAACCTTGACCGGTACATCCTCAACTATCCCATGAGGGTATTTGATGGACTTGTAGTGTAAACCCAAATTAACCATTCTCAGTTAACAACAAATTAATGTAGTAGCGTACGTAGGGATCGATCCACAGGGAAGTGAGTATTTTTGTGCTAACAAGTATCAAAATAGGGGGTTTTCGAAATTCTTTAACTATAACTAAATTAAACTAAAGCAAGCAAATTACTAGATTATCAAGATTAAAAAGCAATTCTTAATTTTTGGCCAACTTTACCTTTGGAAATTATTCACTTGATCATCAAATCACTAAACATTTGAATTCATTTAATTATTCATCAATTGGAAACTTAATTCTCTCTCCCTTAATCGTAGTCAAATAGAAAACAACATTCAATTCGACTCTTATCAAATCTTTAACCAAAACTACAGCCGTTAAGATTAAATCAATGATATTTCCAAAACTAGTAAGTTTGATGAATCTAATGAATAAAAACTACAGCCGTTAGAATTAATCATCCAATCGTTTTTCCTAAGAATTTAATAACACCAACAATCGGTAATTATCAATCTTAGTTGCTTCTTAATTAGCATTAGATAGTGTATGTGATTATTAGGTGATCAATATATCAATCAAACACAACAATCATAATAATCATAATCTGAAAAATAAATTGAAATTGAATTAAAAATCCAACGATCAAACCAAAATTTTCACAAGTGTTTTTTTTCCAAAGGCAAGTATCCATCAACCAAGAATTAAAGTGTTTAGCTACTCATAATTAGATTAAAAACAAGCAAATCTATACTAGAAAACATTAAACTAATGGTAAAAGAAAAGTTATTAAAAGGAATCACGATTTTGGAGCGTCGCTTCCGTCTTCGTTCTTCAAGCGTTCTTCACAAAATTTGAAAGAAAATTTATTCTAATATTGAAAACTATGTTCTAAAGTCTGAATTCTTCATCTAGGGAGCCTGATTTTCGAGTATATAGAGGTGAGGAGGCTGATGGGGTAGGTTAGAGCCCATGTAGGAAGGAAAGAAATCAAGTCTCCAAACTTTCCAAAACACTGCTGGCGATCGATCGCTACAAGCTAGCGATCGATCGCTAGCTTATTTTTTTTCACAAAATTCTTCGAGCGATCGATCGTCTCTTTATAACGATCGATCGCCAGTGGGTTTTGGCGATCGATCGCTCCATTGTAGCGATCGATCGTTGACCCGCATATTTTATCGCTCAACTTTCTGTCCAAATGCGATCGATCTCCTCCTTCATGCGGTTGATCGCTTCTCCCAAAATTACATTTTTAGCATTTTTCTTGATCTACTTTGAGTCCTTATTAGCTCCAAAGCTTTTCTTGACCTTTACTCGCCTTAGCTAGCTCGATTTCTTCGATTCCACCTACAATGACATAAATATACGATTAGGTAGCATATGTATTAAATTATCCATCAAAACATACCAAATCGTAGACAATTAAGCGCAATAGATGTTTCTATTTCTAGTCACATCAAATACCCCCATACTTAAACTTTACTCGACCTCGAGTAAATCAGACAAAACTACAATCTTTTTGTTTGGCTCATAGCAGCATAACAAAATAACTTGTTCTCTCTTTAATGCTTCAATAATTTTAAACATGCATAGTAATGAAAGGCGGTGAAAAGTTAACAGTGGAACAAGTTCAATCCCTAAACATTTCAAACTTAACAAAGCAGTGAACTCGTGTGTGTAGTCATAAACAAATGTCATATACAACTTATAGATCCAACAAATGTAAACCTACAATAGTTCAAGTTGTACACCAACACAAGTATAAGCTCACTTGCACACTCTTCTGCACTATCTTAGCCACTTGCAAACACAAATCAAGTAGATCTTTATTAGCTTATAGCTTGGCCTAGGTATTGGCTTATGAAAGAAAAGGAAAAAGATATATCAAACAAGAGAGTATGATGTTATGCACACTAAAAGCTTCTCTTCTTGCATGACTTTTTCAACTTTGTTCTTTTTCACACCTTGTATATTTTTTTCAAGGTTTATTTTAACATCTTTCTTCTTTTGTGCCTTGGCTCCCCTTGGAGTCATATTTTTATCAAATTTCTCAAGGCATTCCTTTTCTTTCATGCATTTCATTCTTTTGAAAATAAAGCTCACAAAACATTTGAATCATTGAAAACATAAGTGCATGAGAATGAAATACATCATACTCCCTTCAAAGGTTTGGATTAAAATCACATTTAGGCTTATTAGGGAATGATGATAAGCTAGTCAAAGAATGTTGAATGGTGGTTGTTTGTATGCTTAGCATACAGCCATTCTTTTGCATTAAAGCTCAAAAAGGGTACTAGTGATTGATTTTCTTTACATGGTAGGCTTGAAAGGCTCAAACGCATCAAAGATTGCCTATATAACTTTCATGTGTCATGCCTCGATATGACGTATACATGTGTTATATGTTTATGGTGTAATTATGATTAATTACAGTATGATGTGGACTCGGGTTCCGGCTGAACCGAGTGATGATTGATTGAATAACCTAATGAATTACTTATGGGAATTCAAAATAACATTGTAGTATTAAGTGAACAAGAGACTTGCCATGTACATTTACCATGAATTTGAAAGGAGTTACATGTGTATTTGAGTTGAAGGTGCATTAGAATGTACATGTGAATGACATTTGAGTTGTATGTGAAGATTTGGTTATATATAACAACATTCAGATTTAATTCACACAATACACCATAACTCATCTAGTAATTTCTACACCCTCTATCTTATTCTCTTGGAATTGTTGTTGGAGTTGGAATTGCAAGAACAACAAGGAAGTGCATAACTTGGTAAGCCTAGTAGTATTTCCATGTTTTAGTATCATAGTTGATGGATATATGTGTTTAATGTATCAAACTTGAAGTATGTGAGTTGGTGAAATAGAGATGGAATTGATATGTTGGTGAATTCAATGAACTAAGAGGAAATCTGTTGAAAACATGTTTAGTTCATGCTATATAGTTGTTTTATGATGTTGTGAGAGGATATATTTGTAAGGACCCCAAGCCCTTAACCCTTGATTAGTGTATTAACCTTTATATGTGGCACATGCTTTCAATAAAAACTCAACCGGGAAACTCAGATGATACTTTACCATTGAATGGCAACTACAAAATTTCTTTAATATTCAGCGTTATAAGATCATCTTCCTAACAACAAATAAACTCATAAAGTTCGCCCATTTCCATCCCCTTTTCGCCACTTTTTACATTGTGGACTTTTATAAAAATTTGGGCAGAGTCTCCCCATAAATAGAGCTATCCCGAAATGAAAGCACAACACATAACATAATTCCCGGCCAGGGAAAACACAATACTCAACAGAAATACAGAACACTAAGTAAATTCCCAGCCAGGGAAGACACCACACAATAAGATAACGCAAGTGGGTTTCAACACCCACATAATACACCAATGACTCTCATATCATTTGCAATTCTACCACTAATTGCATGCAATATAGAATGAAAGAGAGAAAGGCTCATGCCTTTATATACAACCCATATACAAGTATAATCGTGCTCACATGCGAGCATCATGAATATGTATATAACCCTCAGGTGTATATAAGTACCCTATACGATACCGTGCTCCATCAAGCTCTGGTAGCACGATCCTGGGTGTACCTCCAATCAACAGCTCGAACTCAGCTCCAAGACCATTGATGTACCTGTTTACCTGTCCCAACAGAGACAGCCCCAAACGGGGTGAGTATACCAATATACAAAATCCATAATCACAATAATGAAACTCATAATTTACAACAAAAGTAAATACTGATGAATTCAAATGATACTCCCTGGATGGCAACGTCCTCATCCGGGATTCCGTGTACTGTCCATGTTCTCACAATCATCAAACTCATCAAATCTCAAAAATCAGTAAATCAACACATTGATTAACTCATTGCATGCCTAATTCTCGGATATCAATAAATAGTGATTCCAAATTCATTATACATGCAAATATGGATATCTCAATATCAAACACTGATTCTCGACTTTGCTATCAATCACAGATAGCTCAAATGCCTCGCATTTATTTTACCAACTCTCTTTTATACTCAGACATTTCAAATGTCTTACAATGATTACATGATTCCACAGTCATTCTCAGGCCTCTCAATGCCCTACAATGGTCATATAAATTCAGTACCCCATATATCATGTAAGAGTTATACTACTCGAGTATGATGCACGCTTGTGGCGGCGATGTCAAGATTGGGTCGCTCCATAGCTTCTCAACACATATATATAACTACATGCACACATGCACAACTATTCAATGCAATCAGATACATTATGCATTTCACAAATGCTCTAATATAAAGTAATGCTCGTACGTCGCACGTACCTTAAATCTCCGAAGTCCGAGCCAAACCTTGCTCAAGTTCCATGCCCCGAGGAACGATGTGCTAACACGATAAATAATTCACAATTATTTACGAACATGCAACCCATGCTCAAGCACACCCATAACCCTTATACAAAAATATTGTCAACACACGACAATTGATCATTTCAAGGACCCGGGGTAGAGTACATGCAGGGAGGGAAATCGAATGAGACATCAACGAAAATTGCTCAAGAGCTCCCCATAAATTTTCAAACCCTCACATCAATATTCGAACCCAATTAAGCACCATAATTCAACTAAAACATGAATTAATCGATCACTAACAAGAATCACCGCCCCCTGCCAAAACCCCCAAAATTCGAACCCTAACCCCTCATGCATACTGGAAAAATTCGAACCATAAGCCACAAACTTTTGAACCATTAAAGTATGAAATATTCAACCCAATTAATAGCACAAAACGCCCCAAAAACACCTGAAGAAAAGCCCCAAAAACGTACCAAAAATCGAGCCCCAAATCGGACATATTCCAATTTTCGAACCCTTGCGCTTTTCTGGCAAATCCGAACGCGATTCTCGATGAAACTTCAAATTACCGGTGTGGAAAGCTGCGCCTGGATGAGACGAAGCCGTTGGTGGGTCGGACGCGCCGAACGGCGGCCGGACGGCGGCGGGCGCGGCGCTTTTACGCGCGGGGGTTGGGGCAGACGGGAAATGGGCGCGGGGAGAGAGAGAGAGTGTCGGGCAAGGTTTGGAAAAATGGTTCCAATAATTAAAATCTCGGGTTTAACTGATATTTATAGCAAAAATACCCCGAAATACTAATAGCCCCACAAATACATAATGATTCATTAAAAATCATCTGTTTTCAAAAATTCTCTCTCTAACTTTAAAACCCCCTACCGGTGCCCACACAAAGCACCCCAGATCCCGAGTGTGAGGGCCCGATCCTAATGTGGTGTTTAATTAACATATAATGATTAATTTGCGTAAACAGCGGAAGATTTATTTCAAAGCTAACTCAAACATGAACATTTCATCAGTTCAACTCATCTTCAAATTCGTTCATTTAGCCTAGGTAAAATGGCCAAGGACAATCTGCTAGAAAAACAGGACAATTTACCAAATTTCAGCTTGACCCAATTTTGTATAAAATTCATATTAAATTCATATGATGTCCAAATGACTTGAGGCTAGTGGGGAAATCACGAAAACTCAAAGTACTACAGTTCATATTTGAAGTCCAGAAGCTAGTTCGGTCATCTAGAGGCACATGCAAAGCAAAGTATGCCAGATTTAAAAATACTCATATTCTGTTTTGACAGAGTGAGCGGTTCTAGGGAAAATTGCATATCTTACACATGGAAACTCCAAAACATGTAAGGCCAGTTTCTAATGCAATATAACCCAACATAAAACAAAACATCTCTTATGAGCTTTAAGCTAAACAATTCATCTTCATGTACATTATGTGAAAAACGTACAGCCTAAAAACTCGTATATCCCCTGCTTCCAGATTGTATAGTTGCTGGTAAAATTATCATAATTATTTCATATGAGCTCCAAATTGAGTGAGGCCAATTTCAAATGCACGATAACCTCGAATACTACAATACTTATTAGAGCCTAAAAATTCATATTCGTAGCCATTTATTCCCAAAAATACGAATAACAAAATGCATGAACTCGCATGCAGTGAATTTCCAGATTTGACACATGTTGGTAGAACGACCATAACGTTTCCATCTTAAATCCAAATTAGCTGATTTCGGTGGACAGTTAAAGCTAACACATAATACTACAACTTGTTATAACAGCTATATTTTCCAATTCGAAACGTAACTATGCTAAAAACGCGAAATATCAGACGGTTTATGCACTGGTTTTAGCAGACTACAATTGACAGCAACTTCTTCATGAATGAACACCATGGTTCGACCCTCAATCCTACATGCATGTTGATAAAACTCAAGGATGATGATATACCTTCATTTATCTTCAATATTTGAAGCTTGATCATCCACAAAACCAAGCCAAGATCGAAAATCCTACACCAAAACTGCTGCTACTCGAAAATCTTGCATGTACTTTCACAAAACTTGAAATTTCTTGGTGCATCTTGTTCCTCAAGATGAGTAGCACTCAAATCCATCTTTGCATGTGACATGCACTAACAATTTCAAGAGAAATATGGGGGAAAAAGGTGCTGGAATTTTCGAAACACAAGGTGGGAGATGATGGAGTGTTCTAGTTTAAGAGAGAGAGAGTTAGCTAAAAAAATTTAAACCCAAAATCTGAAATGGCATGCATGGGGCGTGGGTTTCTATGCCCATTTGGCATTATTTTGAATTCATTTGATGTATTGTGGAATCCATGTGTCAATACATCACTACCTTGCAAGATAATTGGTCCAAAATCATGTATTAAACATGAGTTAAATTAATTAATGGCATGCGTTTTCCAAATGCCATGTGCTCATGCACTAAAACATGTTCCACTAGTTGGTTGACCCATCGTGGTCCGGAACACCTTAATTCAAAGTCTATACTTTTTATTATCCGGTTCGCTTAATCGTGGTTAATCCGGGTTAATTAGCATCGGGGCCTTACACTTCTTCCCCTCTTAAAAATGATTTCGTCCTCGAAATCTCAAAACTGCGTATAACTCAATAAATTTAATCATATGAGATGTCTCAATCTCATTCATAGATAAATAAGAATCATCATGTATCAATAACAACTGATGTGATCGTGTCAATGATATACCACTGAATCAACTTCTCTAAGATTCCAAGCAACAACATACCTCACTTAACGAATCATATTGATCATCGCAAAGGTAATATCTTCATATTTTTCTGATTCAACTCGAAGTCTAACGATATATTTCTCTTTGGCGTAACAAATCTGCTCACCTTAAGCCAAATTTCAATCGTTTCCGCATAAAATTGTATCGTTCCTGGCATATTTCTCAAAAATCTTAAGTTATGCCAAAATTCCTTATCAATTTTCTATCATCATATCAGCTATCAGTAATTCTGGCTCTACAAAACCTGAACCGATACCATCCCAAAAGTTGTCTGAAACTTAAATTATAGAAAAATTCTACTGGTGAATAGTGATTTCTGTCAATTCCCACTAAATCACCACCATTAATTGAGACATAACTTCCAAAGTCTGGATATTTCTCAGTTGATCAATCTGTATGGGTATGCTAAGCAATACTCATTGCTAACTTAGTATCCATTACATTCTGAAAATAGTTTCGAATTCTGATATTATCCTCGGATGTCAATCAGATACATCTATTACAGAAACTCACTGTAACTAAACCACATTATCCATATCTTAAACATGTCGTCTTCTCATAGACACATAGACTATCATATGAAATCAATATCTTGTATTGAATAGTCAATCAATTCCAATTCAACTTGTTTCACAATCTCTGTTCGTAAATATTTGAGCTATAAAATTCAAAACATAGAAATTTCCCAAATTCATTGTGGTACTTACAATTTCTGTACTATCCCATTAGGTCTCGTATTTTTATCTTGACCTGCTGGCATGTCAAACAATTTGCCACAAAATTAAAAAAAATTCTTTCTTTATACAATCTCATCATAAAATAGGATCTCGAGAATGATACATCTCATCATTCCCAGAATAACACTATGTTCTCTATAGTGTGCTTTTTGTTGTAATACATCTTTCAAATCAGTAAAATTCGATGCTATATATACTGATTTTTCATTCGCAGCAACCACTAAATGGCATACTAAATTTAGTTGGTTGATGAGACAGAACCAATTTCTTCAATCAATATCTGTATGGGTCTGTCATTCGAGTCCTTCCGATCGTCAAAAATAGAGGTTATCAAACTGCAAAGCAAACATCGATGCTACCATTGCACCTTGCACTTTTAGGTTCAGTGCATCTGCTATTAGTTTCATTTTCCTTGATTTATATTGACTATCAAAGTCAAATTCTTTAATAAATCCAGTCATCGCTTATATCTCAAGAATATGCAATCATCTTTTCATGATACATTAGAACATATCTTCAAATCTTTGACATACGTATTTGCACAACTACATATCTCCTTGAACCAGTTAACCACATCGACATTGGGGCTGTAGTTCACTTCCATTTTAATTATGACAACCGCTTTCACATTCATCTGACCAAATGACACTCAAATTTCTTCTTGGTCAATTGGTTCATAAGACAGGCTATCCTAGAATATCCTTCCGTAAAATCCTGTAGTATCTGTCAAAATTCATAAAACTTTTCATCTTGAGTACAATGATTGGTCTTGGCCAAATTAGTACTATCTTTACTTTACTGAAATCAACAGGTATCCTGTGAATTGTATCACCTATCCCAAAATAACATTCAATTCAACCAAGATTGACACTTCGATAACTTGGTATACAATTTGAGCTTCACGAAGCGTCTGAAAAATCAATCACATGTGTTCTGTGTGGTTCCTTCCGGATCTCGTATACACTAGTATACCACTGATGAATATGATTACACTTCCGCCCAAAAATTACGGAAAATTTTCTTCATCAAATTCATAACTCTACCGGTATAGTTGTCAGACCACACGACATTTCCAAAAATTCAAAATGCCTATATCTGGTTTGATCAATTGCCTATAGAACATTTTCTCTTCTGATTCAAACCGATGACAACCAGAGTAAAACTCGTTCTTCTTATACGTCGAAGTTCCTTACAACTGATCAAATACTTATAGAACTTAGGTAGTGAGTATTTATTCTTGACAGTAGCCCGATTCAATTGTCTTTGGTCGATACACATCTTCATAATATCATTTTTCTTCTTCAAGAACAATGCTGATGTTTCCTCAAGTGACATACTCAAACATATGTACTCGTATCAAGGAGATTCTGCAATTATTCTTCTGCATCTTTCAAATCTGTTGATGGCAGTTCGTACAATGCTTTTGATATTTAATCTATTCTTTGACATTAACAAAAAGTTAAAATCGAATTCCTTCTTTAGTGGAATTCTATTATTTCCTCAGGAAAATCTCGGTAAGTTCCTTACCATTAAGATATCAGTCAATCTCGACTCTTCCTGGAGTATCAACTGTTTATTATCAAATATCCTTCATTTTCCACATACGCAACATCAATATTTTCATAGCTGATACTATCAGTATCTTAGCTTACTATTTGTGGCTATCAATATTTCATTTTGGGGTCACAAAACAGTCGAAAATTCATTACACCATAAAATCAACTTCCTATGTCTCAAAATTTATCAGAGTATCCATACACTTGATACAATCAAAACTATATTTC